>CM057970.1:7265752-7340909 GCA_030142095.1 Rubus idaeus
GGAAGCTATAACATGACAAATTCTTATATCCATATAAGGAGAAGATCACCTGAGTTGCAATGATTATGTTCGAGATACAGAACCCAAGTTTCTTGAAGTGAGTTTGTCCCCATGCAAGGTAATCTTCCAGCAATCAACTTGAAATATGAAAACAGAAAACCTTTTTGGCACCACTGCATATAAACCCCAAACAGAAGAATAAAATAAATCTATCAGCATCAACAATATTAATTCACAACAAGAGGCCAGTGATCATTCATCATTTCAAAAATAAATATAAAAGAAACTTGATAGATGAACTCCTTATAATCTAGAAGAAACTCATGCAAGAGAAAGAACGAAAGTGGAAAGCAATTACAATACGTGAATTAAACTCAGTCCAAGAGATTTTTCTTTTGCAAAATGTAAAGCCACATCCAACTACAGAGACATAACATAATGCAAAGGGCCATATTGCAATATGAACATAGCCCAGCCTTCCAACCCCACAACATGTATACGGGCATGCTTAACTTCCTTACAAGGTCACAGAAACAAGGGTTTTACCAGATACAGCTAATTACTTGTAGTTTGAATCAGCAGCAGAATTACCTCGGAATTTATCATCTTGCGTAATTATGCCAAATGTTTCTGCTGTTTCACGAATCATGATACCACTCACTCCAGTGTAGGAAGTTACTTTACAGTCAGCAACTGCCAGAAAATAGACAAGAAACTACAGTGAGTACCAACACAATGAGAGAGCCAACACTGCCGAAGCTAAGATTGTACAAGAATCAGTCCAGACAGTTCAAATAGTAATCAGCATTTCAATGAGCCATGGCACAATCTTCATACAGAAGATGAGAAGAATATACCGTGAGCCATATAAGAACAGAATAACAAAATAATCTCAAGGGGTTGCCTACTTGGCTTAAAGTTCTAACTATATCCTTCCTGAAACTTGATGAATCATAATTTCCATTTTTATGATGTTTGGACATGTGGGCATTTCACTTAGACGTGGCATATAGGTCCTTTACATGTAATGTCACACGAATTCATGGCTCGAAAGTTCAAGCCTGATTAGAGGTGCGTAAACAAAAGTGTGCATAAAGTTTACATCCATGACAAGCAAATAGCTAATAAAGTATTCATTGGTACTTGTGAAACAAAAGAATCAAGCATATATGACCTGAAATAATTGCACCATGTAGATCTGCACTAAGAAGAGATTGAGCCAGCTGCGTTTTTCTACAAGATTGAATTAAATTATGGTTACATCATTTTTTGAAAAGAAACATATTTTATTCATTAACAGATGAATACAATACAGTGGACAAGGAATCCACAGAACACAGAAAAGAAATTGGAAACTCAAGATGAAACAACATAAAACAGAAACTCCTCGTGAACCTCCCATAAAAGAAAAACAACATATACTCCTAAACTGCTGCTGCTCTCCAATCCCTTAAAATACAAGAGAAGTATATCTTCCCCTAAAACAAAGATGCTTATGGTAGAAGGAAAAGATTACCATAAAGCGTAAATAGGTAATAAAAAACAGGATACGGACAAAGAACAAGACATTCTTACCCAGTAGTTTTAAGAAGTTGCGCAATATAGCCTTTCCACATCTCATGCATTGGCTTAAATTTATCATAGCTGTATCCAAACACAAATTCGTGAGCAAACCATTGAAAAAGAAGGCATAACAAAATTGTTTAAATCATATTATCACAGAATACATCTCTCTAGCAACTTAAAAAGAAATAGGGTGCTACTCAGAGGTTAAACAAACCATTGCAATTTGAACCTTAAGCTTTTCACCATCAATCAGCAAATTTTTCCTTAGCTATCCACATTTTTATTCATTCTTTGGAAAAGAAAAAAAAAGTATCTATAATTTGACTACTCATAAATGAATTATAAAGTATCTACTTTGAAAAAAAAATATCTATAATTTGACTACTCATAAAGAAGCAAAACCACACCAGAAAGATCACAAATGAATTATATGCTGAGAAACATTAAACTCACCTAACATTGAAAAAAATACAAAATTCTTAAATCATTTATCACAGAATACATCTCTCCAGTAACTTAAAAGAAATAGGGTCTACTCAAAGGTTAAACAACCATTGCCGTTGAACCTTAAGCTTTTCGCCATCAATCAGCAAATTTTTCGTTAGCTATCCACATTTTTGTTCATTCTTTTGGAAAAAAAAAAGTATCTACACTTCGACTACTCATGAAGAAGCAAAACCACACCCGAAAGATCACAAAGGAATTATATGCTGAGAAACATTAAACTCACCTATGAACATCTTGAGGCAAATCAAACAATCCTTGCTTTTTTTGCTGTTTCATTGACATGCGCTTTTTAGACCGCTTTGAATTACTCTGTACTGCTCTGGCACGAGAGCCACTACCACGTCCTTGCACATAATTATCAAGGAGGATCCAATTGTCAATTCTCTTGCTCCTAGATCCTTGCATATATTTCTGAGCAGAGTCACCACTCTGAAGAAGCTCGTGCAAGACATTATCAACTTTACTTTCTTTTCTACCAGAGACCTGCATTCCCCAAGGCAGATACTGAGCCCACAAGTCAAAGGAACTATCTTTTACTTCAATTCACAAACAACTGAGCAAGTACCTCAACACTAGTTGTGAGCAGATTCTCATGTATAGGTTGAGAGAGCTTTGCATATGTTGGACCACTTTCATCGATATCTTCACAAAATTTCAAGTAAGAAAATTTACAGAAGCAAATCCTATTTTCTCTAATTAGATTAAAGTATTAAACATTAAGCTTATACACAAAAAACTGAAACAATACCTTGTGAATTAACATAACCGGCAAAGGTGAAATTCCCTATCAACAAGCCACAAGAAGAATTACATGTAAACACTAAATATAAGTTTGTACTCAAGTTAAGAACACAAAATATAGTTACAATTAATATAAGCATAATATTAAGGCGAACTAAATATAAACCACACTAACTTGGATTAGTCATGATAGATCTTCTCCTCTATGCAATCATGTATGCAGTCTCTCAATGGGTCTCAATGGGGCAGAGAATAATGAAGTGCTTGCCATCTAGAGCAGGGACCTAAGATTTTTTTTTTTTTATTTGGGGGGTTTATCCCCCCCCAAAAAGAATCTAATCCCCAATCCTTATTTTCTTTGGAAACTTTAATTCTTTTAGGTTTGGTTTTCCCCATCCCACAATAAATCCTTTTATCCCTATACAATATAGATTAAGTTTTGTAATAGGTTTTAATGAATAGAGAATCCTTTAGCTTATCGATTCAAGTACTAGAGTAAAACTGTTGCGTACATACATAAACATGTTTTGTCCACATTAATTCTTACATTACAATTAATTAAAATCAACTAATATACAATAGCAAAGCTCATATTTGTAGTGAAAAACACAAATGCAAACCTTTCTTGGATGGGGTTGTGGATGATGCATTAGCTAACTTTGGTGAAGAATCAACAGCTGAAGAATTTGCGACATGCGGTTTCTTTCCAGCTCCCTCGGTTTTTAATCTCTTTGTGTTCTTCTTCGTTTGATGTAAATCAAGCTCAGCTTTGGCAGCCTCGAACCTTCGCTCCAATGCCTGCAAAGTGCGTTGGCGTTGATCCTGAACCACAGCCTCACCAGCCATGGCAGCTACAACAGATTCAGCCTCCTTCTTCCGCAAAACAACAAAGCAGACACTTTGGGGACTTTTATCGAACAGGTTCCGTGCATAAAAAACCATAAACAGAAACTTCAGCGGCGCGCGCGAAGAAGACGAAGAGTGTGGACTGGAAACGCACCGTTTGGTTTAAGATGGAGACGCAGTTAGGGCTGCTATGAGTTTGCCACTGGTTTATACCAATATTACTAGTTACCCTCGCGGCCTCGCTAGCCTCCAGGGACCACCATGTTCCACAAAGAAAAGGTAAAGGGAGATCGAGCTCTGGTTCGAATTGAATTCTCCGTCACCACTCACAACTCCCACCGTTCAATTAATTAACGAAAGTAAATGACTTCAATCCGTGACTCACATTCTTCTCAAAGCACCTCCTGGACTAACTACCGTTGGATGGAAATACAAGTGGAGTAACTGAGTCTTTGACTAAAACGGACGGTTAAGATCTAATCAGACCTTATTACAGAGAATAAAAGATGTGAAAGAACATTCCCATGTCACATGCGCTCGCCGTACGACACTGAACCGGAAATTCCTGGACACTGAAGAGACGCCGGCCGAACCGGTTGACAGCCGTTAAGTGCACGGCATCGCAGTTGATGACGTGGACAGATCCAAACCGTCAATGCACTCAAAAGTGACCTCCTCAACTTCAAGGAGTGAAAGCGCTTTCCATATAAAAGAGCTCACAGACGGACCATCAATGGCGGAGAGCTAAAGGTTTCAGTTAATGAGTCAATTTCAGTAAAAAGCTGAATGGTACACCTACGATTCAAATCAGATTTTCAGAGAACCAACAGTTTCAGTGTCGTAAAGTAAAAGATAACACGGCAGCAGAGGTGCTTTTGGCTTTTGGCTTTTTCTTTTTGATGTATTAGTTTTCGGTTCGTTTTTGAATGGTGGTCGGGTAAATATATTTTTATAAAAATAAAGAAATGGATTAAACAATCTTGCTTGAATGTCACGCTTGGAAAGTTGTTTCCTTTCTTTCGTATGTCATATATAAGCGTTATAGCATTTTGTCTGTGCGGAACTCAATTGGAGCTTCTGAATGCTCTTCTACTCTACTAAACGACTGCGTTTTCAGTGAAAATGTCGGAGGTGAGAGGATCGAACTCATTCCGGGATGAGCTAGCGAGTCTTTTGGGGGACCCGGGAATACGATACGCTGCCGCCGATCCTATCGGAATCTCGACGCCGTCGTTTGAAGGACGGACCGGCGAGTCGCCGAATTTGGAGCAATCGGAGAGCTTTAAGGATCAGGTTAAGGGTTTCGCAATCGCCTGGGGGGAGATTCTTCTGGATTTGGGCAGAGGCTGTAAGGACATTGTGCAGCAGAGCTTTCTGACCGAGGACTCGTACATTGTGCGAAAGCTTCACAAGCCCTGCGCCAAAGCCTCCGCCAAATTGAGATACTTGAATGAGTTTTTGCCGGAGGATCGCGATCCAGCTCACGCTTGGCCGGTGATTCTCTTCGTTTTCATTCTTGCACTTACAGGTACACAGTGTTCTGCTACTTCTTATGACTTTTGAATGTTGAAAGCTAGTTCATTTTGCAGTTGTTCAATACATTATTACTGATCAAGTAATTATCTTTCTTCTGTATATTTGCAAAAATGTGTGTTCAAAAATGTTTTAATAAAGCGATGAGCTACACTTTTGATCTGCATACTTCTTGTTTGCCATGGTTTGTTATTTCCTGATTTTGTTTCTTTGTTGGTCAGGGGCTGGAATTTTGTTCTTTTGATGTACGATAAGAAACAGTCAAACTGTGTGTTACTGTTGAGCTATAATTTTTCCTTGCATAATTATTGAACTTGTTTCATTCAACAGCATTGTTTTTCTTGTGAGAGATCTTGTGATCATGCACTCGGCACTTTATTGATGCTTAAAATAGCACAAGGAGATTTTATTTGGTATCCAGTTATTCCGATTGTAAGCAGACAGACAACAAGTTTGATTAGCTTAAAGTTGGTTGTAATTAAAGGACCATACACTTTGTTGGGTCAAAACACTTGCAAGAGAGACTGTGAAAGGTCATGAAATTTGGTTTCAAACCCGATTCTCCTTTTCCCTTTTCTGAGCCTATATGAGATGCTATGGCAAGGGTTGCAGTTTGCCGACGTGAGTTGTATTGATTATTGCTAGGTGCTGCAACTTGCTCTGTTGCATTAGCTTAAACCCTATGAGGATTCAGGTATTGGCAAAATAGGTGTTTTGCAGTGCCTGGCTCTGTGCTGCTGGGAACAGGAATCTTCTGAATATGGATGCGACTATGTGAAGTGTGATTAGCGTATCAACTTTAGTCATGTCTTGTATACAGTTTGGCTGCACTAGTCTGGTGAATGTTGATAGTTTTGGTACAATGAATAAAGAAAAGAAACATCTATTAACAGTATTCATATAGGGGGATTATAGATCTCTTCTACAATATTTTGATGGTGGGTTTATACATTCTTGGTCCCAGCCTTTTGTATGTGTTACAATTATAAATTCATTAACATCCAGGATAGATTGATCTTTAGTCTGCTGTGTTGTATTTTGATCTGTCATCAACATTATACTGTCATAGAAAGTTGTTCTACATTAGTCTAACTTGAATTTGACTACAATATACATTCTTCTTCCAAAGTGGTATAAGCTTGATATGGTTTGTAATATATTGCCAAATTTGTGCAGCTATAAGTATAAATACCAAACATGACAGCTTGGTTCGACAAGTGAAGAGAGTGCAAATGCATCCTCCCAGTGCTAGTCATGTGCTACTTCCAGATGGAAGGCGATTGGCTTATCAAGAGCAAGGTGTCACAGCTAAAACAACTCGGATTTCACTGATTGCTCCTCATTCTTTTCTTTCATCGCGACTTGCAGGTAACTAAAATAACTACTAGTGCAAAGTAGTTTGAGATGTTAATGATATTGGGATCAAAATCTATGCTCTTGATGAAAATCATAGGAGCTTAACTCCCACTATTTTGTTCCAAAACTTTCCCTTTTTTGAAGGTATGCCGGGAATCAAAAAGTCATTGCTTGAAGATTTTGGTATCCGCTTGATCACATATGATCTTCCTGGTTTTGGGGAGAGTGATCCTCATCCCAGCAGGAATCTTAACTCGTCTGCGTTGGATATCCTTTCTTTAGCCAATGCCATTGGTATTGAAGGCAAGTTCTGGGTGCTGGGCCACTCAAGTGGAGCCATGCATGCTTGGGCTGCACTCAGATACATTCCTGACAAAGTTGCAGGTATTTTATATTAATCATTTCCTATAAATTTGTGATAGTATTCTAATTTCTGGTTGGGGTTCTGCACATGGTTAGCATTATCTTATTTAATTAACAACCCTTGGAGATCTGGACCTTATTTTATGTTCATCTATTGATTTCCCTAACTTTTACTCTCACTTCTTATTACGTTACATGTTTTGGTAATAATCTTTAGTACACTTGCAGGTGCAGCTATGGTGGCCCCAATAATTAATCCCTATGAACCTGGCATGACTAAAGAAGAGATGAAAAGAACTTGGGAACCATGGGTTCTTAGAAGAAAAACAATGTACTTCTTAGCTCGTAGGTTTCCAAAGTTTCTATCGTCTTATTATCGCCGAAGCTTCCTATCAGGAAAGCATGACAGAATTGACAATTGGATGTCTTTCTCACTGGGGAAGAGGGTGAGTTCATTGTAATTTGAACTTTACCTTCAAATGAGTCCTCAAAAAACTTTCTTTTCCTTCTCTATTAACATGGTGAGAGAGAAGGAATAAACACCAGCTTGAATCCAGACTCTTTACCCTCTCTTTTTATAATGCACAATTATTACAAGTGGGAATAATTTTGTGGAATTAGATTGCTTTTTCTTATAATATTTGAGTCACCTTTTTAGGACTGTACTCATAGACTACATTGTGCATGTTTAGTTGATTGCACACGATACCAACTTTCATAATCTTGACATGTGCAGGATGAAATTCTAATTGAAGAGCCAAAAGTTGAAGAGCATTTGCAAAGGGATGTGGAAGAGTCAATCCGCCAGGGCAGTACTAAACCCTTTATAGAGGAAGCTGTACTACAAGTATCCAAGTGGGGTTTTAGTGTGGCAGATCTTCAGGTGCAGAAAAAGTGTCAACAAAGAGGAATTCTAACTTGGCTCATGTCTATCTACAGTGACGCAGAATGCGAAGTGACTGGATTTCTAGGCCAGATACACATATGGCAGGTTTGTGCATATACTTCTTTCCTCATTATATCTATTTCATTGTTCGCCGTTCTATCGTTTTGGTTTAAAAACATGTTCTTCGTGAATCCATCTCTTGACAACATGTCTTCCGTGCCTTCTTTGGTAAGTTTTGGAAGGAGGTGATGAAGAACGTGTCCTGAAATTCTTAAATGCCACACCACTGATATATTAGTAATCTCATTCATAATACATTAACTCTTGGCTTGAGAATTTATGAATAATATATTTCCTAATTATTAATGCTGAACAGGGAATGGATGACCAGATAATCCCACCATCAGTGACTGACTATATTTCGCGGGTTTTACCTGGAGCTTATGTGCATAAGCTCCCAAATGAAGGCCACTTCTCCTACTTGTATTTCTGTGATGAATGCCATAGACAGATTTTTACTACTCTTTTCGGAAGCCCTCAAGGTCCAGTTAATGAAGAAGACGTAACTCCAGCTCCATTGGAACGCAATTCACAAGACCTATCATCAGCAAATGCTGATTCTCCCCCGGAGTGACGTCTATGCCATATTAGTTTTTTTCAGGTTAAAAATTCTGATGTAAATACCACAGGTTGCTCCCCTGCTCAGCGGAGCATGAAAGACGAGAGTGCCAAAAGGTTTTGGAGGATTAGCACTTTTGACAACAGCTACTTAGAAGAAATGATGCCGCAATTTACATGATCTCTTGTCTCAAACTGTTGACATCTCGGCCAAAGGAAGAAAGCAAAACTCTTTTTTGAGGATAAATATGCCACAAATATGAATAATACTGGGTTTCTAACCCGATATTTACTCAATTTACTCATCTCTACATGTTTTGTATTCTTTCACATATCAACTCATGGCTTTGGAGGCTAGTAGCAAACGAATCAAAATCTGATTGATTGAAGAACTGGGAACCTTTCAATAACAATTCAAATTAACTTATTCCTGCTCAGCAAATCATGAAATTAAGAGTACAAAGCTTTCTTCCATTATGGTTTTTCTTCTACAGAAATTCCCCACTAATATACAACATTAATCGTCAGTCTGAAACAGAGATGATACTCCCAAAACTCAAAACGTGGAGAACTTCGCCAGAATTTCCTTGGACCATTAGCACAAGCCAGTACCATCAAAATGCAGAGCCGCCGCCCCTGGTTTTGCCGAGCAAGGTTTCTTTCGCTTCATTGATTTTAGATGCAAGGTAATGGCTACCTCCTGCATCTGGATGGTTGGCGACCATAACCCTCCTATGTGCTTCCCTGACCTTGTCTATGGCAACACTCTCCCTGAAGAAAAAATACAAAGGATATCATCTACAGAGGACAAATGTAATAAGACAGTACACTACAGCTTGTACTTGATCTCACAATTCCAGCTTGACACTAGCTTTAATTGAACAGGGCCAACAGTAGACAGCAGGGCTTAGCTCATGTAAGGTGAGAAGATATTCAAAGCTCGCATATAAGAATCAGCTTACAACTTTAAGGTCAAGACTTGGGCTCTACTTAACAAGATGAGCTCAAACTAACATTCGGCCCCTAATAAGTATAGACATGGCCCTCTAAAAGCAGGTCAGAGGCTCATAAGCACAGCGGACTAATGACTTTGCCATTCACTTTTTTAGTTTTGAACTTTTGATAAATTTTTTGTTCCCGTCTTGCTCCAATTAAGAAAGCTTTCCCAAACCAGGAAAACATGTACTTGGTTTACATTTACAAGGGTTAAGCTTAAGGGTCGCAAAGAAGAGCTCTAGCTCTGTAGCACGGCCATCCATGTTGTACTAATCACCAACGAGAACTCTAAAACTCTATTTGGGCACAAGCTGAGCCTGCTCTTTATGTTGTATGTGACTACCTATGCTCAAGGCTCAAGCAGCAAGATACTCAGATTAGTGACACCACTAAGGTCAGAGGACCAGGGACATGAAGAGGCCAAGAAAGAGCAATGATCCATGGCCTGTTGGAACCTACAACTGAATTAGGTTTAATTTTAACAATGATCTAATCATGTCAATCCTTTTATTCCATCCCACTCATGCAAGGCTGTGGAGTTGCTAGTGTTTTGAGAAACTCTGCAACCCAAACAGACTCATATTTGTGGAAACATTAGTAATGGAAAGTTTCTGTATCGATGCAGTAAAGTACATTAATGGTTGCTAGCATATACTCTATATACCAATCCACATTTCAGGACTAGAGGACAATATAGATTCATATTTCAGAATAAAGACGGTGATACCTGACTCCAAGTATTAGAGCTGCTTCCCTCCGTGTCATAGTAGGTTGAAAACCACCATCATAAAATTTACGCAGTCTAGCTGTAGGCGGTCTAGCTTTGAATGCTTGCCAAGCCTTGATGCCATATCTACCAGCATAAGCAGCGGCAGCTACAGCCGCTCCTCCTATCAATGCGGTTACCTAGAGCAGAGTTTATGCATAAGCCTCAATCGTTGCAAGAAAAGCAGACTTATTTGCACATGTTTGCAGTCAACTAAAAGATTTAAAACAAAACTATAGCTGTAAATTTAAACATCAATGGCTAAACGAATACAATAGTTCATCAGTTTTTATACAATGAACACAAGGAAAGTTGTTTATGATCGGAACCCAGAGCCCATTAAGCCTAGAATTGATAAAAGCCCTCATTCATTAGGCACAAACGACTGGAATTTCATCAATTTCCACACAGTTTTCAAAATATTATAAAGCTCCACTTTTTTTTTCTCGGAAAACGACGATGGGTTTTAGCTAATTAACCCCAAACCTGCATCCAGAACAGATGTTAAACCCTATTTCAGAATCATGAGCATTATCAGAACCCTTTAGGATGAAATTATGAACCCTCAAATTGCTTCCGTAATTACCCTTTGCATATCAGAAAATTTAGATTGGGAGGGACAGGGATTGGTATATCGAAACCGAAATACATAAGAAAGATGAAGAGAATTGAAAATAGTACTCACCATTTTTGCTGTTCTTTCGAGGTCGAAGAAACAATTCCGTTGGCGACGCTAGGGTTTATGGTCTTTCCGATTTAAATCTGATGAGAAATTTTCTTTTCTGTAAAGCAAACTAATAAAACCCCGCCGACACGAGAACCAACCCAGGTACTTGTAAAAGAAGGCAAAGGAAAACTATGTGTCGCAAATTATGACGCGGCGGTTTAGTACTTTAGTTAAAAAATTTTTTTATTTTTTATCATACAACAATCAGTGGACGACCACGATATCTTTAACTCTTTTAGAGAAATGTTATTACACACCTCTTATAATAACAACTTATTTTTTTATTTTTTTATCATATAATAGTAATGACACACAAAATCAACCAATCCTCAATTAAAATGAGGCGACTTATAGTACTTAGTTGCTAAAATAATTTATTGGTTTATTAATTTTTTTTTTTTAAAAAAAATTGTTTTTTTAATTTTTTTTTAAAAAATTTTTTTTTAAGAATTTTATTAACCTCAATAAAGTTTTGGTTCTAATGGAAATTTAGCTTTTCTACTTATTAATAACTTTCTTATACAATTTTTCACTTTTATGATTTCTTTATCATACAACAATCAGTGGACGACACAAGATATCTTTAATGTTTTATTTGCAAGTAAATACAATTATTTAAAGCTGTGCTAAGAGAAATGAATTGCAATTAACTTTACGATGAAGGCGACCTCTAAGACTTGGTGTACAACACCCCCAATTCAAGAAGGTTGTGCCCTTGACTTTTCCTCATGAGTAGAGACAGGCCTCTTGAGAAGGGTAGCGGTAAACACTTCAAAATATCGAAAGACGAAGGCACGAGCTTAAGTTTGAGCTTGAGAACAGGCGATACCGGCTAATTATTTTTTTTCTAAGTTTGTGCACCTTGTTTATGGCGCCATGACCTTGGGATACAGAGGGGGGGGAGGGATAAAGCTGAGACGATATTTTTTGAAATATTAAACACGGACGCCCACGCAACCAGAAAACAGCAAGAAAGACTTGGATGAGATACACTTTTACATTTCAACAAATTAACCAATAACAAAGGAAATACAATAATATTCCCTCAATTTTATAATAACAACTTTTTTTTCCCCCCCAATAGTTTATAATAGTTGGAATAGACGATCACAAAATCGAACTCTGAAGTGCGTCTCGAATTAAAATGAGGAATGTACTTATATTATTAGACTAAAATAATAATTATTAATGGTACTTTTTGTTTTTGTAGATGGAGCTCTCTCATGGCACCTTCATTAGTTTATATATATATATATATATAACACCCTCAGCATGCGCCCGAAAGTAAATGCGAACATCTGCATTGACAATATATCTCAACATCGAGTCACGTTTAGATTTATTTTCAAGAATTATCCTTGTAAAAAATCAGTGTGGCTTTTTTTTTTTTTTTAAAATTTTTTTTTTTTTTTTAAAGTTTTTTTTCCTTTTTAATATATATATATATATATATACCAGTGTGGCATATATATATATGGGCCTCTTTGTGCGTCATCTCAAAGGCAATATGTATCACGTCTCCTCTTTACCGGAACTCAGCAATTCTTCCCTCTTCTCCTAGCAAATCTGATCAATTTGACCCAATCTAGTGTAAGTTGCCAATATAATTAAAAACTTCAATGATCCTAGATTAATAAAAGAAATAGATGAACAAAATCTACTAGCAGATTATGTTTTTGAACTGAAATCTAAAAGTCCCTAAAGTTTGGACGTCTTTTTCTAGGTAAAGTAAATTTTGGCTGGGTTTTTTTTTATTATTTTGGATTATTACCAGGAATGTTTCCTTGCACGGACTACAGTGCAAGCATACATACCGGTCCAAAGTATTATTAAAATTCCACAATTAGTGAAACTTTGAAAGTTAAGTGTAACTAAAATGCAAGACGGTGCTAAATGTGAATGATTAATGTGATATTTTTGAATCTCAGTGACCAAAGTGTCGAATGAGTCAAAGTTTAGTGACTATTTGTGATTCTTTGCTTTTTACAAAATTAATGCTTGCGACAATAATGAACCACTTATAAAAGCTGATGGATGGTGCATGCCTTTTCTTGGTAGAATATGTCGGTGGAGTAGGTTCGGTGAGAACGGTAATGTTAATATGCTATCTTCCAGAGTTTTTGCCATTTTTAAAATTTTTTAAAAAATTATTAGGACCAATAGGTTCGTATGCTTGCCCCTTTTCTTTTGTTTACATGGAGGCCTAAAAAAACCAAAAAAAAAAAAAACAAACAAACAAACAAAAGGAAAAAACTATTCAATAGGCCCAGCTCCAGTCTTCTGGTTCGAGAAACTCCTTCTAGATCGTCTAGGAAAGCATGAGCAGCATGAATGGGAGGATTATCAAAGTCCACAACACCAGACTCATGATTGATGCTATTCTTGGCTGGAGAGTCAGCAACCATGCATGTTGCATTCCCTATAAATGTGCTTGAATGCATGAGAGAATATGAAGCTTATCCATGAGAGAATAAGAGCCTTGCAACAAGCAAGAAGAGAGCGTAAAGGTCCTAAAGGATGCATAGAAGTGTCACTGTGAATCAGGGCCGGCCTTGGCCCAGGGCCTAGAAATTTTGGGGACACAATTTTTTTTAAATGATTAATGGTGTCACTAAATTATTAACTGTATTATTAATAAGAATTGTATGGTGCACAGTTGTTTGAAGGTTGAGTTGGAGTTTTCTTGGGGCCTTTGGGGCGCTGGTTCGAATCCCACTAATTTTCCTCGTTTTTATATATATATTTTTTCAATTTTCTATTTTTATCTTCTTTAAATTAATTCATTTTGTTGTAAATTTTTGTTTCCATTTTTTTTCTTTATATTCTAGGTGTTTGGGCCCTAGTTAAATTTCTCTTTTCAGTTATGATTTTTTTCTTAATTTTTCATATTTTATTACAATTAGTTTTAGGTTCTTGGGGACCTAGTTGAATATTCTTTTCTCTTTTTATTTTTCTTCTTTTTTCTTTTAAGTGAAATCATTTTGTCTTTATTTTTTATATTTTATTAAATTTGATTTTTGTACATTTTAGTTTAGACTACAGATGCTTGGAGAACTGATTTAATCTTCTTCTTCTTTTATCTTGAAGTGAAAACATTTTGTGTTTCATTTTTTCATGCTTTACTACATTAATGTAATTTTATTTTTTCAAGACTGTAAAAAGCTAATATTGTGTAGGTAGACTACTAGACTTTTTATTTCCTAATTTTCGACAATATAATTTTTTTGATAAAGTTTACATTAGAGTAGCCAACATAATTAAGTCTTTAAAATCTATATATATAAAAAAAGAAGTAATGTTGAAAAGAAAATAAAGAACAAAATATGTAAAAAAAAAAAGTTTTTTTTAGGTAAAATGAATAATTCGGGACACACTTGCTATTTTCGCCCCGGACCTCAAAACTCTCGGGATCGGGCCTACTGTAAATAAAAAGCCTAACCAGAATAGCAGAATATGTCAGACTTGATTTGCAGATTGTCGACTTGGCAATTAATAGCAAGGTTGAGACCATAATACAATCCCCAAGCTTCAGCATCAAGAACCACTACTCCCTTCCCTCCCCCCCCCACCCCCTTCTTCTTCTTCTTCTTCTTCTTCTTCTCAATTTTTCTTTCTTCTCTTCTTCTCAATTTTTTTCTCTTTTGCTCTTCTCATCTCTTAATCTTAGGCTACTATATATACTTAATATTTTTTCACCCAAAATCTTGGTAGGGCTTAAGCCCCAAAAGCCAGTACATAGTTCCGCCACTGATCAAGAACCTCACCAATTCCCAGATTGACTTGGAACCCATTGATCCAATTTCCAGTAGAACAACGAATAATACCACCAGCACCAATCTCACCAGAAGATCCTTGCCTGGTACCATCAATGTTCAGCTTGAAACTTGCACTACAGTCCTTCCAAAGAAACCTCCTAAGTATTAATTGTTCAACGAGATATAAAATGTAAAAAGACAATATCATCGAGTTCATGGCACTAGCTCAGAAAACACACGAGATTTACGTACGTGCTCGTCCAGCTCAATTATAATTAATTAGGGCTACATTAGGATTGTTAAGTAATTAGCTAGTGGTTTCACTATGAATGAATACGATCTTTACATATATATACGATGCATGGTTCGTGCACTAGTAAACGTACAGCTAGCTATCCACAAGGTACGGTAAAGTAAAAAGTTAGCCTATAAGACGATGCAAATATCTCAGATTGATGATGATCGATCAGCTTAATTTACTTCCAGAATGTCTTTGATCGGCCAATATCTGCATGCTTAATTGCTTTATTTAATTACTTCTTTCCCGGCCAGAATTAATTGCCACTATGCACCTGAAATAAATGACTTGCATGGTGTTAATTTACTGTGCACATCGATCATACCAGCCACAATATGAATGAAGCTGCAGTAAACTGGAAAACTTACCCAATTAAACTGTACTCTATAAGGCTTTCAATAAACTAGCTGCTAATATTAATGTTGATCATAGCATAGAGAAAGTACTTCACCAAGTTAATTAATTGTATGTATTTTCCTATTCTATTAACTCCTGATATACTTGAATATCGGAATAGAGCCACGTACTTAAATAGGGGATTCAAAAGGTTAAAAGAGATCACTACTACTAAAAGGGCTTGTGGGCACAGATAATCTGTGCCTAAAATTTAGCCTTGAAAAACAATAGAAACACTAGCATTAGGGACACATATCTGTGCCCATAAACCCTTTTAATAGTAGTGGATCCAACATGATTTCGTTCTTAATATACTACATGAACGTTCTTTAAGAATCGAATTTACCACATACTTATTTTAGCCTTTCAAAACCGTAGATGAAATTAATTAGTTTATAGGTGATTTGTCTGTATTTTACGTGTCAAATCTACCTCTAATTACTTGGATTAGGCCATTCCGAGAGTTGTTTTGTTATATTTAATGTGTGTTTTACTTATATAGGTTAAATAAGTGTGTGATATTTATTTGCACAATAAAGGTGCACTTTGGAGGTTTTCAGCGCAATTCCGAAAAGTCAACCGTGACTTTGATGACACCGGTCATCATTCAATGTGGAACACATATATTGTACGAAGATTTCGAAAACCGTTTCGAATCCCGGCTATTTTTACCGGCGAACCACCACATTGGGAAGCGCAACCACCACTCGCGTGGCAAATCAATATTCTGACACCTCTGATTTCAAATTATCACCACACACATTTATTAATTAATGTATTTGTTTATTAAGTACTTTTGTTTTACTTCTTTTTTTCTTTTGACTATTGGCAGGTGAAGCCAAACTGTTGCCGGCCACCACCTCCACCGGTTTTGAATCCCTTCTTGGATCCCCGACACCACCATCACTTTGTCACGGCCTCCTTGACTTCACCACCATGACCTTGGCGTTTGTCCAGCTATCTTCCAGAACCACACCTGCTCATCACCTTTCTCTTCTTTTTAAGGACTCTGCATAACAACAATCATCACCATCAGTCCATCACCTCTCTTCTGCACAACAGCTCACTCACTGCCGAGATCATCTTCTCCCTGCAATTGGAATCATCACAGACCACAGCCCACAACCAACACCACTTCAAGCCTCCACCTCATCACCTCACAACCATGGCTGCTCAAACCTGCAAATTCACACAGCCACAAGAAATCACAATTTGCCATTGCTCAATCACCATCCCTTCTGCACAACTCAATCTCAGACCACCACCCATTGATCTGCTATGTGCACCCAACCACCATCAAGTCCATTCATGGAAGCTTCTCTGCCTCGATTCAGAGCCAAGCTAGCTCACCACCGCCGTGATCCCAGACGAACACCATCTCAATGGATCACCGACGCCACCGTCGATTTCAGAAACCACCGGCTCCTCTGTCCGGTCTCATATCAACCACAATCACAAATCCACCATCGCCCAATTACTCAGGCTACCAAATCAGTGGGCACCCAATAGCCGAGACACCGCGTCTCCGTTCCAAACCAGCCCGTGTCCGATCCCCTCCAAGCTCACTGCGCCGCCATCACCGATCCCAATCCCGAGACCCACTGCTCACAGCAACTCGTCGAGCTCAATTCACCAAATCCCGATCGCCGCTGCAACCCAAGCACACTTCAGCCACAAGCCGCGCCTCCGGCGGGCATCTCCGTTGCACCTCCTCTCTACCGGCGTCTCTCAAGCTCACGGCATCTCTCCCTCTGATGGGAAGAAGAAATGAAGAAAAGATGGAAAGCAAGGAAAACACGGGAAGAAGAAGAAAGAAAAGAAGCTGGGCCAGACGGGCCGAAAGAAAAAGCAAAAAAGAAGAAGAAGAAAATAATTGGAATTGGGCCTGTTGACCTTTTGACTAGCCCAAGTCTAATTATTGTGGGCTTTCACTGTACATGCACCCACCTGGCCCAATTACTCTGTGCACCCAAGCCCAAGCCCAAGTTCAATCTGTTTTTGGGCTCTTTACTGCACCCGCCACATCCTAAGACGGTTCGATTAGCTCCGCCGTCCCCGCCGCATCCAAAGGCGTTCCGATCGGTTCCCCGCCACCCCAAAGTTGAGCTCTCCACCCCCCAAAAATAAAATTTTATTTAATATATTTAATTATTGGATATATTATCGAGATTTATTGTTATTTAACTTGTTTTTAGTGATAGAATAAATGGTACGACTACACTCGAACGTGCATTATGGAAGTTCTTATTCAAATTCCAACTCCCGATTTGATCCACAACCACCGACCACCACACCCCGGGGTGGTGCATACCATCTTACATCAAAAAGGGGACTAGAGGAGATTTTATTTTCCCCTTACCTTGATTTGGAGGAGGGGATGAGTGAGAAGGCAAGAAAGGAGGAGATAGGAGGAGAGAGAGAATTGAGAATTCTCTCAACCAAGCCTTCCAAAATCTGCCCGTACGTCCCCCACCGAGAGGTGACCCCCCCCGTGTGGCTTCCCGAGTTGTTCTTCAATTTACACCATTTTCCACCATCCGAATCACCCGGAGCCTTCACGAAAGTTGTTCCTAAGACATTAATCTGTTTAGGAGACCAACTTTCATCACCATTCACTCATCCATTGTTTTCCACCCCCCCAAAACACCCCCCCCCCCCCCCCCCCCTAATCACCTCCCCCACCCCCCCCCCCCCCCCCCCCCCCTTTATAACTTTCACTCACCCATATGCTTCCCCCCCCCCACCCCCCCCCTTTCTCCACCCCCACCCCTCATTACAAGAAAAAGAATTTAAAGAAAAAAAACACCCCACCCCAAACAAACCCACCCCCCCCCCCCAACAAAAAGGGAGGTTTTTTTCATAAACACACACAAGAACATTCCCCAAACTTGTTTATTTATTATATTTGTTTAAGTTTATTTTTAATTATTGTGAATAAATTTGGGTGATTGTTATTGTATGTATATATGTGTTTATATATATTTATATATTTGGTGGCTAGGGTCACACCCTAGCCCATAACGATGATTTGATATAATTTGATATTTATGCATGTTGATTGTTCATTAAGCATGTGCTTGTCTGATTTAATTAGATTGAATGCGTGTTTAAAAGCATGTGTTTAGACAATGCATGTAATGAATGTGAGCATGAGTGTGAGCATAATTTCACTTTGTTTGAATTCCTTAGTTTACTTTACGCCTCTTTTAATAAACTTAAGGACTTATGCAAGCTTAAGTAAATTGATTGAGAGCCTCTCATGAATCTATTAGACATGAGGGATAAATTCAGAAACCAAATCTTAAGTACCCTTTCTGGTACCAAGGTTTAAAGGAATTTGGCTTGTGAGTCTGTCAGCATTGCATATCTGTTAGGTTTGTCATTCATTGAAGTGGGTGAAGGTTAACCCGAAACCCCAATTGTTTAGTATTTTTGTTTTACCTCTCTCCTGTGTGTCCTGAGTTTGTCAGCTCAACACACGTGTTAGCTAGATTTAAATTATTGCCTAGTTAAATTCAAAAATTCAAAAATACCAAAAATATACACTACACTTCCATCTGCACATAGTCCACATCACGAGTACATAGTCAATCCATCCCTTGCCTATCCACTAGTGCATAGAAACCCTAGGTTACCACAATACCAAGGTGGTTTTGGGCCTTCCATTCCCTGTGGTACGACATTCTGGTTTTAATCTATACTTATTATTGTTTTGACAACGACGAGCGCTTGCGTTATTACATGCGTAAAATGGTACAAGTCAATAGGGAACTCCAATTAAAAGTCAAAATGGTTCATCAAGATTTTTTGTTTTTTTTTGTTTCATTGGAGTCGAACCTCTAATTTAGCATAATCCTAACTCAATTCTCTACCCTCTCTCACCACTTAGCCTAATTTGATTTATGGTTCCATCACTACTCTACTCTTAATTAATACTGATTTGTTACTCAAACCCATAAAAGTGTTTGAAAAAATATTTGCCAAAAAAAAAAGTGTTTGAAAAAATGTCTAAAAGAGTCATAATTAAAGAATGTACGTACGTATTTCCATGTACTTTTTTGTGTGTGTCAGAATGTACATTCCATGTATACGTATATTTTTCATATAGGATGATATACCTATCACCTTCACAACAAAGCAACAATCTTAATTTTTCACTTTCTCGTAATTAAGAGCCAATCATGCAAAGCTGTTAAAGAGATAATTAATTAAGAATCTAACCACTACTTTGAAAAGTAAATTTTCATGAATTACTATCACCGGCCTAAAATCTCCAAAGCAACGTTATGTCATTATGTGAGTAAACATGCTGGGGGAAAGGAAGCTGAATTTACCTGGCCGGAGTTTGTTTGCCCAACAGTAGTAGCTGGTGAGTGAAAGCCTCCTAAAAACCAACACTTAAAAGTAATCTGCACTTCTGCAGAAACAACACACTGAGGAAATTTAATGGATAAGGAAATGATCGATAGGGCAGAGAGAAGTGAACTTGGGGATCAACAGATCGATCGAAATGAGAAAAAGAAAAAAGAAGAAGAAGAGAAGATCGAGGAGGAGGCGGTGGTTTGAAAAAAGCTACGTACGTACCTCGCTCAATTCGGAATTTCTCGCATGTGTTCTTTAATTTGTAGAGATCCTTTGGTGAATGCTCCGTTAACTAATTAACTAATCAAAAAGGAGTTTGGTCAGTGCGGGATAAAAAAAATAAATATATGATAACTATTAAAAAAAGAGTGACAAAAGATCATAATTAAACATGCAATTTATACAATTTGAGTTCTTATTAGAGATCGATGATTCAGAAAGAAAAATGGTAGCTTTAGACGAGTGACTTGATACAACAGCCTGAATGGAATGGTCAACGTACACTTGGTCACGTCATAAACAGTACAACATATACATATATATATTAATATATATAGGTTGAAAAAAGAAACAGATATATATAAATATAGAAAAATTCCAATATACATCGCTCAGTATTGAGCTTAATTTAAGAAAGAAACAGAAGAGGCCTAACCTCGGATTCCTGGAATATGAGAAATCTTTGGCCACTCTACGCCGGTCTCCTTGTTGCATCTCTCTCTTAGAATAGGGCAATTATTAATTTCTATCACTTGTATTTCAGTGAGGCGTCGCATGGCTTGGACTGAAGGTAGATACATCACACCCTTGCAAGACTCAATAGATAGAACCTCAAGAGATGCAAGGTTACCCAACCATTCTGGAATAGCCTCCAGTTCGGGAAAGCCTTCTATGTTCAAAACTGCTAGAGAAGTCAAGTGTTGAATACGCTCAGGCAGAGACTTGAGCTTAGGCCACCCGTGGATCGTTAATGATCTAAGTTGTGCTGATGTAACCTGAAAAGAAGGGAATGAATCGAGCTCTTCGGAGAAGCCACCGATTTCCAAAGTCTGTAAACAGGGTGAGGATGCTAACCCACTTGGTAGACTTGTTAGTCCAGCACAATTATAAATATCCAAATCACGCAGGTTTGTGAGCTTGTCCAAACTTGGAACTGTCTCTAGATGATGGCATCCTCTTATTATGACCTTCTCAAGAAGAACAAGGCGTTCTAACCCACTCGGTAATAAGCTTGATAGCTTGGGACAATCTGCAATCACTACGTTACGAAGAGATGGGAGGACTTGTGGGATTGGAATGGACGTTAGATTAGAGCATCCCTCTACTAGCAACTCTTGGAGGGATTGGAGGGTAGTGGGAGCTGAAATGGATGTTAGTTTCTGGCACTTGATTATTGTCAAATACTGAAGAAAGGTACAGTACTGTATCCCACTTGGTAGGCTTAATAATTCAGGACATTCTTGGATGGTTATTTGATAAAGCAATGGTTGGCCCTGTGTGATTGGAATGGATGTTATTTTCGAGCAATCTTGTATTTCCAAGTGTTCAAGAGAGGTGCAGTGTTGTAGGCCTTGAGGTAGAATGGATAACTCGGGACAGCGACGGAGAGACAATTTACTGAGACATGTGAGACCCTGTGAAATTGGGATGGACTCTAGACTGTTGCAATCGTGTACAATCAACTCCTTAAGAGAGAGCGGGTTTATCCAATCAGGTATATACCTCAGCTTATGACACCGCCAGATATGAAGTGCGACAAGAGATTTGCAACAATCGATTAATCCACTACGGGGACCGATACAAGTTAACTCCGGACAGTCACTTAAATACAAGTATGCAAGATTCTTGTTGTTTGGTAACATCCCTTCCGGCAGAGATGCAAGTCCCTTCACATCCCACAGTCCGAGACAGGTGAGAGTGGTGAGTTCATTGCTGAGAATACTTGCTATAATACTTCCGTTGCACTTGGTTACCTCCAACTTCTTGAGAGCTGGAAAATGACTCGGAGCACTGGTCAATCGGCCGCATGACAACAACAACAGCTCCTCAAGGCAAGGAAACACCGCACTTACTCTGTCTGTTGTTGGGGCTCCCACCCATTCAATTAAGTTCTTGGCAGAGTAAATGCGTAATGTTTTCAATTCAGGAAAAAGAACGACCTTTGTCTCCCCACTACTTGTCGTAGCAACAGCATCATTATAACCATAAAATTCAGACCCCACACATTTTAGGTTGTCCGATTCGAAGAATCCAAGACGTCCAAGATTAGGAAGATGGCCAAGTCCTGGGACTCCTTCGAAGTTGGCGCAGTTTGCAAATTCAATCACTTTCAAATTGTTGGGAGTACTCCCCTTCCATAAAGGAAACTTACCACCCATGAAGTTGTGAATCTGTAAAAATTCCAAGTTATTAGGGAGTGGTTGAAGGCCTTCCAGTACATCCTCATCGTTCATGTTGTAGCTGCTTGACCATCCTAACCTTAATCTGCGCAAATTGCTCTTACTCACTAAATTTGCTTTCTTGGCTTCATTTCCATCTCTCACAAGTTCCAACTTAGAAATCCACAACTCACCTTTCAATTGGTTTAAGTCAGCCAACTCCTCTATTCCACAACCTTTCTCCTTACCCACAGTAAAAGAAGATAATGATCGGAGATTAGTTAATTTCCTCATCCCAACAGGAGTCTTTATCCAATCAACCCACCAATTACGTTTACCAAAATAAACATGTCTCAAGTTAATCAAATTGGACAGTTCATTTGGAAGCTCTGCAAGCTTGAGATTGTGCATTCTTAACGTCTGTAGATTATAAAGCTTGCCAATAGATTTGGGGAGTGCTGTGATTTGCGTATCGCTAACATCAAGATACCTCAAGTGTTTCAACTTTCCAATTGTAACTGGCAACTCCTTAATATCTGCCCTGTATAACTTTAAGACTCGCAAAACTTTAAACCTTGGTAATAAGATGTTCACTTGGACAACTCCACCATCTGAAAAAAATGAGTGCAATTTTTTGGCACTGGAATCGTTGGAATCCCAAGCCAAACTTGTTGACTTAGATACTTGTTGTGCCAGATCATGCAGAAGATCGTGCATCTTGCAGTGGGTGATAATACCAAGGTCATCCTTCCTAACATCTTGGAATAAAGAGTTCTGCAATAAAGTACTGAAATATGCATTGCCTCTGTCTTCCATATCTTGGTTAGGAGAAGAGGGCTGAAGCAACCCTTGTGCCATCCAAAGTTGGATCAAGTCATCCTTTTCAATTTCAAAATCTTTCATGAACATTGAGCAATATGCAAAACATTGCTTCAAAGACGATGATTTCAATTCATCGAAACTCAGCCTCAAAACCGAAACGATCCTGTCTTCTTCTGGTGAATCCCATATTTTGTTTTTTTCAATTTCCAACCATTCATTGCTGTGTTTAGAACGCATGATACCCCCCAAAACCTATTAATTGGTACATAAGTTAGAATTTCTATCAAAACATAAGTGTGAAAGCACAAATATAAAATAACAACATACAAACAGAAAGCAGTTCAATGGAAGGCGACATATTTCAACATGTTCATGCAGATTGATGAAAAGTTGAACGAAAAGAATAGAAAGAGTAAAATGCATTCTCTTTACAGAAGAACTTAGTAGCTTGGAAAACTTAAGTAAAATATAATAGACGTATTAGGGTACTATCTTGTTCAGTGGCGGACGCAGAAGTTAACTTCTCTCGGGGCGAACTTGAACTACATGCAATAGCTAGTGGAAGACGAAAATTTTGAACACACACATTCTAAAGATAAAATTCTACTATGAGAGTACACATACAGGAAAAACTATTGTTTTTAATCATTCTCATAAACATACAGGAGAAGCTCTTCTATACATGAAACAAACTAACAAGAGCTTCTATACATGAACTGATGAAAGAGCATATCTATTATTTCACTAGGGGCAGCAGCCCCCACTAGGCCTGTGCTAGGTCCGCCAGTGATCTCGTTGTAGTTATAAGTACATAACATTATGTTCTTTCACGCACTCTTAATCCAAACATAGCATTATGTTGCTTATAAGTGAAAAGTGCAATTTTAATTTCTAAATCTATTTAGACAATTTATAGTTTTTAAATTTCAGAAATGGTTTAATATATTATGCGATGACAATAAATACCATTTCAGTTTTTTTGCAGTATCTCCAAAGATGCATTAAGGTGGTAAGTGTATTTATTTTATTTTTTTTAGGGGAGGGGGATTTGGGGCTCCAAAGTTCGAAATTGTGGGGAGGGGGGCTTGAACCCGGGTTATGAGGGGGGTAGGCACACTGCCTGTCCAACTGGACAATACCCAGTCCTCTAAGGTGGTAAGTGTATATTGTTTATAGATTTTAGGCTGCATGTGTTTGATATGTATTATATTATAGAACTCATATGTCATATAATTTTAAAATAAATTAAAAATCCTCTTTGTTAGGGGCAATTTCGTCAAATCAGACTTTTTTTCCCCTAAATCTCTCTCTCTCTCCCCTCCCCGAAACTCTCTCTTCTCTCTCTCTACAACCATGCGGCACTACCTCTTCCGGCCACTTCTGATCCTCCAAACCACTTGGGCTTGGAAGCCCTCCATCCCAGCAACCTCGTGGTGTCCTCAATTTTCAACATCGACCGCCGAAGGATGTTTGGTGATATGCCCAATGTGATCAGTGACTACAAAAAATATATCTTGATGTAAAATTGAAGAGGGAGAGGGAGAGGAGAACAAATTTGTAAATTTTCTGGAAGGAGGAAAAAAAGAGAAGACGGCAAAGGTCCAAGGGTTATGGTAATAGTTAATACCATGCCCTCTTTCCATTTGATGGTGGTGCCGACAATTTTAGTTGTCCCATCATCAAAGAATGTGAAGGTTTTAGTCAGCTTCGTATCTTCAAAATAAGAATTCTCGTTAAAGAAGTATTAGCAAGAAGATGTCGACGCAGAGAGAGAGAGAGAGAGAGAGAGAGAGAAGGATAAATAACATTCCGGAGAATTTGTTTTGAAACTCTAGTTATTGTATTGCTGACGGCGACGGCAAGAAGGAAAAGGAGATATGGCTGTAGTGAGCAGATAAAGAAGAAAATTAAAGATGGCTAGGCAAGAAAGAAAATAGTGAAAATTGTAAGGGGTAAAACCGTCATTATCGGTTCGGCTGGAGCCAGATTTGTCCACGTCTTATGAACAGTGAACCTACTCGACCCTCCCTATTCTTTTAGTATAGATATAATTTGATTTTTTTAGTTGGTCGAAATTTATTTTCAAGGTCATTGATAGGGAAAATTCTCACATGTTCTGGACACATGGCATGCCCCAGAACCCTTGGATCTCATCTCTACCCCACACCCCCTGCAATTGCATCTTCCTCCCCGAATATTGTATGCCCCATGCACTGAAGGTGCACCCTCACTGATAGCCACCGGCGGAACTAAGTGAGGGCAAAAGGGGGCCATGGCCCCCCCAAACAATTTTTTTTCCTTGGTAATCCCCCAAATATTTTTTCAAACCAATAGAATTTTAGTAGTAAAATAAAATATGGCCCCCCCTTTCTTATATTTTTTTTTACTTGGAGACTTGTCTCCTTATTTTTCTATTAAGTATTTATTAAACTTCTAAAATAGGCCACAAAAAAATGTATTTCTCCTTAAGAAATTTTGTTTTTCTGTTATATAGCATTTCCATATGTTCATAATATTTTTAGAAATTTTGAGCAATTTTTAATGATTTTTTTAAGTTTAATTAGAAATAACGATGTGGCATTTTTCTATTGGTTCAAGGAGCGACACATGACATGCAACGAGGACAACATGTGGCTACTAATGTCAGTAAGGTGACTGAGTCAGTGGACATGTGTCACAACCTATGAAGCACGGAAACGCCAAAATTGGCCGAATCCCCGTGCCGATTCGGGAAACGGATACGAAACGCATTGGAAGCGGTCAGATACGCGTTTCATGTTGATGGCATGATGGAAACGCAGGAGAAACGCCGTATCCAAAACTGGAATCGGCAGAAGCAGTCCAGTTCATGACGATTCCGATCATACTTCCAATCACCGTCCATCGATCTCGTCTTGCTGCTCCAATTCGAAGGCTTTTGACTGAGGATATGAAGATGGTGAAGACCCATTTGAATTGGCAAAGAAGAATATGGATCTGAAGATTGATCTCGTAGGCTTCTGAAAAGTGGTGAAGACGGCGGCAAATAATTGATTTTTGAGAGGGATGTATTTCCATGGCAGATTCGTACCCTAATTAACCCAACAAATCTATTTGATATTGAGCATACCCATTAAGACAAGAGATACAAGGAAGAAGCACAAATTCAATTGAGACCTGGAAATAGGAATATGATTTAGAGAGAGAGAAAGTAAAGAACGAAGAGGAAGAAGATAAAGAAAGAAGAGAGAATTAGCTTTGTAAGGGTAGTTTTGTAAAATCAAAGTCAGGGCAGTTTAATATTTTTTGTAATTATTTATATATAATTATATATTATTTTATTCGCGTTTCCTTGGCGTATCGTATCCTATAATTTTTAAAATTTGTCGTTTCTCCGTATCTTATCGTATCGTATCCCCGTACCCGTTTCCGTTTCCGTGCTTCATAGGTCACAACTTACTTTTTTACTTGACCTATGGCATAAGGTGGTAGGTGGACAAGTGATGTGTTGGCACGTGTCACACTTGTCCAATTTTTTAAAAAAATTGACATGTGGTTAATTATAATTGGTTGACTTACCTTATAAATAGGGAGACCCAAATCAAATGTTGGAGAATCTTCTTTCGATCTCCTTTATTTTGCTCTCCAAAACTTTTTTCTATCATATCTTTTAATATGTACCTATGATTTAAGATCCGTGAAAACTTATCGATTCATCTTGACGAGATCTATTGAAAGAGAAATTCGAAACTGGCGATAGGAGAATGAACAAGATGACTAAAAAAAGAGGGTTAGAGAATTTATTTGGAGTGAGAATTAATTCATATTGTGAGATATTCGAGGTCACCTTTGTGATAAAATATATGGTATGAAATGTGTAGACTCAATCTATTCAACTAATATGAATTCTCGGGAATATAAAATGCATTCATGCTTATTATATAAATTGTTGCTCGATTATATGTTGTTTGAAGAGGAAGAGTTTCCAACTGGGCTTTATACTCACCCTTAACAATTTTGCAGGTTATGAAATCGAGACTCAAAATGATTAGATGAGCATATAATGACAAAGTTAGAAAAGAGGTGTCTTATTAGTGTATTTGTATAAGATTTTACTATTGTTGTTTTTGTGTTT
The DNA here is from genome assembly GCA_030142095.1 of Rubus idaeus. Taxonomy (NCBI): domain Eukaryota; kingdom Viridiplantae; phylum Streptophyta; class Magnoliopsida; order Rosales; family Rosaceae; genus Rubus; species Rubus idaeus. Next base: position 7,292,783 of record CM057970.1, read on the forward strand.
GTGTAGAATGTCAAACGTATTTTTGTTTGTTTATTTTTATTTTTGAATGCTCACATCTCAAATTCATATTTAATTAGTTGCTTAAAAACTATCGACCCCGGGGTCTGGGGCTTGACAGGTTAGGGGTTATAGTTTAATTTTTTTTTTCCCTTCTTAATCACTATTGTTACTATGCACTCCCACACTACATTATTGTCTTGAATTTATGATTTAGGATTTAGGGTTTAGAGTTTAGGGATTATAGGATTGTGTTTTAGGGTTTGAGTTTATTTTTTTAGTAAAAGTAACAAACAAATTCAAACAAGTGATGTCACTACATGTACAGTACGTAGAATTGTCGATTGACCGGATATGTAGCAGATCGACCTAAATCCTTATCCGTTTAACAACAAATCAATTTCAACCTGATTTAATCCGATCTGATAATCCAAAGGATTATTGAGAACCAAATCCAAATCCGTATTCGACATATTAATGAATATTCAATCCGTTTATTATATAAAGTATTATCAAATTTTCAATCAAAAATATGAAACTTTTATCATAATACACAATATAAAAAAATTAAACCATAACAAAATATTAAAACAATTTTAAAAAATTTAAGTTTTTTCAACCAATTTTTTTTTTAAGTTTCTATCAAATTTTTGTCTAAACAAATATGTATATAGGGCTTTCCGCACTACGGAGGTCCGCACTTCTAAAAATTACGAAGTTTCAATGTCAACTATAGTTTTAGTTTTATTTTAGTTTTTATGCCTACAATTGCGAATGTTTCGTAAGATCAATTAAACTAGAATTTTTTATTACACCACAATTGGGTGCATTGGTAATTAAAGATCTATAGGTTAGCATTTAGTTGCTTCTTCGAGGCTTTTGTCTCTGTAGGCTCGTTGAATAAACAAGTTTAGTGGTCTAAAATGAGGGATGTGTTGTTAGAGTTCTTAGTTGCTTGACCGTCATATTTGGTTGCAAACTTAAGGATTTTGATGTATGTACATTTCTGGCCTTGATAATATATGAAATTATCTCTTTCTCAAAAAAAAAAAAAACTTTCACAAAAATCTCAGAAGCAAATACAAACAACTTAACTTATATTTTCTTCCTGCAATGATTATGTACCCTACACTTTTTACTTTTTATCTTGCACGGTTGAGAGTTTCTCTTGAACGGAAAATTTAATTATTCTCTGTATCGTTTCAAGTTTATCGGATGTCTTTGAAGGGACGGAAAATTTAATTATTAGTTTAGTAGTATATATTAATGAAAAATTTTAGTGTATGTTAACGTATGTCATATGTACAATTACTACTTTTAGGACTTAATTACTCAAACGAGAACTTATTTATTCTAATGAGGACCATATTTACCTTAAGGAGAGTTTTTTTGTAGTTACCACATGAGTTGTCAAAGTAGTAATATATGTCCTCAATTCGTAAAACATTATAATTATAACTTTTAGAACTTAATTACGCAAATGAGAACCTAATTTACTCTAATGAGGACCTTATTTACTCTAATAAGAACTTTATCTCCGCATTATGTATGAGAAATGTTAACATACCATGGCCTTACTCGTATATTAATTTATTTGAATATTATTGAACTAAATCTTAAGGAAAAGAATTAAGCACGAAATTAACTTAAAATTGCTGATATAACATACCTTTGCCACTAGTGGTACACCTCCGCACTTGGTAGCGATCCTCCGTCCAATTCTCTCTTGTTCTTCTGTTACTGGAGCACTCCCCATTGATGTGTTCTTCAATATGTGCCAGCAGTCTTCGACGGATAGTTTTTCCAAATCAGGCCTAGGAAGCAGGGTCTCCACGATTTTACCAACTTTGTCACTGCGGGTAGTAACAATGATTTTGCTTCCTCGAGTATCAGTAACTCGTAACAAACAACTCCTCAAATCATCCCACTTATGCGAATCGTCGTTCCAAACATCATCGAGTACAAGAAGATATCTTTTCCCTTGCAGTTCTTCCTTCAGGAATCCACACATTGCTTCTATCGTTTGTACTGCAGCGTTTTTTGATTTCAGAGACTCCAAGACCCCCCTTAAAATGGATTGGATTTCAAAAGGGGTAGAGACACAAACCCATAGTCTTTCATGGAAGTGAGCCTGTATCTTAGCATCATGAAAGATTAATTTAGCCACAGTTGTCTTTCCAAGTCCTCCTAGTCCCACAATGGCCATAACCGATAGCTTACTTTCCTGATTCTTGTTTGAGTCGGTCAAGGCTTCCACTATATCCGACACAACCTTATCTCTTCCAAAGATGTTGTTTTCATCTAAGCCGGAGTGGGTTTCTCTTTCACCTCTCATATTATGGGAGGTTGTTGCCTCTACAATTGGCTTAATAGCAACTAACCCAATCCCGTCTGCCTTACTCGTCAAAATCACCAAAGACTTGTTGATGTTCTGAATTTTATGTGCCATTTTTAAACGAAAGGCAATGGGATTGGAAAGAGAGAAAAAGTTGAGTACCTTCTTCTTCATCTGGTTTTGCAGTTCCACTTTACGCCGGAGAAGTTCATATCCGTACTCATCCAGCACATCATCAGCATCATGAGCTATCTCTTCAAGCTTCTTCACCCAGATTTCCACTGCCTCACCCCGACTACCTTTTGATTGTTCGGCATCTCGTAACATAGCTTCAAGCATGGAGAATGATTCACGGAGATGTGTTAGCTCTCCTTTGAATCCCCAAACAAGACTAAACTCTTGAGCGGCAAGCGAAGCCACTTTCGTCAGTATTTCCTGGGCAGCAAAAGTAAGAAACTCTGACATCTTTCTTTCCCAAGATAAACAACAGAGCTAATGCTTAATTAATTTGCCAGGAAAAGGGTTGAAGACTCAACACTCAGGAAATTAAAGTTCTCCAGCCCGAATTTTCCAATGGATTTATAGACATAGCAGGGGGGAAGGATATATCTCACTTTATTAGAGTTGCAAGTTGAGCATAAATTCTGAACGTCCATGCGTCAGGCATAACTGCAAGCATCGTGTTCCTTCCTTTAATCAGAAGCAATTAAAGCATCCTCTTCTATTATTAAAGAATCTCCTTCTTTTATTAAGGCAAAGTAAAGCATATCCTTTTTGAATTAAACCAAAACTCATGGTACACGCACCATAACGAAAACACGATTATTATCATATATTGGCTCCGGTGGATTAATTCGTGATCGATCTGGTTAAAAGCAAGTAAATATGATAAGTGCCACATTATTATTTGGTCTAGTCATTGCATCCTGCAAAATTGTCAGTCTTAATATATTGTCGTTTTTCCATCAAATTATTATTTTGTTAATCAAACTGATGTTACATTATTTGTATAGGATCGGAGCTTGCAAGATTTTGCTTTTTTCTTCTATTCTTATGTGTTGCGAATAATAGATGAGATAAGGAAAATGATCTTGCCATAATATTACAACCAAAATGAGAATTCAAAGAACTATAAAGAAAGCTATGTAGAATTCATAAAATTCCAAAGGGGTCTATTTTAACACCGATAAGCATACATCGGAGCGTATATCATTGAGATAACAATTAATCATCTTTTCTTTATGCCTTTATCTTGGTGCGTGTACCATGAGTTTTGGGGTTAATTCAAGAAGGAGATGCTTTAAACTTGAAAATACTCGTACATATGGCAACAAAGGAATGGACAATCGGATGACTATTGAACTGGCTTGGCTTAAGGCCTCATTTGGTTTACAAAAAGGAAACGAAATGAAATCAATTCCTTTCTCTTTCCATAAGCATATGAAATTTAAATTCTCTTTAACTTTCCTTTTAAGTGTTTGATAACGTTGAGAAAATAGTTAAAATATTTTGTAATCAATGCAGAAAAGTTGGAGGAAAAATGATTCACTTGGGATGTGAAGTGAACCATTTTCCTCCATATTTTTCTTTCATTCAGGAAAGTGTTTCCTTTTGCCTTGGCACCCCAAAAATAAGAAATGCTTCAGTTTCCTTTCCTTTCATTTCTCATGGCCTAAAATCCTTGAACTAAACGAGGCCTAAGAGTTGGGAACATGACACATAGTTTCTAACCCTAGAAAATTTCCTCATTCACTCAGAAGCACATATTTCCTGACTACATAATGCACAGACCAAATTTAAGTAATATTCGTTGGAGTTTCGATAATTTTACGTTTTTGGATTAATTACCTCCCCCTCCCCCCGAACTATAGGGTCATTTTCATACTTCAAATTTGATTTTGTTAACGAATTCATACTTGGGTGGTATTAATTTGTTAATTATTCCGGTAACGATTTCATACCTCCAAGGTATGAATTCATTGGTGAAATCAAACATGAGGTATGAAATTGAAAATGACTTTATAGTTCGGGGAATTTTTTGTAATTAATTCTACTTTTTTCCCTTCTCATTTCAAGTAAGTGTATATAACCAAGAACATTTAGCACGTACCAGAAATCATTGTCCGTTCTTGTTCGTAGACTTTGGTGTTGAATCAAATGGGATTTGTGGGTTATGGCAGGTGAATGTAATTGCTTTAAAGGCACGTAAAGTTTTCACTTTCCTTTATACTTTATTTGCCCCACAACTTATGTGTAAAGGGGAATATCAAATAAGCCTTTAAGATACAATGAAGCCTAGCAACTTGCTATTGTTGGTCTTCATTTTGCACTCACGAAGATCAGCCCAACACTTGATCAAAGGTTTTTCGAGAGGCTCAAGGTTACTAGAAACTATAACTGCAATACTATAGTTTCCAGATTTTTTATGTGTAAAACAAAGTAATATGAATGGAATGATTGATAGAACAGCGAGAAGAGGAAGAGATAGAAAACTTGAATTGAATTTTTTTATGCAGAAAACCATTCCAATATATAGAAGTGGTTGTGCCCTTTGAAATGATATCCGACTTCTTCATTTGGTTTTAACTCTTCACCAAGAGTCATATGCTTTGTTGATTAATTGAAACCATTCAAATGATACATACGTTCATTAACCAACCACTACAATTTGAATTCAAATTCAAACTAATAACTGTACAAACTAACCAACTATGATCTGAATCACACCTTCAACATATATACCTCTTGGATATATACGTACCTCTTCACTTTATAATTTAAAAATATTCCAACATTTGGGATTCTCAATCCTCATCGTCGTTGTGGAATAGGCCTTCCCGAATCTTATGCACATTCTTTTCAATTAGGGAATCTGACATTTCTATTTAATATCACCAATATCGATCAGCAAAAGAAAAGAACCTCAATTCATCATACAACAAAATTTTGTTTCCAATGAAGTCAGTGCTAAGAAAAGAATTTTATGTATCAGAAAACACTTTTTTTGCTGCTCTCTTTTCTAAATAGCAAAAGGATCAAATCCTTAAGTAATTACATTTTTAATCATTGTACGGTTGGATATAGAGGTCATGTTCTCGGTGCTTTTGCTTCTAATTTAGACATTTCTAGTTTGGTGGCGGCAGATGTGATGGCTGTTATCAAAGCAATTGAGCTTGCTTGGGTTAGAGATTGGAAACATATTTGCTTTGAAGTTGATTCTTCTCTTATTCTTGACTTTCTTTAGTCTCCTTCTTTGGTGCCATGACGACTTCGGGTTCAGTGGAATAATTGTTTGTTTCGTATTTCTCAAATGCAGTTTCGCACCTCTCATATATTTCGTGAAGGAAATCATATGGTGGATGTGTTGGCTACCTATGGTACATCTTCAACTGGTTTTGTGTGGTAGAATGCAGCTCCTACCTTTATTGTCTCACATTGTAATGAGGACCGCTTGGGTCTTCCAAAGTTTCAATTTCGTTAGTTTGGTTATTTTGTTTTTGGTTATGAGGAGTTTTTGGCTAAGTCCCTCGATCCCTTGTACTTTTCACCTTCTTTAATAAACTAGAAATGGTGCCCGTGCTTTGCCACGAGTTTTGAATCTTACGCAATGATATTTAAGTACAACATTTAAAAGTATAAAAAATATAATTGATATAAATATGAACACTGAATTAGGTAAAATAGAATTTCTAGTCCAACCGGTATTATTTCACAACTGCTATTCTAGTAAGAATTTACATAAAGTTTAGGAAAATTACATTGATTTTAAAAAAATGAATAACCAAATATATATTCACTAAATTATGAATAATAATAAAAATTAAACCGAGTTGATCACATGATCGATTCGAGTATTATTTGTTTTATAGCAAAATATTGACTGATTTAGAATATTTATATAGTCAGATATATATTTTTTTGAAAATATTTTTTTTTATCAAAAATATAATTTTTTACTTCTAAACATTAATTTTCTATCATATTAATTTAGATTAATAATAATAATGAATGGCAAAACCGTAATTTCATACATAAATAAAAACAAAACTGTAATTTAATAGATTAATGGCAGAACCGTAATTAATGAAGATATAAGGACAAAAATATAATTTTATATAATAAGCTGGCTTGAGCCGGCACTGTTCATGGCTTATGAACAGTTCAATGAACAGTAATTTTCAAAATCACCAAATTATATATAGTAAATTTGGGGTATTGGGAGCTCTTCCCTCGTCCAAAAAAAAAATTCACTGTAGGGTTGGATAAGGACGGGAATCACAATACATTCCTTCAATAGTTCAATGTCCTTCGCTATGACTTTTGTAAACATCTCTTTGAATCTTTCAAGAGCTACTCTCTCTTTCACTAGCAAAATATATAGCCTATGGCTTCTTTTTACAAGAAGAGATGCTGGCTTAAATTGCACTCTAGCTGCTATTTTGAGAGATGCATATCCCTCGGTTAGGAGAGTCGAGGCCTACCAGAAATTAAGTAAATCTGAATGAGTTCGACTGGTACGTGTAATGGTATAAGTGTATAACTATTATAACAAATTACTCATAAGGGTGGTCTTATTCTTCAAAAGGCCACAGTAGCTTTGTTTCCCAAATAAGGTCACTCAGTAGCTTTAACTCTTTGTATCTGACATTAATTTTTTTCAAAATTACGATTCATGCCACTGACGTTTTATTGTATTTGGACAGTAGCTTTCTTGTCGTTGGACAGTAGTTTTATTGTTTTTGGACAATATGTTTCTTTGACAGTAGCTTTAGTGTGCTTTGACAGTAGCTTTCTTATCGTTGGACAGTAGCTTTATTGTTGTTGGACAGTAGCTTTCTTGTCGTTAGACAGTAGCTTTCTTGTCGTTGGACAGTAGCTTTATTGTTGTTTCCGTATGCAGTGGCATTTTTGTAAATAATAGCAAAAAACAATGCGGTGGCATTTTTGTAAATATTGATGCGGTGGCATTTTTGTAAATATTGGTGATCTTATTTGGGTAAAAAATGTTTGGTGGTTTTTTGAAGATAAAGGCCACCCAAAATGACCTTATGAGTAATTGGCTCTAACTATTACGTGTAGAACTGTAAATACTAAATTAAATATCAATAATCATTTAGATTCATTCCGATGCCAAATCAAATTTAAGCAAAGAACCTTGAGAATTTACCAACCCTAGCTTGCTTCTAAGGAACACGGTCAGGCGCTATTATCGGCTGTATCTCAGAGACATGACAGGCGGAGGTAGACCCACTTGGACACCTGCAAAAGGTGGCAATGAACAAGGTGGACGCCGGGTTTCTTCAAGAGACATTGCATCCCATACAACTTTATAACCTAGAAAGGAAGGGGAGGACACCCAAGAAGAACTGCAGAAGAAGAAGAGGAACCTCGAGGAGGAGCTGAAAGAGGGTGAGAGGAGGCAAATTTTGGATGAAGATAGCGATGTCACCACCGGCGACCACAGAGGTACTTCGAGGAAACCCAGCGATGCATAATTTTGTGAAAAGAAGATGGGATGATGTTGTGTTCAGAAATCAGGGCCGTGGTGAAACCAAGACTCCTAAAAATGATTTCCACAGAAAATTTCTGAATAAATACTTGATTTGATATGTACATCGCAAAAGTATGAAATTAAATTACTGCTTCGTGTTAGTGAGATTGTCATGTAATGTTCTAGTAATTCATTGAACTGAATTTTAAAACCATACTCTTCTGGTAAGAGAATGAACAATCAGCATATAAACAATAACCCATAAATTAAATACATATATTATTCACCAAGTCGAGAAATCAAGAAAAATCAGCATAAGACTCAGTTTTCTATGAATTGGGTCCTGACATTTATCACAATGGCAAGGACCCAGATAACAGATAGTATTGTATTCCACAAAAATATGAATAAATAACAGAATAAACCATATCCTGCAGCAGCATGACAACCCCTGCGCAACCAATTTTAACCCACACCAATTTCTGAGGATCAATAAATTAAAGGAATAAGTAACCTTTATTTCTTTCCCATTAATGAACTCACCAAGAGTTCATGAAACAACTTCTCTACGCGTTTTCTTCTCCTGCTGGATATAATCAACTTCCAACTTCAACACTGCTCACTTTGCTTTCTGTAGTGATTAAAGTTGTATCCACCTTTGGCGGACCAGAATGCCGCCTTGGTCTGGCCGGAGAGGCTGGGAACGAGAGCCGTTTCTTAACAGACTCGGTATCCTTCTCAGTGATCCCATTCTTCTCTGCCGGACTTTGCAACCTGGACTTGGCTCTTGCAGATTTAGTTGGTACCATGTAACTTGGGAGTGCTGGAGAACTATCCATGCTCTCATCATCCCTCACCGATGAGCCAGCAATGCTGTGCCTCCTAAACTGAACTGACTGCACACTGGCCACGCTCTTTGTGTCATCATCAGGGCTACGAACACTACCCCTTGGGCTTGGTGATGGCTTTAATTTTCGAGCTACTTTTGTAGAAGCTGGCCTGGAAGGAGTTGATGGGGAACGGAATCCAGGGTGGCTTGGCTTTTCACTGGCTGTCGGGGATTGCTTATCGGAATTGAGAAGGTATCGAGCATATGACTTGTTGATTTCCCCTGGGGAAATACTGCGAGTAATTACACTCTTTACAGATGAGCGGTCGTCGTGGATGTCTTTATCCGTCATGCCACGACTCTCCCATGGCCGGGCAGCCATCCACCGTTCCAACCAGCTCCAACCCCAGGTGGGATTGCTTGGATCCATGAACATTGGGTTTACAGATTTTGAAGAATTCTTCCCATTTTTCTGTGTAGTGAACCGGTGTTAGAGCCAGAATGAGGTCCATTCAAGATTAAGGAAATCTTAAATGAAGAAATGAGGCAAAAATTGTTTTGTTTAGTAATGTAACCACATAATAGGGGTTTATAAAATACACACACAATTGATAAGGAACTTATGCAAAAAAAAAACTAGTTATTCTTCCAAACTGAGTGCCTAACCTCTGACTCTATCGACCTTATATAGCTCACTTAGCTGCATTTTGAACCCTTCATGTCACTCATGCATACCCTACATTGGTCTCACAATGAGGCCTCTATAGGTCTCGAAATTTCACTACATGCATTTAATTATAGGGTTTTGTACACATACACAGTTACAAAACAATCAAGATTCAAGAAGATGAGAAAATTATAAAAAAGGAAACCAAATTACTCTTTCCCAACACTCATTTGTCTAACTGTATTCTATATATCCACACAAAGAGAAGGGGGTGGAGGGGGTAGGGAATGGAAGGCTAAAGGAACAAGGCTGGAGGAAATGGGCCTGAATATTGCAGAATTGAAGGAAGGGTTTGTGAAATACAAATATTTGGATTTAGGCTTTTAAAGGACAACCAAACTTATAGCTAACCGAAAAGGATTGTAATATAATATTTGAATGTCCCACGACTTTCATCTCTACCCCATAACAAGATACAGAAGAGAACAGCATAAGCTATCCGTATCCTCTTTTCAGTTCATTTATGTCATGTAATATTATAGGATTAAGATTACCTGATGAGAGAAAGCATAAGCGAGTGCTCTTTCCCTTCTCATTGCTGCTTCATGCTTGCTTAATAGGTTTGCTTCAACTTGCTCCTTTGACTGTATGCTGTCATCCCATTCATCCCCAAGCTGTAACAATGTTCAAAACGAGTTAATAGCTAATGAGGTTCTTCTATGAAAAATTATCTCAATACAAATACGAATATGGGCCTCTTTGACTAGGGCTGAGTCAACAATGCAAGAACCAAACTTGCATTTGCCACCATCTGGAGGAAAATTTAGAACCCAAACTTTCTAATTTAATTCGTAAACGAAATTTTGGAATTAGGATCGAATCAAACCAAGGACCGGAATTTGTCTTCAAACCACAGCTCAGAGGGTTTCAATTACTATGGAAATCGGTTAGAATTTGTAACCTAATCCAATTGGTGGACTACTCTATACAAATTATGAAAAGCTAAGAGTAATAAAACAGACCTGCAAAGTCTCTTTTGCATGTTTTAGTAGGAGTTGTCTTTGGAGAGCCTGGTTCTCCTCTAACATTCTGATCCTCCTGGAACGTATTTGAGCTTGCACACGAGACAGAGTCTGCATGCATTTGAGGGTATTTGTGGCTTGCCGTTTCACAACAGATCCCTCTATCAATGTTTTCAGCCTAACCAGCCCTCTTAAAGCCCTCAATGCCCTTCTCGCCTGAAAAGTTCAGAACACTACTCATGAAATGTCTAAAAAATTTCCTGCAAGTTGTATTTTAGCAACCAAGATAAACTTACAAACATTGGCCTAAAAGATGTCAAAGACCAAAATATATATTTTCATATAGTAAATACCAGGTATCCTCGAAATGCTGTTTGAATCGTGATTGCTGCCACTTCCTCCCTTGATTTTCCAGCATATCGAGTAACTGTAGGGAATCTGACAACCTCTGGAGCAGCTTGAGCTGGAGGAGGTGCAGGAACCTCGGGCTCAGTGGTTGCAGTAGTGGTGACCGCAACAGGGGAAGCATGGTTTTGCTGCTCATTCACCACATTGGTCAATTTCACCTCTTCTTGTGGAGATAGAGGTGGCAATGTGGGCGGTGCTAAAGAGGTGGACTCATATTGTGGCTGTTTCTGCTTCCCAAACCATTTCTTTTTTGACTTATCTGATCTCTGGAAAAACAGTTGCTAGAATTATCAGAAACCCATTAAAAGGAAAAACAGTAACACACACTGCTAGCCAAATTGGAACATCTTCAAACCTGTTCTTTCTTCTCTTTGGACTCAGGGCTCAGAGCTTTCTTTACCGAAGAAAACCAATTTCCTTTCCTCCCCATCTCCTTATCATTCCCCAAATTCACTCCTTTGGGAAAGAAAAACCAAATTAAATTTCAGAAATCACTTGCATAGATTTAGGAATATCATTTATAATTATATAAATGTTAAGGAAAAAGGAGAGAGTCTGACAAATTCTACAATGCATATCCCTCAAAACAAACAATCTTAACGATCAAATTAATCTTATTAAAACAAAATCTGGGGGAACAAGCAAAAAGAGAGAAATTTTCCTAAAATTCATGCTTTCTAAAGTTTGAACAATTATGACACTGATTGAAAAGAGAACAACATAAAACTCCAAGAAACAAAGTCTTCAGTCTCCACTACATTTTCCTACAATTTCTCAGAAATCAATCAATCAAGAAGGAAAAATTTTGCAAAACTATTAAGTAGGTCCAACAAGAAACTGGGTAGCTTCCAAATCAAAATGGCAGAAGAGCCAGATGTTAAAGTTTCTTAATTTAAGCCAAATTTAGCAACCCAATGCAAACTGTAGAACAATTACAATGAAAACCCAACATTTCACAGCAACCGTAATAACTGAAAAGAAAAAAATCTACAATTGAGGGGCCTCAAAGAACTAACCTCTGAACAAAGTGTGGCAGATCTCAAATGGCCCTCACTTTTTCCTCAGGAAACCAACAAAAAGATCTCTTCAATTCAAGACTTGAAGAAGACTCGAAGCAACAGCTAATAATAGGCTAACTCAGCCCCTCTCTCTTTCCCTTTGTAAAGGGAAAAGAAGGAAAAATCAGATCTTGACAAGAACATTTCAAGGCAAGGATTGGTAAGAAGAAGAAAAATTATATGATATGAGGAAGCCCAGCTGGGTTTTGCTAGTGTGTCCCCACTTCTTGGGTTTGGCAAAACTGGGTCCCACAGATTTAACGAAGACTTTGATCGTAGGTGGATGGATCAGATGCTCTGTGTGTCTCCGACACTCCTTCTTTAAAGTAACTATGTTACTGTTACTGGTCTTGCGGTTACTGTTTGTCCTAACCCACCGTTACCACTTACCACGTAAGTAACTGCCCGCCATTGTAGCATCTTTGTAAGCTCGCTTACTACAACTATCCTTGTTTTTTTCCCTAGTACAAATTACAAATAGGTATGAATTTTTTTTTTTTTTTTTTTTATCAAAATCACTGACACAGATTGTGCATGATTTTGCTCTTATTTGTTTCTCATGATTATCATATCATTCTATCCTTATTCTCTCATTTACCTTCTCCATTAATTATTTATGTCCATATATATTCTACTTAAACCTAGATTTTTTTTGCTATATAAATAGTTAAATACAATACTTTGTATGCTATGGAAAACACTGAATGGGATTCCAATGTTCATGTATTTGGGATCAAGATTGATGAAGTTATGACTCAATATTATCATATAGTAAATATTAAAAGATGAATCATGCAATGAATTTGTATTAATGAAGCATGTTTCATGTAATTTTCACAAGGATATTAATTACTAAAAAGTAAAAACCCAGGAAAAAAAAGACTAACTTTGTGTTTGGATTTCATTTTTACTTTTAGGAATATAAACCAAGAGTGGGTAGGGGATCATTTAACCAAGTTTCTAAGAAACAGTCCAAATTCGAAACTCCTACCAGAAATGAGCTAGCTTTGGTGTTTAAAACTCACAACTAATCAATCCATTATCGAAACAGATTCAGGATTGGACCCCCCATTTGCTTCGAATTAATTAATTATTCTGATTTATACAGTGAAAGAGACCTGTTTGTTAGCAACCCAACAATAAACATGAGCACCAATCCGTGATGCTGCATAACACGTTAACACAGAGCCTTCAAATGCGTTGCATGTCAAATCACAAAAGCCAAATGGGAGTATGAACATGAAACTTGTGAAGGTTAGATATATGTCTCCTTTTAAACTGTTAAAAGAAGGATGAGAGTCCAATTCTTGTTCTAGATATAAGAATTCTGTAAATTTTTGTAATTAAGGAGAAATCCTAAATACTATTGGAAAGTGGAAACATTGAAACTTTACAGACAGATCAAACCGCAGAAGTTTAAACTTTGTGCCATAATTGTTTTTGGTGAAAGTGTTGACTCTTTGTTTTTGTTTTTTGTTTTTTAACTCACCTAGTGAAATATTAACTCGATTTTTCAATTTCCCATTTGGGAGAACTCTAAAGACAGAGTGATGCCTTTTTTTATTCGTACATTACACAATTGTTATTGCTGTTTTAATTAAAAGTTCAATCAGCTAGGTGGCTTAATAATATGGTTGATTGATTTTTTATTGTTACAACTTACAAGTACTATTATTGACATTAAATTTGAATATAAGCTAACTAGCATCAGTGCATCACACTTCCATAATACAAAACAGCCAAGAAATAGTAATAAAATCATGCAAAAAGCAGTAGGTTAGGGCCTGAGGGAGGGGAGAGTGTGCATTTTTCAGCTCAATCCAAGTGTGATCCAACATTCCAGCATACAAACCGAAGACTCTGCAGTTGTGTTAATTGCCTTATTTTCTAAAGAATTTTATTTTTATTTTCCTTTTATTGTTGGGAAAAAAGAATTGATGCTTTGTGTGTTCCTCAAAATATGAAGGTGCTTGCGCTTCATCTGATTGCTAGCATTAGTCATTAGCAAAGTGAGAAGAGTACTTGAATCCACTCTGATCCGTTTCTACTTTCTAGGGAGCCTCTCTCGCCCTTCAATTTTGGTCGTGTTCACGAGTTGTATTCAAATATTTCTTTTGTAATTTCTTTTTTCCTAGTATGAAGGTATTTAGATTAAACTTCATAGGCTCATATAACATTTTAGAAACCGAATGAAGAATATGTAACACACTAGTATGAAGGTATTTAGATTAAACTTCATAGGCTCATATAACATTTAGAAACCGAATGATTAAATTAGATAAAATATGATTATGCAATGATCAAAATTCAAAATCATACACTTACATACGCGCTGAACGCATTTCAATTCATAGCCTTAAAAGAATGTGGTAAAGGAAAGATCCCACAAGATCAACTGTCAAATATTGTCATTGATAATTAGTTAGTTGTTCCTTATTTTGTACATTTATTTAAGCACGATTGTAGGCAATAGAATAAGATCTAAATATGTAGTACTGTGTATAAATGTGTAACTCAGCCTTGTGAATGAATGAATGATTAAGAAAAATATTCTTCACCATATTACGTTTCTTTTTAGAATGTCTCATTCGAGTATAGTTCAAAATCACACACTAAAGAAAAGAGCATAAGTGTTCCTCTTTTGTTGCAAGTTTCTATAAATTGGACCAACATAACGTAACTCGTATAACATGAATTTAGTGATTTCAGCTACATATTTCAATAACAAGAAGGTAGGCATGGTCTCGTATCTATCTGATCAAAAATTTAGAAAAGGAAAAGAAAAGAAGAGAATGAATAGAATCATAAAAATTACTTGAAAAAAGAAGAACAAAATGATTGAATTTCTTTTGGCCCTTTTCATTGATTGGTTGGTGTGACTTCCTCAGAATCGATAATGAAGGGACCAAAGCATAATTTTTGAGCAGTCTTCTGGTGGGATTCCCTTTAGTTTTGTCTCATCTTCAAGAACCACTTGCTTGACAAATTTCATTGAATTCTGTTGGGAAAAAACAGCAAAAGAAATCCCAGAATGATAAGGAACATATACTCTAAAGTCTAAACCAAAGAAGCCAGATATGAACATACTCACAATCATTTTTTCTCCTTCTAATTTTTAAGTAAAAGGAAGTTTTATTATTGAATTAGGTCAATGACATGACATATACTTACATAAATAATAAAAAAAATTGATATTTTTTTAGAAGACTCTAAAGTTTGAGAAATATGATTTAAATATCACATATTTCACATTCATTTTTATAATTTATCTCTTACATTTTAGGCATTGAAAAGTGTATGACTGTATCCACACACCTAATGAGTCTGCAAGTACATAAATTATTTTAAAATGGTTGGAGGTTTGCCAAACCTCAACCAAAATACCAAATCCAGTTGAATTATTCATAGAGCATGAATGATGAATGTTGTCCAAAAACAAAATTCATAGAACGTGAATATTTTAACAGTTTGGTGTGACAGGACCCAATTACACCAGTGAAATAATTACCCTAGGCCTTAGGGCATATATGAAATATACCCTAATATATATATATTGTTTAGAACTTTAAATCAAAAGAAGTTTTAATTTTACGACAAGAGTAAATTTTGTCAAATATTCAGCATGTTTGTTTATCGAAGTATGACTCGAAAGTCGAAATTGAACATTCATGCATGATTTTAAGTTCGATTGGAATTTTACCAAAACAATTGATTATTATGTAAAGTTATTTATAAAATGTGATACAGATTAATAGTTTTACGATAAAATATGATTTGTTTTTTTTTTAAATATATATGGGGTTCCAAAAGAACCATTTATTTGAATGGTTGTTATGAATTGGATGTTTATTACCTGAGAGGTGCTTTGAAGTGATGATGTGCGACCCCATCTTTCAGGGTCCCAAAGAATAGAACTATTGAATGCAAAGCTTGAGATATGAATGCGAAGTCTATTAGTATCATCGGTATTGTTCATTTTCCTCAGAATATGCCATCCTATCACTTGTGAAGAATCACATACAGGTCCTTCAATCACCACTTTCTCCTTGTTTGCTGCAAGTAGTGCCATTGGCCATGTCCCAAACACCCTGCAAATCACACAAATGAAGTCATTTTTTTAGTAACACAAATGAAAAGTAGTACGTGTTTATAACTTTATATAGAGATAACAAATTGATACCTAAATAGTCGCTCGTACTGTGAAAACACTTATACAATTGAAAGAATTTTTTTTTGTCAAAATACGAGAGAGACCGTATTTACAAAGTCATGTAAGGTTCTGACATTAAGTTCTTTTAATGGTAATAATATTATATAATACTTAAGTCAAGAATAAGATGATGTTATTTTGATGGGATTCACACATTTATAAATTAAAATCATATGAATTTCAACGAATATGATACTACTATGCATGGGGTACTACCTCAGCATTGCATTAAAGATATTTTTCTTGAAATACCTAACCATTTAGTTAATCTTTTCATATTGCTTAGTAATCAACTAGGAATTCAGTTGGTTGTTGGACATTAGTAAGAATCAAATGATTAGAAAAATTGTCCTTTCTTGACAATATATTTAAAATTTAGAAGAAAAATTATAACAATCATCTACATACACGTGAACGATTATCAACTGTTGATACATGTGAGTCTTAAAAAAAATCACATTGCACCAATTAAAAAACTTCGAATTTAGGAGTGCATTATAAAATATTGGTTGGTAAATCCAATGGACTCACTTTTTTCCGGCAGTCATACATTCTCATCTTTTTTTAAAAAATTACTCGAAACATTGAAACTACCATCCCTCCATAGGTTCTTACGTCCAATAAAAAATTTAAAAATTATTTTTGAAAATTCTAAAAATTTTAGTAATGCTTGGGAAATAATTGTATAGAAAAGGCAAGGATGAGTTGGATTACATACTCAATTTCTCTGAGCTGATCAAAGAAGCCAAGATCATATACATTGGAAAGCCCAGCAAAATGAACAATCCCACTAAGCTTGTGCTGCTCAATGTGCTTAAGAGCAACATTCCTCTGATGATCCATTTCAGCCTCAGAATCTGTGAAGTTCTCTTTGAAAACCAAATGCCTATACATAACACCTGTTTTCCTAAGCACTTCAGAAACCTCATTAGACTCGGTTTTCGCTTCCACCACAATCCACAGCAATGGTTGAGGAACCAACTTTATGGTGTTGGCCAATTTTCTCAAGAACACACATTTAAAGGGGTTTTTGGTGCTTGTTGGTGTCACTATGATTATGAACTTTCTTGGTGTCAAGTTGGGTTCTGCCGCTTCTTCTTCTTCTTGTGACATCAGGCTTTCGGATTCAGAGTAGTTTTCTTTAGGCTTTGCAGGGAAGGATGCTTCCATTGCCGAGCTTTGCTGTTCTGCTATCAAATTTCTATTGACATTTGCTACTTGTTGCGGCGGTTCTACTGGTTGAGGTGAAAATTCTATTTTCTTCCATGAAGTCGCAGCAGGTTTAGAAAATATTGAATGTTTACCTGTTGGAGCAAAGCCTGTGAAGAATCCCATAACAAAACACAAAGCAAAATGGGCAGCGGCTTTCTTCCATAGTTGAACCCTCTTCTTTGATCTCTCTGTTGTGCCCATTTCTCTGAAAATTTAAACAGATCTAAAGCTGTTAAAATTGGTATTTTGGGTTACTGAATTTAGGTGGGTTTTGGTCTTCGACAACAAGTAAAGTAGTGTATCAAAGTAATATATAAGGTGGAGACTAAAACCCTATATTTGAATGCAAGGAAGGTTATGAAAAAGTTGTTTATTACAAAAAGATGGGAGCTAACGTGGTGCAATATTGGTTTTGTTTTTGGGTTTGTGTTGTTTTTTGGTGAGGAATTGATTCAGCTAGTTGTTGCTTGAAGTAAAAGAAGTGAGGAATGAAGTTGCTTTCTCTGCACCAAATAGTTGTTGGGATGGAACCCATCAACAAATTAGCATCAAAGTTCAACTGGTTGCAGCTGAGATTTTGTAATTTGAAGTCTCCTAAATTCTATAAAGAAAGAAGGGATCAAAATGACAAGATTATATGATACTTACGGTAATTCAGAGTTGAGCCAAAGTATATATGCTCTTGGATTATTGGCAATGTTTTTTTTTTTGAACAATTATTCGCAATGTTATTGAAGTTCAAGAATCAAAATTGAAGGAACTTCCGAGCCACATGGGAACAAGTCAGCATTTAAAACTAATCAAGGTATATAAACAATGTACAAATCTGAATTTCTTAGTCATACTCATTTCAGTTTGGTGTGACAGCAAATCTTCATGGAAAATTATATTAGCATGATGATTAGGAGTCACAAGATTGATTAGGACAATGGAACAGACCCATGTACAAGGTGCTGATCTGACTCCACCACCTGGGTTGGTGTTTGTTACTTTTAATCTCAAGACTTCTAGTATCATTAGTGTTGATAACTTGATATTGCATGTCAACAACGTAACTACGTTCAGAACAATTAATTATAACGTTTTATTTTAATTTCGATGTTATATATTAATAGTAAATTGTCAACTTATATACTAGATTGTTGTGTCACTTTTTCGATATATGAGTTTTTTTTTTTATCAAATACAGAAATTCAAGAAGTAAAAATTATGCAATCAATAACTAGTGACTTTTATCGAACTATATTGACCAAGTGACAGAGCAGATGACATTACGTTTCATTACTTGCTTTACAAGAGGCTCGGAAATGCCCAAACATGAACAAATGTAACACTTGTTTGCAGTATTCACGTAAACATAAGGGATTCATTAACATGAACAAATGTAACACGTACTTCGTTAAGGTTGATTCTTGATGTGGATTAATTGAAAGCTCAATCACTTATTTGTGACAAGAATAGTTCAACTCAAAAATTAATCTCTTGTCATCATGCCATGATAACAAATACAAATCTATATCACAAACATTCCTAACATTTGAAGCAACCAATAATTGACTCTTCATCTCAATCATCATATTTTGATTCTAAAGCAATAACATCAATGCCCACAACACATTGATCATAGGAAGACGTTCAAACTAATCAATGTTTTTAGAATTAAT
This sequence comes from Rubus idaeus, assembly GCA_030142095.1. Lineage (NCBI taxonomy): Eukaryota > Viridiplantae > Streptophyta > Magnoliopsida > Rosales > Rosaceae > Rubus > Rubus idaeus. The sequence continues at coordinate 7,311,676 of CM057970.1, forward strand.
TACAAAAGATCTCTTGAATTATAAGGTCATTTTCAATTTCATACCTAAGTATCAAATTTTATCATTTTTATACCTCAAATTTGATTTTGTTAACGAATTAATACCTCCAAGGTATGAAATTGTTAACCGAATAATTAACAAATTGATACCCCCAAGGTATGAATTCGTTAATGGAATCAAACGTAAGGTATGAAAATAACAAAATTTGATACTTAAGTCTTTTGTAATTAATTTATGTTGAGTTTTTATCACCAATAGGATCTAAATTTTGATGCACCTAATAGAAAAAATTTAACTTAAAAAAATGATTAATAAGATACATGGACTTTCAAAAACACATCATCGAGGTACCTCAATCTATTTTCCGTTACTTGTCCATTAATTATGAGGGCATAGTAATCATTTGACATATCTCAACTTTCAAAAATGATCAATAAGGTACATGAACTTTTAAAATATATCATCGGAATACTTCTATTCATTTTTCATAATATCTCAGTTAAATGAAATATGATGAAGCACACGTCTCTTCACTCCTCTCACCTTATCTTTTCACTCCAAAATTAACAATGCAATTAATTATTCTCCTTCCAGATTTTTCCTCTAAAACTTCATTTTTATCATCTTCCTATAATTACTAATTACACATATTTTGTTTTTTTAGGATATGTACTATTTTTTTAGAGGGTATTAATTTGAATACTTTAATCAATATGAATTTAAGTACTGACAAATTCAAAAGTGAGATCATTCATACATTATATTTCAAACGCATTTTATGTACATCATCCATGCATGAGAAAATACATCGGTGACATTAGATTTAGTCTCTCAACTTGGTGGGAGTCGAAAAGAAAAAGAGAGAAAAGAAGAAGATATCAGCAAAACAAAAAAATGTGAGAAAATACCATAAAACCCTTGAAAAATATCTCACACGGGCCACACGTGATCTCATTTGACTAAGTTATGACGAAAAATTGACGATTGTATCCCGATGATGTGTTTTTATAAGTTCAAGTATTTAATTGATCACTTTTGAAAGTTAGGATATGTCAAATGACTAATATATCTTCATAATTAATAGTCAAGTAACGGAAAATGAACGGAGATATTCCGATTATGTGTATTTGAAAGTTCATGTATCATTATGTGTATTTGAAAGTTCGGGTATCATGAAAAAAAAAAAAATCGGGTATCTTATTGATCACTTTTGAAAGTTTGATACTTTCTGTTCAGTACATCAAAATTTAAATCTTACTGGTGATAAAAATGCATTTATATTTGTACGAAGAAGTTTTTTTTTTCGATGAAGAAAAAGAAATTACAAAGAGAAACCCCTAATACAACCACTACCAAACTGATCAAAGTGGAAGGCATCAGCCGCACAAAGCGGAAGACAACGCTCTCAAACAGAGACATGGACGGCATGTCCAGCTTTAGCAATAGCATCAGCTACAAAATTTGCCTCTCTCCAGATGTGAGCAAAGCGGATGTGAGAACAGTGGCCCGCAAGTCGAGTGATATCTTGAACAAGGAACTTGATACGCCAAGAGATTGAACAGGAACCAGTAATGCTATCAATGAGAGTTTTAGAGTCACCTTCAACATCGATATGTACGAAGAAGTTTATGTAAACACTTGCATGTTCACCCCAATAGTTTTCATTTTTTTTTTCTTTTGGCCAATATTAAAACCTAATTCAGACAAAACCTTCACACAAAACCAAAGCTTCAATGAATAAGAGAAGTAGCAATCGGATGAAGAAAGCCGGCATTTTGAAACGACTGCGTTTTGCAACTCGGCTGCGCTACAGTCTACAGTCTACACTGCTCTGTTGAGACCTTAAAAAGAAAGAAAGAAACATAAAAACTCGGTCAGTGGCAAAGTCGTATTGACCATGATGAAAGTGTTCAAAGCCTCAATGACATTAACCTTCAACTACAGTCCGCCACCTTCAACCCTGTTACCAAACTTCAAGAATGAACAGTTTAGCAATGACCACATAAGTTCCTTATGCAGGCAAAAGCTTTACAGAGAAGCTCTTGAAGCATTTGATCAGTTTCTGGAGAAGAACACCAATTTCAAAGTGTTTCCCAGCACTTATGCTAATTTGGTTTCTGCTTGCTCTTTTCTAAAGTCTATCGAACATGGTAGGAAAATCCATGATCATATGTTGGCATCGAATTGCGAGCAAGACATTATTCTTCAGAATCACATTCTTAATATGTATGGAAAATGTGGGTCGTTTTGGGATGCAAGAAAGGTATTTGATGAAATGCCTGAGAGAAATGTGGTTTCTTGGACTTCACTGATTGCTGGGTATTCACAGAATAGACAAGAGGATAAAGCAATTGAATTGTATTTCCAAATGCTTCGAACGGGTTGTTTGCCCGATCACTTCACTTTTGGAAGCATCATAAAAGCTTGTTCGGGTTTGGGCAATGTATGGTTTGGGAGACAACTCCATGCCCATGTTATCAAATCAGAAGCTGGTTCACACCCTATTGCACAGAATGCCCTTACTTCAATGTACGCAAAGTTTGGTCTAATTGCAGATGCATTTGATGTCTTTACGCGCGTTGCAACAAAGGATTTGATTTCTTGGGGTTCAATGATTGCAGGGTTTTCTCAACTTGGTTATGACAATGAAGCTTTGGCTCATTTCAAGGAAATGCTGCGTCAGGGTGCTTACAAGCCAAATGAGTATATATTTGGCAGTGCTTTCAGTGCGTGTAGCAGCCTTCTTCAACAGGAATATGGAAGGCAAATACATGGGATGTGCATAAAATTTGGTTTAGGGAGAGACAATTTTGCTGGATGCTCCCTTTGTGACATGTATGCAAAATGTGGGCATTTAGAATCTGCAAGAACCGTTTTTTGTCGCATAGACCGGCCTGATTTGGTGTCCTGGAATGCAATGATTTCGGGTTTTTCTAGTGTTGGAGATGCCAATGAAGCTGTATCATTCTTTTCTCGGATGCAGCATATGAGACTGATCCCAGACGAAGTTAGTGTTCTATCCGTACTTTCTGCTTGCACAAGGTCTCCAACACTGTCTCAGGGTAGGCAGGTTCACTCCTCCATTATCAAGACAGCATTTGATTTTACTGTTTCTGTTTGTAATGCTTTGCTAACAATGTACGCGAAGTGTTCAAATCTCAATGATGCATTTTTTGTGTTTGAAGATATGAGAAATCATGCTGATTCAGTTTCTTGGAATGCCATGATTACCGCGTGCATGCAGCACAACCAGGCTGGAGAAGTATTCAGATTATTGAAGTTAATGCTTATTTCTGAAATTAAGCCTGATTATATTACTTTAAGTAGTGTAATTGGAGCATGTGCAGATATAGCATCTCTGAAAGTTGGGAATCAAATCCATTGCTTGACTGTGAAAAGTGGGCTTATACTAGTTACTGTCAGCAATGGACTGATTGACATGTATACAAAGTGTGGATCACTTGAAAGTGCCCGAAAGCTCTTTAATTTGATGGAGAATCCAGATGTTGTATCATGGAGTAGTTTAATTATGGGTTATGCTCAGTGTGGATATGGAGAGGAAGCTCTTGAGCTTTTTAAAACGATGAAAACATTGGGTATAAAACCAAATGAAGTTACACTGGTGGGAGTCCTTACTGCTTGCAGTCATATTGGACTGGTAGAAGAAGGGTGGCAATTGTATAAAACCATGGAATCCGAACATGGGATTGTGCCGACAAGAGAGCATTGTTCTTGTATGGTAGACTTACTTGGTCGTGCCGGATGCTTGCATGAAGCAGAGGAATTCATCAAGCAAATGGCATTTGAACCCGACATTGTGGTATGGAAGACTCTACTAGCCGCCTGTAAAACCCATGGGAACACTGAAATTGGAAAACAGGCTGCAGATAATGTACTAAAACTAGATCCTTCCAATTCTGCTGCTCTTGTGTTACTTAGCAACTTGGATGGTTATTGTGGCAGATGGGATGAAGTTGCCAGATTGAGGAAGTTGATGCGAGAAAGTGGTGTCAAGAAAGTTCCAGGTCAGAGCTGGATTGAAGTTAAGGATAGGTTCCATGTATTTTTGGTTGAAGATAATTCGCACCCTGAGAGGGGTCAAATATATGCAACGCTAGAGGAGTTGTGGTTGCAGATGCTGGATGATGGGCGTGATCCACTTCAAGCATAGGCTTGAGTACCAGAGCTGAAGTTATATCTGGTTGTTCAGAAACATGAGGAAGGCAATGCCGGGTATGTTGCATCAGAGTAAGGAAAGAATGGATCTTCTTTAAGTATTTTGCTGAAGCCCCCAAGAATTATCACACATCAAGAAGATACCGAAATTTGTAGGCTGCCTTCTGCTCCTGTTTTTGCTTCTCAAGTAGCTCTTGAAGACATTGATGGCCTTGCAGGCTTTTAGTTTCTTGTCTTCACTTTGAAAATCTTATCTGGAAACTACCTAAAATTAGCCTTCAACTGCTGATTACGACTTCAATTTTGAACGAAGAGTCCATGATGCAGTTCTAGACTTCAGATAGACGGGGAAAAAATAAAAAAAAATACCCCATCTGCAAGGTTTAAGCAGGGCAGGTGCTTGATCATGAACAGCTTGTTAATGCCTAGCCTAAAAACGGAACTTGGATGCGTTGTATTTTTTTTCTTCCTGTAATTCTTGAATTGTATAATCCTCATATTACAACATCGACCGTACCTCGTCCTCATCTCCAACTCTCAAAAGTTCATCCACAATAAAATGATGTTGCTTCTTGGACTCCCAAATCAGATTAAATGCAAAATCTAGATCACTCAATTATAGTGAGAAAGTCCTATTTTGGAACTGTGTCAACTAAAGACAACTCACTAGTTGGAACTGACTCAATTCATTCTTGTTCATCTTCCGGTTCATCGTTTATGATTGTCTTCCGGGTATCTGCTTTCTTCACTTTCCACTTCTTTTTGGGCATGTCATCTTTTGGTCCAGCTAATACTGATCCTCTTCCGGGTCTGTGCTTTCTCCACTTCTTTTTTGGCAAGACCATGATCCAAGATGGAACCTCGCAACCAGATGATGCCATCACATTAGCTATATTCCGTAAAAATGGAATATCTTCCTCTGTGTAGAAAGTAATAGCTTCGCCACTCCTCCCCGCTCTGCCACAGCGACCTTCACAGAAAAAATACAAACTTTTTCAATGATCATAAAGTCATTCCCCAAAAACAATTTGAATAGTTATTTCAATAACATGAACTAGATAGCACTACTTCTGTGAGAAAAGAGTGTGCTATGATCAAGTTACTAGATTCACCTTCATTAAATTTTTGAAAATCAATAACCCATTATGCAGTTTCTCTAACATATTCCAAAATTCATGGGCACAGGTTACGGATTTAACTCTAGGATAAGGAGAGTGGATAAGGAGAGTGAAGGACATACCAATCCGGTGAATGTAGGCAGCAGAAGAATCTGGGAAATCATAATTAATCACACAGTTGATGCCTTTGAAATCCATACCCCGAGCAATAACATCAGTGGCAATCAAAACCCATGTTTTTCCAGCTCTGAAGTTGTCAACAGCATTTTCTCGCTGTAGTGAATTCAAAAATTAGCATACAGCAGGAGGTAATTACTGTTCAAGTATATAAAAATAATAAAATAGGCAATCTGGGCAATAGAGGACAATATACAGTTACATGGGCTCAGGTACTAGTAATGGGATCCAGGTCCAGCCTCTTATGAGGCCATGCATACCATTGCTAAATCACGTTTGAGTCGTTTGACATCATGTTAAGAGTTTTGTTTCTTTTTTATCACTTCTGTTTAGAGGGATTGTATGCGAGTTACAGATGGGCAAGCATACATTGAATAAAAACATCAAGACTAGTTAGCTGAATAGCGAATACAATGGCAATAAAATTACCTCTGCTTGGGACATATCAGAATGGATTGCCCCAACTCTAATGTTCTCACATAACAGTTCTCCATAGAGTTCCTTCGCTCGCTCTTTGCTTTGTACAAAGATCAACACTGGTGGATTTAGACTCTAGTAACAAGATAAAAGAATAACTAATTGGTCAAACTGGTCCAGGTAATGTCTGGAGAGGTTGAACTAAAGAAACAAATGCCAATAAACTACTCACATGATTTAAATAAATAGCAAAGAGACCATTTGTGCAAGTAGATTAATTAATATTTCGTTACTGATGTAAAAACTTCCTAGTTTGGCCATTCTCTATACCTATTAACATTCAAAATTTGCCTGTCTTGTGTTTCACTATCATCTGTGTAATCAGGTCAGGACCTACACTAGAAAATGGAGTTAATGACCTTTAGGATACTATTTGATAAGCAATGAGGATTTGTATGGAGAAAAAACCATATCTCATGTCGCAAATAAATTGTCTCCTAAGAAAGGGTAAACTATTAACCAATCTTTTTCAATATGAAATGTGATCTCTATTACCATATTGATGGCTGCTATGGGATGGCACGAACTAAATGGCGCATACCTCTGTAAAGCTTTGTCGAAGTGCTAGAAATTTCCCTTCTTCACTTCCAGCATATACCAATTTTTGCTTGATAGTCTCAGAAGCAGCATTTCTGTATGAAAAAATAAAAAACAAAATATTAAAAATTAAAAAAGTAAATCATTGTGCATGTGAAAGCACTCCATGACTATCACAAGATAAAGTCATACTTACTTCCTGCCAATGATAACTCGAACAGCATCATGCATTATAGTACGTGCAAGGTCCTCAACAAAATCAGGTAAAGTAGCACTAAACAAAGAGCGAACTATTGAAGGGTTTGAGCATGCTTTCACCACAGAATCAATCTGCTTCAACAGGCCAAGCTCAAAGAGCTTATCAGACTCATCCAAGACAAGATACTCCACTCTGCAAGATACAAAACTCATGAGAAAATATCAATGTAACTCACCATTTAACATGGTGGGTATCTCCATACTAAATAGGCTTGAATCAGATGTTAAAGAGATCATCTAGTGCTTCAACGACTAACTAGAGTCTTGCTATCTATTTTAGAGCCATTTGCACATTTTCTTACCCATTATAATAGGGATCTTTTGTACCAAATATCTTCATTAGCTTACATTAATTTGTTTTCCCTACCAGTGTCTTTGAGATTTTATGAACATCAATAAATTCATCAACCCACCTGCTTAAATTAACCTTCTTTTTCCGAATAGCCAACCGTAATCGTAGTGGAGTAGATATGAGTATATCACAAGGGACTTTTGAAAAATCAGCATTTCTAGCAAGCTCTTTAGTCATTAACTTAATGTAAAATTTATTTCCTTTTGCCAACTTTTTGCACTCTCTGGTTGTCTGAGCAGCTAATTCACGTGTAGGACAAAGAATCACAGCTCGAATGCCATCCTTAGATGTGTGCTGGAAATATGGCAAACTTATCATCAGAGAAATTCAGGGATCAACATTTGCAGAAACAGTTGAATGCGTGAACAATACCTTAAGTTTCATAAGCATGGGACACACAAAAGCAAGGGTTTTTCCAGATCCAGTTGGAGCACAAGCAAAGCATTCCCGGCCCTGATTAAGAACAACGGGTAAAAAAAAAAAATCAGTGTAAACAATGACTATGATCAGAACATCTTTCAACAAGGTTTGCTAAAACCAGTCGTCATAACAATTCATCATCTATTCAAAATAAAGTAAAATAAACAACAGCAGCAAATAGTTTAAATATGAGATCGTACAGATAAGAGGACTGGAATAGCCTGCCTTTGGATTGGTGTTGGTTCTTCAAATCCAAGCTCTGCCAAATTACGAAGTAAATACGCTTCACATCCAAATCTGTAAACAATCGAGAATAGATTCTCATTTCCACTCTTATTCAAATTTTTTAGTGAATAAATTTCAAGCTCATAAATGAGACAACAATAAAATATACTCAGCATTCACAACAAAAACACCATCGGCACAAGAATCTTCCTACGTAGAGCTCAAAATTGGTACCGTGGATGCATATCATACATACTAAAAGAAAAGGAAAAAACATGAATACCTCGAGCTCAATTCCGAAAAGTTCTCAAGCGGCGATGGGATATTATTCCCAGACACATGCACATTATACTTCTTTCGCAGTAGCGAATCCCGCTGATACATGGAAAGGAAAAAGCCATCAACTTTAAGCACAATGAATCACTCAAACACGAACAAGAAGATCAACGAAGAACAAGAAGCACCTCAAGTTGTCTGTTTAGTTTCTTTTTCTGCTTGGAGCGTTCATTGGCAGGCTTCTCTTTATCTTTTTTAGCTGCCTTTGCTGATTTTGAGGTCTTAAAGAGACTAATTCCATCCCCAGACTCTTTTTCACCGAAAAAAAAAATTCATAAGCAAAAATCTTAGGGCTTCAATTGCATACATATTCAATGCCAAAATCGATTACTTACCTGAAACCTCCGTCTTCCTCTTCCTCTTCTTAACAGACACTGCTACTGGTTCCTCTTCTTCTGCTTCAGGTATTGCAATTTCGACCAAGCTCGAATCGTCTATATCTTTCTTTCTCGTCTGAATCCAATTGTTAACTTGTAAGTTGAGAAATAATAAAAGTGAATTGGTCCGAGCAGAGAAGAATTCGTACCTCGAATCGGGAAAAGTCTTTGGCGAACTTTCTCCGGTTGAAGTGAATGCCACCGAACAAAAATGAAGCGCCTCCGTCCATGTCTCCGATTGGTTGCAATTGGCGGCGCGGCGAGTCGGGGACGTTGAAGCAAGGCCCCTTTGCTCAAGTTTCGATTTTGGGGGGTTTATCAGGGGAACGCTAAACCCTTTAGCCTCCAGCGACAGTGATTTTGGTAAATTGCAGAGACATCCTTTCAAATTTTGGGGAATGATAATATTGCCCCTGATTATGCTTACTAGCCAAAAGACACCCTAACTTTTCCTTCAATTTGCATATTAAGTCATTAACTTGTCAACTTTAATCAATTGCAAAGGCCAAATACGTAGCCAAGGCATTTAGGAGTGTGACTGCCCTAAGCTTCCCATATAGAGAGAGGGTATAGTCGAATCGATTGGATTTCCAAGTAGAGCTCAACCCTACGTACGGACAGTTGGATACTTCTTTAGAACATAATAACCAAACCAAAAAGAAAGTGAATCAATCATATTTATCTGATTTTTTTTTTAGGGAGGGGGAGGGGAAGGGGACTCCAAAGTTCGAGAAGAATATAGGGAGAGTGGGACTCGAACCCGGATATGTACTGGGCATGCCACTGCTTTATTCAACTGGACTATACCCTAGTACACAATCATATTTATCTGGATCATAACCACTTGGTAGTCCAAAATCTATCTAATAATTTCTCTAAATTGACGAAGAAGGGACGATTTGCATGACCGGAAAAAGTTGGTGTGCAATTAGGGTTTAGGGAAGCGACAATTGAACCTATTATTAACACTCGCTTATAGTGTCTACTTCTTTTTGCACTTTTTATATGAGTGAAGGTGAACCATAGACACCAAAATTCTAAATACAAGCCGAGTTCAAACTTAATCCTTTTTCAGCCAAAAATCTAAATTTTCTTGAACCATAGACAAATACCAATTTGTATTCATTTTTGTCTGAACGAGAAACCACTTCATCACATGCACACCAAAATTTTACATCTCTTACAACAATGCATCCATGGGATAGAAGCTTGGAAGATAAAACATGACTACCACTGGAAATCTATGCATCACCACTTAGCCTAGTCATCAAGCCCATAGTCCTCCCCAAAGTACTTATCCACTAGACTATTTGCCATATTTCTCAGGTCTTCGTTTTCATGAAACTGAAACCTCTCCATCGCTTCAATCCCATTCTCTTGCTCAACAAGCTTTGGCCCCTCACCATTCGGCATCCCTCTCAAAACCTGCACAAGCAAATAATATAAAAAATTAAAAACTGCCATTTTCACTATGCTTCAATCACACATAAGCGAGTGTCAGATACATTATAGTTCAAGGCCAAGAGGTCAATGTTTACTCACCAGTTCCATGAATTGTAGTCCTAGTCTTGCAGCTTCAGTATCAGCAGAGCTAACCAGATCAATGAAACCAGGAAGGCATCCTCTACCAACAAGTGAAACCAAGTGCTCCAGTATCAGAGTTGGCTTTCCATCACCTTCTGTTGGTGCAATAGGGGAAACACAGAGGTTGCCTAGTACATATGCTACTTCCTTTCGTATGTCAAATGGTGCTGTGGATAGAAGGCGTATCAGCAACGGCACTGCCTCACTTGAATATATCAACTGCTTATGTTCTATAGAACCAGCTGCTATATTAGATAGAACCCAAGCTGCTTCCTACATTAATGATTTAGCTTTGAATAAGTATGGGTGTAAATAAGGTTCACCTCATAACATTAAAGACATGTTTACATACCTTCTTTAGAACTCGGTGTTCACTATTCAAACATTTCACTAGGACATCTATGATGTTACCTGAAAATGTCATTACATCATATGCAAATGAAACGAGTTTACATAATTACGTGACCAAAGAACGGTTTTTTCAATAAAGAGGCACAAGTAATTCACTAGCCTGTGATTTCATTCCCAGGGACAATAACAGCATGGATTGTCTGTGAATCACCAGCTATAAGATTACCTAAACTCCTTAGCACCTAGATGGAAACCATATGTCAGTAAGTACAATCAATATCCCAATAGAAAAATATTAAATTACTTGTGCTCCACACAAATTATACAATGCAATCTCCGCATGAATGGACCATCCTAAGAAATAGTATAGAACATACTTTACCAACCTAAACATGGCAAACCACAGTCACATGAACTCAGAAGATATAGAACATGATAAGTAAGAGCATACAATTTTGGTTCATTAACGGAGGCATGCCACACTTCTCTATATTCTCATTAATGTTCTATTAGATGTTCACTTTGATTCTAGAGACCCATTATTATAATCTACCACCAGCTAAAAAATATAAAAAAATCTTGCAGTATCTTAGAGGTTGGTCAAGCACATAGAATCTGGTTTTCTTTTGGGTTGAGAGACAGAATATTGGTACTTCATAGATAACTAACATATGGAACATAATTTCAAGAATATTAAAAAAATTAAATAAATATAAAAAGGCTGGTCATGATCTGAAATTTTGCTTGTTCCTGAACAAGTACAGCCATAAAGAAGAAAGGGAAAGTAGCAAATGAAAATGGGACTAGCAGCAATTAATCAAATATGACATTCAAAATGTAAACCATTTTAATCTTTATACTGATACATATAGATTGCTCCACGAGCATTATTTCAAACAAATACGAGGTCAATTAAGAGCTTATCTGTTCAGTTATATTTATTTCACGTTACCGGAATAAGCAACTGTAAACTACTGGATGTTGCCAATCTTTCCACAAGCAGTTGAAGGACATCACTCTTCACTAGCATACTGGTAGCAATATTTGAAAGGGCTGAGAGATATACGACCACCCATGCAACTTCAGTTGCTAATTCATCATCTCTGAATTTATCGAGTTTAATGTACAGAACTCATCATAAGAGAAGGGAATCCAAAAGTTTAGTGGAAAAAAAAAAGATGCATGACAGAATTGAGTATAATATAAGCAAAATGATGAAACTCTACTTACGCTTTTCTCAAGTGCCGTATAATTGCATCCAATACTCCTTCAACTCTAATGAGCTCATTTGCAGCCTTTGGATTGGGACCCTGCATTTTTAGTAAACCAATGATAGGTTGTAACAAAAATCTAAAAGTCCCCATTGATGGCAGTACATTATTTAGAACCAATAAACGTTGCAGTGAAAAATACAAAAAAAAAAAAAGAGCAAAGAATACCAAGGAAAGTGAAAAAGGACCCTGAAGGTAACACTAATCAAGATAAGAATAGTTACATAGGAAATGTGGCAAAGAGGCCATAGGAACCAAAATAGTGCATATATTAAGCATGTGTGTTGTAAGATTGTTCATGGGTCAAATGGTTTTGGCACCTTGATTAGGTTTGACAGTGCCCAAGCAGCTGTTCTCACAGTTGAACCCCTGTCTGGAAGCATCATTCTTGCAAGAGGTGGTAAGGAACCTTGAGAAAGCAAAATATTTCTCAGCTCTTCTCCTTCACCAGCAACGTTTCCGATTGCCCATGCACATTGCTCAGCAACAGGCGAGGAACTCTTCTCTGCAAAAGAAGTACAACTACAGATGCAATATCAAAAGCAGCCACCTGATCATAGACATGTCAAACGTCCATCCTTATATGCTTAAAATTTGAAGTGGTACTTCAAACGTAAAGGTGGTACCTAACAATCACTTAAATGCATCTTATACTTGTAAGCCATTTGAAAAGAAACAAAAAATGGGAAGCTCAAAAAAGAGCACGCAAGCCATTTACCTCCAAGATGAGCAATGAGTAGCGGTAAAGCTGGCAACAAAGCTTTTGTTTCCTCAGGTTTCCCTGCTGCTATGTTTGTAAGGCACCAAGCTGCCTCAAGCAACTGTAACATATCAAGCAAAGCTGAAATGGTCAGAATACATCCCGCCAGTCCTTAAGCAGTTTGCCTCTTCTATCAAACATGCTCTGGAAGATCTGATACTTTAGTGTACAAACATAGTTATCTTATGGGTTTTCAGAAACCAACGGAGCATAATGCAAGATTAATCAGAACTTCTAAAATACTGCCAATAAAATAATATAACCTAGCAGGACGTAATCAAAGTCCCTTCCTTGCTTTTTACTTGAATAAATTCCAAACAAGCCCAACTCTTCGAGTTGAAATAAAAAAATTGGCATGCAAATTAAATTAAATCAAATCAAATGAAACCACAAGATATGAAAAATGTCTCAACCTGTTCATCTGGAGAGCCAAATGATAGGCATTGCACTAGTAGAGGTATTGCCCCAGCTTTAAGAGCGGCATCAACAGGAGGGAATTCTGATCTTGACAGTAAGCGCCTGAGTTCACGTAGGGCACTCACCCTCTTTTGCCATGCACCTTTCCCCCTACAAAGTAAACGATGAAGATTGTGTCAAATTGGTTTAAAGAAGAATTGAGCAGCTCCATGTTCTCATATCTATTCTTTTGCTAGTTGCTGATTGTCTCCCTTTCCGATTTGTATCCCCCACATAGAAGCAAACCAAGATTTAGTAACATGCCATATTCATGAATTGAAATTCGGATTCACATACTGATGTGCAACTGCAGAGTTCAGCTCTTCCACTGCTGTAGAAGTTTGAGCTTCCAAGATTGATTGCTCTTCATCAATCATCATTTCACTGTCAAGGGGATCAACACTATCACCGTTAGTCCCCACTCTGCACAAGCGCTTTGCACGAACCAACGATTCTCTTCTTTCTCTTCCCACTGTAATTGCATTCTGCCGCCTTCGCTGTCCCGCAACATTCCCAACTAAAAATCCCACATAATCAGCATTGACACATAACAGTTCAATACAGCTCATTAACAACCAAACAGATAAAGCTTAAAACTTTCTAACATTTTCGGTGTAACCTAACAGACTAAAACTTCAATAGTTTATGGATTTGCTGGATGCCCAAAGAACAGAACTCACTCAAAATGTGCCCCATATAAGTATAGGTTATTGGCAGCTAGCCCACATATGCAAACCCCAGAAATAAGCAAAACCAACCCCCTATTGTCCTTAAAACTAAAATTTGATTGGTTCATAGTCCGTTTGGACAACAAGAAAAAGTGGGAAAGTTACAGAATCAAACACTTGAGTTCCTAGTTTCTTCAATTGATTTCTCAATATCAAGAACTTCATTCAACTGCGCCAATTCAACACATGGCTTACTTGAAGAGAACCCATATATCACAGACCCAATACAGCATACAACTTAAAGCTCAAGATTTTATATTTCCCTAATGTTCTTTGCAACTGAAGAGAGGCTTAGCAGCAATTGGAGTAAATGCGACGAGTGACCTACCTGAGGACTTAATAGGGTCCCTCCTATGAGAGGCCATATTATCATCGGCCATTGTAGAGACACTGAGAGCGTCGAGAGCTAAAGCTTCAGTCTCTTTTTTTTTGGTCAAATTAAAGCTTCAGTCTTGGAGCAGAGAAATGTAGAGGGTTCTGAACGTCAAGAAAATAATTGATAGTGGGCTGAAGGTGTGATGGGGCTGATGTGGAGGTTCTACCTATTCAAAAGTCCTTGGATTTTATATTCAAGTAAATGACTTAAATAAACAAAATTAAACATTTCAAACTCAAAAAATGAATTAAATAAAACATTTCATTTTGGCATTTTTAGAAAAAATAATATTAGATGCCCAACATTTTTTACAAGAAGCAAAATTACACATACTCACATAAAATGATACGACAATAAAAAAAAATTATTTTCTGCAAAATAAAGACGTATCTATTTATTGATCTACAAAGTTAGTTTTGAAGGTTTTGTTATCAACAACAATATTACTAGCCTACTACAGACTTTGTCACCAAAGACTCTCAAAAAGGCAATCCTTTGCTAGATGGTAGATACAGCAAGGAATTTAGGAGTAAAGAACATTTTTTTAGTTGAGATGATGACTTCATGTGAAGGCTTTCCTAAACACTCTTAAAAGTGGTTTTAAGAGAATTTAAGTAGAAGGTGACTCAAAAGTGTTAAGTAATTGCATCAATGACAAGTTATCAACTCATTAGCACCTAAAGAAAAATCATCGGAGAAGCAAACTTCATTAGTTGCTAGATTTCTTATTTGAATAATTTCTTTTTGGCATATCTTTTCGAGAAATAAACTTCATTACTGATAATTTAGTAGTATAAATTATATTCGGATTCAAACTCTTTTTCAGTTTTCACTCTAAAATTTCGATAATTTTATTTTTGAACGCGTTTGGGTTTTTCTCTTTAGTCTTTTTTCTTCTTTTTTTTTCTGATTAAACTTTTATTTAGCTTCTTTTTGCCATAAGGATTATACTTATAGTTATATGTGATGGAAACTAGGGAAATACAAAAAGCTTCTTTACCATTGTCGAAAAAAAAAAGAAACTTCTTTACCAGCCACTTGTAAAGAAAAACTGATCGTCAACACCACAGCTATCCATACTCAATTCCCGTCTCCTTTATCAACTCTCTCACAGCTCAGATTTGCTGCTACCCATCTCAAAAGTCAAAACCCTCGAAACCCAGATCTGCTCCGACCCCATTTCTCAGCTTCCAGCGATTTAGAATTTCGTCCACATACCCCAAAACCCAGAATTCTCTACGCATAACCATGGCACCATATAAAGCTGTGACGCTGACCCACATTCGGTACCAGAAGGGCGACCCATTGGGCCACTTCCTCGCATGGATTTCCCTAATCCCAGTCTTCATAAGCCTCGGCGGGTTCGTCTCCCACTTCATCTTCCGCCGTGAGCTCCAAGGCATGTTCTTCGCAATCGGCCTCATAATTTCCCAGTTCATCAACGAAGTGATCAAGGATTTCTTCCAGCAAGCTCGCCCCGAAACTTGTGCTCTCCTCGAAATGTGTGACTCCCATGGATGGCCTTCGAGTCACTCGCAGTACATGTTCTTCTTCGCCGTCTACTTCACCCTTTTGACATATAAAGGAATTGGGCTCTGGGACACCCAGAACAAGTTGGCCATGAATTTCCTGCCTTGGTGCTTGGCTTTGCTGACTATGTATTCGAGGGTGTATTTGGGGTACCACACTGTGGCTCAGGTCTTTGCTGGGTCTGCTTTGGGGGTTTTTCTGGGGGGTCTGTGGTTTTGGGTTGTAAATTCTGTGCTTATATGTTACTTTCCGGCGATTGAAGAAAGCGCCTTTGGGAGATATTTTTACATCAAGGATACTTCTCATATACCCAATGTGTTGAAGTTTGAGTACGACAATGCCAGAGCAGCTAGGAACAAAATGAATGCCAAGTCTAATTGATTCACGAAGACTCAACTTGGTATGTTGGATTTATGCATTGACATTTCCTTGCATTTTCAATTCCTGAATTGAGCTATTGAATGCTGGGTTATGATTGGTCCTAGTTTGGGTTTAAGCTAGAATTTCAATTCATTTTAAGTAATTTTGTTCCTTTGGAATATTTTGTGGTGAGGTATGATATAAAGAAATGTCCTTTAGCTTGAGTTAGCATTGATTTGAATACATTAGGGAATGAACTCTTAGAGACTGTAAGGAGAGAAGAAAAGGGAACAGGGGTTCTAGAATTGGGTTGTAATTATGAACCAAGCTTGGCTTCTCTGACCTTGTTGCTTGAAGAGTATGCTGTGAATTATTCAAGTGCAAAGTTGGTTTCTTCTGGTGTTGATCAAATTGAAGTGAGTTTTGAAAGATGGTTGTTAGAGTCACTTGAGAAAGTTTGGAAATAGAACCACTATGGAGACTTTATTAGATGCATGGTATCCTAGTCTTTTTTTGTTTTCTTGGTTCTTAGAATCTTAGGGGACCTTTACATAGGGAAATTATGACAATGCGTTGGGTATTTTTATTTGATCTCTTTCTGTAGAAATGATAACAACACATTCTGTTCTAGACTTCTAGTGCATGCAGAACCTAGGGGATCATAAGATAAGCTTCACAGAACATGTTTTCTGATATTTGATTTATATTACTCTGCAATGTATATTCCTGCGCTCTATTACCCAGAAGCTTTAATGGGTATTAACCAGCAAAGCTGACATGACAAGTATATAGTAACACTTGTTTATAATAATCTTGAGAAGTGAAAGAGCATTTCTATTGTTTTCTGCTGATGACGGATATTGGTGTAGTACCAAATAGTACCAGGAACTGAATTAAAGAGAGGCAGAGATGGGACTTGGGAGAAAGGGTAGAGGAACTAATGAAGAGATAAACGAGAGATGTAATTCATTGGCATGCATAAACTGGAACACAATGGCGCCTAGTTATAGAGGCCATCACGATTCAGATAAACTTTTTTGAATTGGTGAGATAAAACCTAATCATGTGCCCAGGGTTGGGAGTAAAGAAATACTCAAAATGAATAACATGAATAAATATGAAAATTAGATGAATTCCAGTATCTCAGAGAAGTGTCAAATGTTCGAACTTATTGCATCTTCCATCTTGCAAATTCCTGGCAACCATAACAGAGTTGTTATCTATCTTTAAAGCAGGGTGATTGTATAGCATCATTAAGTGGCAGAGGTTGGGGGGATAAGAAATTAGGTGAAGGCAGGACAAAGTAATGAACTCACACCTGCTCTATGATGCTTCTAGGCTTTTCTCAGCATCTAAACTCTCCTTTCCCCCATGTATGATCATTTTTAAGGTGTATTTAGACCTTGAATTGTTACCAATAGTTGACTTAGTATTTGTTCCTTTTCGTGGCCCTGTATGGGTTGGGGGATGAGTCAAGAGTACCTTTTATCAATTCCCTTGACAGTTTCTCTGCCTGGATTTGGAACTTCTAGAAGTTTTAGTTTTAGTTTTATTATTTCTTTATGGAAGATGGTTCACTTGTTCATCAATAAATATTATCTACGTACTTCATTCTGTTGGTATTCGCATATAGTATCATAAGCTTTCCCTGTTCTTTTTCCAGGTAAGTAGCTCAAGATTTCCATCCCAGTATCGGACGCTTATGTGCATGGATGAGACGATTAAACATCTATCATTTTGTTTGCATCTCTTTAAGAAAACCCTTGTACCAGAAGGCAGAAGCGAGTTGGACAGCAATTGAATTTTAGAAGCTCTTCTGTATTAGAAAAAAGAGCATTTATGGGGTGCTGGACATGATTGTTATAGACGTATAGACCTATATAAATGGTTATAGTTTCAGATCCTTTTATCCCTGTATGTGGAAACTATGTCTTATATGTTTGCTAATGACTTGGAGGACTTTTACATTACCCACACATGAAATAGAAGAAATGCCGTGCATAAGTTATTCATCATTTCAAGAATTGCTGGCTGCAAAGGTTGCTTACTCTTCTCCTGTGCTCAAATTGTACGGTCTTTTCTTTGCATAAATTTTTCACAGAGCAGGTAGATGCGATTAGCTAGAGTGACAATAAGTAATTAAGTATGATTAAAGGGGTGGGAGAGAAAAAGAAAACAAAACCTTTTAAGGTACCGCACAGTACACACTTTTTTGCCATTCTTGTTCTGAAAAACTATTTTCGGACAAAGCTACCAAACAAATTTTTGGATCTCCAAAAATGAAAATACAATCTCATTTTCTCGCTTTTAATTTTAAAAATCGTTTCTAGACAATCATTTTTGAAGGCGTTACCGAACAAGGTTTGCATTAGAAAAATGAAAACCATTGAACGTAGATAGTATTTGCTCATATAGTTTGAATGAAGGATTCGGATCCTCTTCTCACCTATTTTTTGAATGAATATTTTTAAGTACTGTATCTTGCTCTTAAGTCTTAACTAAACAAAAACCATCAGCCATTTATTGAAATTCCTCCCTTCATCAAGGCTTGAAAAACTTTTAATTTCTTCACTAAACACCCATCTTTTGTGCTGAAGAGACATTTTAAAATTAAATTTTCCTTGTTTATCTATATGACAACCAATAATTACTATTAATTACTAATTAGTTAAATCGCCTTATCCCATCTAATTAGTGATTCTGACAGCAAAAACAAAATCTCATTAGCGATTCACTTAAGTATAATTACCTTATAATAAACTGTTAGCTTAAATTTACTAAACGAAGACCAAAGAGTCAAAGGCCCACTCTGTCTCTGTACATGCACATTCACATTGAAATTTTGAATAGACTGGAGACTGAAACAGAAAGAGAAGGCCGCAAAGATTCAAAAAAATGGAGAACCCCAATTAATTTTCCCAACTAGGCAAACCGTGAAAGCGGGAACCACGTGTAGTCTTTACCTAACTCATTTCCTTCAATGTAAATATTTCCAGTTGCAGACTTGCAGAGCCTCCATTCTCTCTCTCAGTTCCCAGTGAGTCACTCACTGAGTCACCGAGTCACAATGTGGCCAGCTCTCTTAGCCGCCGCAGTTGCAGCCTCCACCGGACTCCTCGCCAAAAAACACCTCTTCAAGCCCCCCGCCGAGATCACCGACTCCGATCCGCGAAACGACGCCGTCAGCAGTGCGAAGCCGCCGCAGCTTCCGTGGGAGAGCGACTGCGAGGATCGGGTGAAAGAGGGGATCTTTAGGTTTGCGAGCGACGGCTCTGCGGGTGGGAGCGGGAAGAAGAAGAAGACCAGGCTGCGATTGAGGAAGAAGAAAGCGGCGGAGCAGAACAAGAGTGGTAGGAGAGTTGGTGTTTGCTTGAAGAAGAGGAAGACTGGCAAGAATGGAGGTCCCAAATGTGGATCGTCTTCGAATTCCAAAGGTTAATCTCTAATTGGTGCTTTCAATTTCTGTTTGGTTGCTTTTCCTGTTTGCTGTTTCGATTCAATATTACTTTTCTGTTTGATCATTAGTGTTAACTAGTTAAAATTGTGGATGTAAATATTTGTGGGGCTGTGGTGCATCTGATTAGGAAGCATTCAAGAGCTAAATTATTGATGGCATTATGTTCCCAATTGAATTTAAAACAAGTAGGGCCTTGCTAGGTTGCTGGGTTTCTTTCAAGTAGAAACTTGAGGGGGAAAAGTTTTCTTTTGGAAAAAGTTTTTGTTGTTTGGTAGATTTTGAAAAGAAAATACTTTGATTCATATGTCACGAGTCCATTACCTAACCTTGGAAGAATCTAGTATAGAATATTATCATTTGGTGAGCAGGATTTCTGGGGCCAAGCTGATTACAAGGGAGATTTAAAGCCTTTAATTTTTCATTTGACATAAGAATCTCCTTTTGCTGAAGGATTTAGTGGACCCTGATGGTTTTTTGGCTACAAAACCTATTTAAAAGTATTTAATTCTCTCTCATTTTTAATTTGTAATCTTCCAAAGATATTTTGGGTATGAAGATGAAAAGCCAACATTGTTGGTATATTCTAATACATGTTACTGCTATCTTGAGACAATTACATTGCAAATGTTTCAGAGGGTTGGGATCAGAAGAAGGGTGATGAGTTTGTGTAAAGACTTATTCTTCTAGAGATTCTTAAAGTTTGCTCTTGAAATTCTAATTAGAATCTATGAAAGCATTTGATCTCTGTTAGACACTTGGACTGTTACGTAGAAACAATCTCCATTTTTGTGCCTAGACATGTACATTATATAGATACATAATGGATTCCATGTTTTCACAATAATTCAGAAATTTTAGAGTCTTCTATAAGCTTTTTCATTGGTTTTCTTTTTTCCTGGAAATTATTGTCGTAGTATCGCAATTCATAAAAATAATTATGTTTACTTCTTGGTGTACTCTTCAGACACCTCCTCATTATTTACCTGGGGACTTAACGTTGGAATCATGTACATGATGACTGCTGGAAAAGCTGAAATTAATAAGCTGAACACAACCATGGATGAGACTGCAAAAATTGTGCAGGAGTTAAAATCCGAGCTTCATAAAAGAAAAGCATCACAAAATCAGCAAGTTTCTGGTTTTGAAAGTGAAGCCAATACACAATATCAGACCCCTAGTTGCAAGCGTACTCAGACAGAACTCCAGAAGTCAAGCGCAGAAAACAGTGAACCTAATTATATGAGAGCTTCCAGTTTCCATATATCTGATGATGGTGAATGTCCAAGTAGTGTTCTTACAGAGGAGCAGGAGCCAGAGCCAGAGGTGATGGACATGGATCAGTTGGAAGCAGAACTTGAGTCTGAACTGCAAAAACTTCCATGGAGCTCCACAGAAGCTCCTCATCAAGAGGGATTTAGAAATCTGGGCAAGGTCAGTCTTTCAAAGCTATATCTCTTTGAAAAAGTTGATTACTGGATTTACAAAGATGTGCCTTATATGCTGGTACTATCATCTATAGCTAACAACTAGGCACTGATATGTGTTGGTGTTCATAGAAATTCTGCACAAGCCCTTTGTAATGTGACAAAGAGTGGCAACCATATGTTGTAATCTTATATACCTACTCTTTATTGTGACATGGTTATGAGATATAGGATTTCGGTTTTATTCGTACCCTTGGTACACAAAATGGCTAATGCTATCTAAATGCCTAAAATGGTGAAACCCATGCTATGCTTATCTGATTTTCCATCTCTAATGAAAATGCATGTTTCCATTTTAGGATATTGTCTCTGAAGTTTCAGCTCAAAAGTTTCATGAACAAGAGGAACAGGCTTTTGAAACCGAGCACTTCCATGGAGTATTGCCAGCTGAACTAGACAAGAAACTATGCCATGTGCTCATTGACCGGCAGGAAAGCCAAATTGTGGAGCTGGAATCTGAACTGCAGTCGGCCCAATCGAAACTCCAAGAAAAAGAAACTGAACTGCAAGCACTGAAGGACTGTGTTAAACGCCTAACTCAGTTATCTCTTTCAACTGTCTCAGGCAGGACTTCATCTCCTTTTGGGACCTTTCTTATTTTTTTCACATAAGTTTTATACTCTATTTGGTTCCAAGACTAACACAAAGCCTTATCTCCCAGATGATGAAATTGAGGCAGACATTGAACAAGAACAGACCACTAGTTGGAACTATAACATGGAGGGATCTGAATCAATAAAACCAGTGGTTGGGATGAAAAGACCTATCGACTCTGAATCCTGATGATACAACCAAGGGGTATGATGGTAGTTTACTAATAGACTATTATATATATATAGATTTATACGAAGTTAGCCGGCAATTCTAATGCATGGGTGGGCTATACAGATCCAAACCATAGCAACCCTACATTACCTGCCTGTGTACAAACATGTGCAAATTTCCTATGTAAACAAAACTTGCAGTTTTGCCTTTCTTGCATTCTGCACATGTAATATTAAATTCTGGTAGTCCCTATTCTAATGCTTGGTGTCGCTGAACACTCTTTTGAGTCTTTTCCAAGGTGAACCCCAACTCCCACATTGACTTGCTTGCCCTTCTGGCTTCTTTTCTGCGAGCCTCTGAAACCCAAGTTGACTTTTTGTTTTTTTGTTTGGTCTAAAGGGTTATAATTCAACAGCGGTCACACATATCAGATTACTATTATCGCACTGAGCACGCTGTAGGTTGGTGTGAAATGGCCAAATGGGTAGGGAAAAGATTGGAAAGTAGTAGTAGGAAAATGAGAGTCAGACTAATGAGAAAATTCTAGTGCGGTGGTGGTTGGACAGAGGCTTTGCAGAGAGACAGATTGATAGGAATGTGGAGCCATTAGTAGAATTGGCGTGTTGAAGAATTTGGCTTTCCTTTTCCTACCAAAGATAGAATTTTTGTATACGGCTCGAGTCTCTGTCAAAAAGAATAGTGGGGAGAGATTGCGTTTTACCTAAATTATGATTAGTGCTTTATTTTGGGATGAAAATGATGATTAGTACCTTGAAGATGAATGTAAGTAATGGATTTTGGCCTAATGACATCTCTTCACTTTGTTTTAAAACAGTTTGGTTGATGGAACAAGGGTTCTACCGGGTCATTGATTGAGCAATTGCTTAAGTTTTGCTGTAAATACAAATTTGTATAACAAAGTAACAAACCAATTGAACTGCCTGGATATTTGTCCCTGTTGGAAATGCTGGCGACAGTCGACCAGAAGCTTGTAGATGATTCTCTACCGTTAATGGTATTGTGAATTATGCATTCATCTACGTCTCTATGGTTAGAAATTGTGCATGCAGTGCAATCGATTGTCCTAAACAATTTTTGTTATAACCCAATTTTTTACTGTCCTTTCACTCTATGGACACTGTCCTAGTCTCCTAGACACTATAGTAAACAGGCAACTTTAAGATGGAAGTAGAAGATTGGTTGTATCCCAAAGAGAAGCCAATTTGTTTCTGAATTGTCAATTTCATATTAGGTTGGGATGTTTATGCATGTGCTTGTATTGTTTAGTCAATTGGAAATGTTTTATTTAACCACACATAACAGTATAGCATTTTTGCTCATATCACCACACCAAAATGTTACAAAACTACTTACATAGTTTATTAAGGGAAAGACTAAATTTGGTTTGGTAATGAGCATTTCCTTGAAAAGAAGGCAAAGCATCAATCACCATCCAGTCCTGCTTCAAAAGGAAAACCGTCATTTATGAAGATCAGGCGGTTAGCATTGCATCAAGATGTGCAGTACAGATGCAGCTGATTACAGTTTACATGGCTATATTAGTATATTTTATTGCATACGCTACAATTTGACCTCGAGAGCAATACAACACCTCGAAAGAAAAGCAAAAATCTTCACAGTCCGATTCACCATCCGTGCAAAGCAAAACAGGATAAAATAATTTTCACAGCAAAAAACCGAAAAGAGGGAATAGAAGAAACAAAAACGGAGAGCTTCAGAGTCACCCATTTCAGAGAGCCAGAGCTTCCTTCAATCTTGAGCTAGATAGAGAGAGGTGGGTGGAAATGAAGCTATCCGCGAAACCCATATCGAGTCCGGGCCGGACCGACAAGTTCCCGCCGCCGTTGATGAGGTTTCTGAGGAGCAATGTTGGGAGCAGAAGCAGAGGTCGGTTACGTTCGAGCCCAATGTTCGTGAGGAAGAAGAACACCGCCGTTGAAACCCAAGAGCCGTCTTCGCCCAAAGTGACCTGCATGGGCCAAGTCCGGGTCAAGCGGTCCTCCGCGGCTTCTTCGCGACCCGGTAGGGCGCGGCGGACCGGAGCTCCCAACCGGAAACGGTGCGAGTGGATCCAAAACGCTCTCTTCTGCAGCGATTTTCCCGGGAAAATCAAGGCCAAGTCTTGCACTCACGTCTGGCGCAAATGGGTTCCGTTTTTTCAAGCTGGGTTTTGCAGAAAAGCTCATGTTGAAAAAGACCCACCAAAGATTGAACCCCAATTTGCTGACGGAATTGAATGTTTTCGTTCAGATGAAGACGAAGAAGAAGAACAAGAATTTGAAAGAAAAGCCAAGGTCTTTACTTCTTCTTCGTCTTCCCCACCGAAGAACGCTTTTCTATTAACTCGATGCAGATCTGCGCCGTACAGGTCGTCTTCTTTAGCTTGTAGATTTTGGGGCTCACCTACGAAGGTTGAAGAAGAAACAGGGGAAGAAGAACAGAGCATTGAGGAGCCCCAAAACAGAGAAAATTGCAGCGAAAATGAGAGACCCACATCGGAAAGTGAGTCCATTTCGGATCAAGAATCGAGAATTAAGCAACAAAATGAGGAAAAGATGGAATTTTTCAAGGGATTGGAGCTCTCAATCAGAGAAAGAATGGCCAAATCTCCGAGCATTGAAAATTCGAAAGAAGGGGAGTTTGGGCCTTTAATTCTCACAAGGTGTAAATCAGAACCAGCAAGAACAGCAGCAGAGAAACTCGTCCCAGATTCGTTGATTCATGGCCACCAAGTGTTTGTGATTAATTAGTTTTTAATTGGGTCTCTGTTTTCAGTTTCGTTTTCTAATTGTTAGTACCTGACTGAACAGTGAGTATAGTTTTTCTGAAACCAATATTTTTTGGGTCTAATTTTCACATCTGGGGCTGTACGAGAGAATCTCCATGGCCTCCCTAAGTCTATCAGTTTGGTTATATTAAAATGTATACTGGAAGCTGAAAGAAGAAACAGTCTGAAACAATGAAAAAATTTATTTCTCTGCATTTGTTTCAGCTACGAGTCATCACCATCAGCAACAAAGCTCATGTGCAGCTTTTTATTTATTGCAGTATTGATTATTGAACTAGTTTCCAGTGTCTTGGATTTGTCAAATAACACTTTCCATGGAACCCTTTTCGGTGGTTTCTGCTTTTTGACCATATGGGACTTGGATTAGTATAATCACCATTGGATACTCTGACCAACCTTTTTCATTTTCATCAAGGGTTGAAGCTAATATGATATTGTTTTTCTATGAGGTGTCTCAGGTGACCCATTTCTTTCCTCAACTCCATTATAGAGGCTACTTGGTGGTGTTGGGTTTGCCGTTTGCCGTTTGCTTGATCAGTTGATTGTAACCTGTGAGATTAATATGAGCAGTTTTTTGGTAACATTAATATGAAATTAAGTGTGCATCTTAAATCCGCTGAAATTAAGTGTGTGAGAGTACCTTCGTAGTGGATTTAAAAATACAGTGTAACTGTGTAAGAGAGTTCAATCTATTAGGTGCGCTAAAAAATAACTCTCTCGCATGTAAACGTTATGTATTAAGCGTATGCAAGAATAATTTTTTTTTTCATAGTAAATTAATGTATTTTGGCAAGTTGCATGTAAAAGTCTCACACTATTTTTGCTTAATTGTAACGTGTAAGATTCATAACGGCAGTTTTGTGGTAACAATAAAATTGATTGCATCGTAAATTTTGTTAATTTGGATCTTATAGGACTGAAATTGTGCCGGAGCATTTCAAAATAAGGTGAAACAGAGTTCACAAGAATAACTATTTCCTTGAATCTTTTTTACTAACTCAATTCATTTCTTAATCAGTTATACTTAATTATCTTTTGATTAAATTAAATAAAAAATAATGATGCAAAATAAACTCCATTGAATTTGTGAAGGCAACTACTCTTGAGCACAACTCATTTCCATAGTAAATTATTGTATCCAGCATGTGAAAAGTCTCACACTAGGTTTTTTTTTTTTTGAAAGAGAACGACTATATTACTTAAGAACGGTGGTGTTGTTGTCGAAACTGCCGACGTGGTGTTGTTGTCATTCGATGGGGGGACGCTAATGTGGATTGACGTCGGAAAGGGACTGTGGGTTGTTTGGACGGCTCGGGGGGTGGGTTTTGGCCGGATCTTTGGGACGCTCGGGTGCTTGCGCCGGCCGTTCGCCGGGCCGTGTCGGTTCTTGCGCGTCCGGCTATGGCAATTTTGTTGGGGCTGGACCGATTTGGGGATGGTTCTTGGTGTAGGCTTGTGGCCTATTCTGGATTTTTGCCTTGTTGGCGTGTTCTTTGCCCCTGCTGGGTTGCTTTATGTTTAAGCTTTTGCATTGGTTTTTGCTTTTGTGTGTTCCTTTGTTGTATTTTGTTTGCATTAATTGTTGTTGGTTTTGGGCATTCATCTTGTGAATGCCTTGTTATGCCTTGTTGGTGGGAAATGCCCTTGTGGGGTGATGTGGTTGCCCTATGGCGGCGGCGGGTCATAGCGAATTGGACGCTGCCTCCTAGTGGGAGGATGAGACATTGGGTCGCCTGTGTTAATTTCGGGCGGCCTCTTACTGGAATAGTTGTTGGTATACCTGTCCTTATGCGTCTTTTCGACGTTGTCTATTCAGTTGGTCTCCGATTTTTTAAAGCTGTTGATGTAGGCATTTGCGCTCTATGTCACGCTAGTATGTGTTTATTTGAGTATGTGGCTGTATCAGAGACTCCTTTATCGGGATGTTCTCTTTTATTACTACGAGGTTTTGGTTCATGTCCCCCTCGATGTCTCACACTATGCTTAGGCACGCACAAAATTATCTTTTCAAACATATACTAATATATTAAACTCATTTGAGGAGAGAGTCTTCCATCCACCTAGTGGAATTCAACCCGGGTAATCCAACGGCTGTCATGCACAGTTGAGAAAATAGTTGAATAAACAATGAAGATCTAATGGTTGAGATCCACCAGGTGGAATTCAACCTGGTGGATACAAGAATTTCCGCTCATTTGAGTTCAATCACCAAAATCTGTAATAGCGAATCCATTAAGTTGTGAAGGATTTAGGTTATCTCATAAATTATTATTATTTTCACCAATTTAATTATTATTTTCACCAATTTCCGCTCATTTGAGTTCAATCACCAAAATCTGTAATAGCGAATCCATTAAATTGTGAAGGATTTAGGTTATCTCATAAATTATTATTATTTTCACCAATGTGATCCCACAAATTCCCTTACCATGTTTGATAAAGGTCTCAATAGGCAACTAAAATTCTTAAAAGCTTATAGGGACAAGCAACCATGCCATATGTATATGACTTGAAGTTTGTTTGAAAGCTTCTTTATCTCATCTCCCAGAACCGATGAGTATTGCGGGCTGTGAGCTTTCAATATTTAAAAGTTGAATGCTCATTATAAACTTTATGTTGGACCCCTTCCTTGGTGATGTGCAATTTTCAAAGATTAGGTTCGAATACAGAAACTAAAGCAATATTTGGTTACGCTTGAACAGTTTAGTTGGTGAATTTACCTATATCTGCAGCTCTGATACTTCCCTTCAGTATCATATTTTTGATAGATCCAATAATGGAGAAGCCTTTCTGTTAACATATTGATATATGAACCTTCTTTCATTTGACTAAACACTGCCATCAGTGCCATGTATAAATGGGAGAGATCGAATACCAATATCTCACATTGCTCTATCATTTTCCGTCGTATACTTCCAAATATTGCTTCAGAACTTACGTTGGATTTTATACACACAAGTCATAGCACATTGGATTGAGAAATACCAAATGGACCAAGATGTTCAATCGTAATTTACTCGATGATGGGGACTTTCAAGGGTAGTAATTCAATATAATTGTAAAAAAAAATAAAAACACCTTTCGATTCAAACAACCAACCCAATTTTTGCATATTTTGAGATGTTAGCACTCAGTTCTTAGAAATGAAAAAATAATTGTTACAAATTGATACATAGCGCTCACCTTATATTTACTTGCCTTACTCAACTCACAACATCAGACAAATAAAGGAGGCCAGTCTTCCCATTCCTCTCCAGCCATGAGCCCATGACATATATAGCTGTTGTTGATGTTGGACTTGGACCCAACTACCCAAGACCTTCCAGGACATACTATTATACTAATCTAACTTTATATGATCATGTGGTATTTTTTTTTTGTTTACAAGGAGACACAAAGGTCTAGTTAAAAATGAGTGTGATGAGGATTGAACTTCGCCCACTTACACACAAATTAGCATACCTAACCACTACACTAACTCACACACCCGATCATGTGGTATTCATAAACACACCAATCAAACTTATTATAATATATCTTGTTTATGCACACAGGTATTTAGACAAATATAAGTTAGATAGAAATATCTAAATTAAAGCTTCATGTTTTGAAGGCTATGGCAGGTTTTGATTTTAGTGAGGAGTCCTCATGGATGATATACGAGATTTACTTCCAATTTCAGAGTATGTCTTTGAGTGATTGAGTCTCCCTAAACTTTGGTTTAGAGGTCAGCCATGGCTCTCTTCAATCCTACACGAGATAGTTCTTAATTTTTAGGCGGTGTACACTTTCTTTTGACCGGTCACTTTTCTAGTAAATGATTTTAATTAGGCCATATTTTTACCTTTCAGATTTAAATCTTATTCAATCCTTACAAAATATCGTTATTGGATTTTTTTAAAAATAATAATTGAGAATTAGGCAATTTGAGTTCGTAAATATTATTTTTGTCAATTTATTTTGGGAGTTGTTATTAATACACCCTTGTGTGTTAATAACACACCCTCTTATCTCTATCTATCTCTTCCTTTAATACACACATTCTAGAGAGAGATATAGATAAGAGGGTGTGTTAATAATAATTCCCTTTATTTTTTGTTATTAGTAACGAAGAATTATGAAGTGTAACAATGAAAATACTTTTCGGAGAGTTACTTTATTTAGTTATTTTAGCACTTGATGGAACAAACTTAACATCAAATCTTTAATCTTTGATGTGATATGATGTGATGTATTATTTTTGATAAGATCGAATACCAATATTTAGTTTTCCCTTTTAAGAACTCGGTCAATAATACTTTTCATTATTTTTCTTTTGGAAAAGTTATTGATATTTCTTAGGGGTGGGCACAAAACCCGAAAATCCCGAACCCGAACCGGTCCAGAACCGTCCCGAGGCGGGACGGGACGGGATTGATTTTCAAATTTTACTGTTTTGTCCCGTCCCGTCCCGTCCCGAAACAAACGGGACGGGATCGGGTTTATGTTTTTCAAATCCCGACAGGCCCGGCCCGTCCCGAAAGAAGTTTGTTATATTTTTCTGGGCAAAACAGCCAACTTCGGAGGCTAATTTTTCCCAACTGAACCGTTGGATGAAGCTATAATTTTATGGAGTTATTCCTCTGGGTGTCTAGTATTCCCAATTAAAATTTTAGCTTCATCGGACCGTTGAATCATCTATATGTTCACTTTATCTCCTCTGTTCTCAGCAAGATGGAGCAGCAGAAAAAAAGAAAAAGAAAAAAAGACATGAATCCCGATCCCGTCCCGTACCGTCCCGATCCCGATCGGGTTCGGGATGGTCGGGATCAGTTTTGAAAAACACGAATCCCGTCCCGTCCCGTCCCGAA
>CM057970.1:7341009-7611629 GCA_030142095.1 Rubus idaeus
ATAAATTTCGGGATAGGGATCGGGATTGCCTCTATCCCGGCCCGTCCCGGCCCGTGCCCACCCCTAATATTTCTTAAGATGAGCTATAAATCATGTTTCAATGACAATTATCATTCAAACGACAGAATAAAAGGACAAGAACTTACATACTATCTGTGATTCTGTGCCTTATATTTGGTAATGCGTCTTCGTATCACATCCTTAAAAATAGTATTAACTAAAAATATAAACATACATCCATTCATTTGCAAAGTATCTGTGCCTTATATTTGGTAATGTGTCTTCATATCACATCCTTAAAAATAGTATTAACTAAAAATATAAACATACATACATTCATTTGCGTACATATTTAACGCATTTAGGCCCACTCATTTAGTTGCAACACGGTTTTTTTTTTTAAGAAATGACAAAATTATATTGAATATAAGATATCAAGTACAAAATTATAATAGATATCAAGAGATCCAGACATTCTCTACTAAAGAGATTCTTACTTTTTATGCTACGAAATTTTAATCTCAGCTCAAATCATTTAAAACAAATCTGACGGCTGAGATCAAAATTTTGCACCATAAAAAAATAAGGACGTTCTTACATGAGAATTATTGTCAAGAAATCATCTATTATAGCAAGGGGTACATCAAAAGTATAAAGGGTCAAAGGGATATATTGAGCCCAACGTGCCAAACAGTGAGCCACTTGGTTAAATTCATGATAAATATGATGAATGGAAGACCCTGGAAGAAAATGGAGATGTCGGTTACCAATGAAATATTTTTTTTTTTCATAGAAAACCCTATTACCTTCTTTTTTTCTCTTCAGAGAACAGAGATATTCAACAACATATTCCAGAGCCTGGATCTTCGGTGCTGCACATATCACCTCACGTCGGCAATTGTGCTCTTCTTCTTCTTCCCTTTCGGTGGCCTTGTGACTTGTGAGGGCCTATTGTCCCCTTTATTTTCAACATTTTGATAGTGAAATCTAATGTTGTATTCTTGGTTCATCGTATGTTTTGGTGGTTCTAGTTAGTCTCGAGTATGATCGCAGTATAGTCATCTAAAATTATTTTAGTGGTAGTTGTGGGTTGACATGGTGCTTATGATCATTATTACTTGGTTCTTATTCGAATCAGGGGTGGGTTCCCTTGTGATGCATGTTGGTGCTGGGATCGGTGTTTCGTCGTCACTGTTTGATGCATTTGATAGTATATTATTATTTTGATATTTTTAATTTATTTTTGTATTTTGTAGGAGTTCTAATGCAAAAGAGGATATATAAAGAAAAATAAAGAGAATATTTTATGTACTAGTGGAGATTTTTGATGTGATGAAGAGAGTTGTGACGAGCTCCGTCTTAAGAGGGAATTATAAAGAAGTAAGGATTTGTTGGAGATTTATTCTTTAATGAATTTCCTTGTGGATTTATGAATTTAAATCATAGAATGTAATCACATTGGACCGCTGAAACAGTATTTAAAGGTACCTCCAACTTAGGAAAAAATGCTATTTGTGCGTGAGAGGGAATTGAAGAGACGAGAACATAAGTAAAAGAAACAATCGCAACTTCGACCAGTTGTGCCAAGATCAGAATTGTTTCTTCTTGGTTTTTGGTGTCTCTTCTCTCATGTATTTCTTTTGGCTTTTGAAAATGAATATGTCCGGCTAGTTTTTCTTAGTTAGGGGCTGCTTTGATGCCCTATATATGATTGCAAACAATTTGTAACGTTTTCTTTGAGATTCTTATTTATGGATGAAAGTCATTTTGCTAAATAATCATTGTTGATTCTTTATATGTTTTCTATGGTTACAAATGTAGTAATTAAGCATGTTTTAGGATCTATTGATTTAGGATATGTGCATGACCGGTGTCTCATCATATATTCTAATAAGAAATAATTGTTAATTATGGTTAACAAGTGAAACAATTTCTAGGTGTTGTAAAATATGCATCATAGTTCTATGTGCTTAGCGATTACTCATAATTTTTTTTTAACATAATGACTACTATATATTGAATCTAGGAGTGCATCACTCTAAATTACACGTTACGGCTAAGTTGTGTATGTACATCACTTACATGACATACCAAGTGCGAGAGAGTAATACAACTAGATTCACTGCATCAAGATGTGAGTGTTTTTATCTAATGAATAAGAATTGATAAAGAGAACATAATTTGTTTGTATGAATGTCTAGTAGTGGATAGCTTTTCCCTAGCTTGTTTCTCATCATTGTTTTTAAAACCTCAAAATTCATCTTCCATTTTGTCATTATTTTCCGATCCGTTCTATTTTGTTAATATTTTTTTTTTCCATTTCTGATCTTTTTCCACGAAAAAAAAATTGGCTTAATTAGAGTTATGTACGAAATCTCTCATAACTTAGATAACAAGTAATTTGATGATCAATTGTTACAATATATACAAAAAGAAACTTCAACAGAATGCTAAAATCTCTTACTTTCATCAAAAATAGGGAAGTGAAAAGTATTCGAGTTTGGCCATATACATAATTATTGAACTCATCAAAAGACTACTATACACACCAAATTATCGGTCAAAATCGCTTCTTTTAGCTACTTCACGTATGAACAAAATGCATTATATATATATATAGTTTTGATGACCAAAAGAATTGAAGCATAACCAAAACCAAAGATTACAAATAAGAAGTCCAGCCAGCTGCCAAGGGGATGTCCCCCCATGCAATTATACACACATGCATCTGTCCCAAAACAAAATTCAAATTGAAAAGGAGGTGAAACAAATTTATCAAGTTAATATACTAAAAGGCTGAAAACGCAATATAAATATATGATTGTATATGTGGTGTATGCAATATACAGGTAACACTTACACAAAACATTAATGTTTCCAACCCAACACATCCATATCTGTACCTGCTGAAACTTATTGCTGTGTGAGATTGCGACGGTTTCACTTGTGAAAAAAGCTGAAGAAAAATGCCTAACCATCTACCTTTTCCTCGCTTCTTCCGTGAGTACCTTCTTCTCTTTATATAAATTGCTCATTTTGGGTTCTGAGTTTCTGACACACTCGCCATGGAGCTCATGAAATACTACTCTACCTTCATCACCATCTTTCTTCTCTTCCTGCTTACCACACCATACTTTGTGAGCGGTACTTAACTAACTACGTATCATGCGCGCACTCATTCTTTTTCTTAATTCTGCGCTGTCAAACTAATTGGTTTCTGGGTTTTTGAAGGTCGAGAAATATCAGAGATGGTGGATGGTACTACTGAGGTTTATGAAATTGATTACAGAGGTCCAGAGACTCACTCATCAATTCCACCACCTGGTCACTTTCATGGGAACAAGAAGCCAAGGCCTCCTTTGCCTAATTTGATCCATAAAGAGAGTACTGTCATGGGGAGTTCCAAAGCTAAGAGCTATAGGAGTGGCAGTTATAACTTGGGAAGAAAGGTAAGATTTTAGATTGAATGTGCTCAAATCCAAAGACCATAACATATAGCTAAAAAATTAGACTTTAAACGGTGGTACGAGAGAATAAATTATCAAAGTTAGGCTTTCTAATTAGGGCATGCTCGTGATTGCGTAGGTATATTTGAATATTTCACGTTTAGAATGTTAAGTACGTCTACTTTTGCATTGTCTATAATGTTTTGAGATTCTTCATCCGTTATCAATTGATTTTGAGTTATATACTCTAATTACTTATACGATGCTTATTAGCTACTTTGCGTTTATGCATGTTCTCTTGTTTATGTATAGCCTTCTTTTTGGACTTCTTTTGTTCTGATTTGCTTAATTTGCAGGAGAAGAAAATCAATGGATGAAGATCGTTAGAGTTTTCAGAGTTAATTTGGTCCCCGTTTAGTACAGAGATATGAAGAACATGTACTGAGATTCATCAGAAACTAATAGCTATGATGGACTAGCTATAGCAATCTTTATTTGTTAATTAAGTTCTATATATATGTATCTGCCTATCGTCCTTGTGTCTAGTGGAATTAATCTTTAATTATGCTCATTATGCTCTGCTACAGTTGCTAATCATCTTAAATCTTGCTTCTTCGATCTTCTTCTTGTGCAGTTGTGCCTAGTGGAATCTCGAAAATTCTATAGTACTTAAGATTGAGTATCGAAATTCTAAAGACATGAGTCGCTAAATTAGTTAATACTTAATTACGGTACATTGAACTAATTTGACGGCTCTTATTTTTAGAGTTTAATTTCAATACTTCGATCAGGTGGAATCTTATACGTATTATTTGAATGAACATTCAGTTGATGGAGTTGGGGTTTGGGGCCTTGGGGGATGCAAGCATGTGTGCCACACATGTAATGGGGCAGTGAGGTTTGCAACGTTTCTTCATGATGATGATGATGATGTCTTCGTATAATTAAATAGTTGGAGGTCCAAAGGACTACCTCTCTCGCTGGTTCTTCTCCAAATTAATGCTTCCCAATTTGATCTACCTACTTAAACTGTTAGACAATAAATAGCTGAATCCGAGTGACACACCAAGCACTGAATTATTGTTTTTGATTGAAAACTATGGAGTACTATGCCTAATGAAGTTGTTCGAAAATTTGTTCTTTTACTTTGTTTTTGGTAACCCCAAATGAACAATCCAGAAATAACTTTTTATTTTCATTATAGTGTGTGGTTTGAAGAACGAATCAAATTTATTCGGTTTTTTTTAATCTTCATTTTTTTTATATAAATATATACTTATTTTTTATATATAAAAAACGATCAATTCAAGGATAATGCTGAGAAATAAAAATCACGGTAATAATAATGATGAGAAATGATAATGTTAAAAGCAAATGCAAGGGGCTAAAGGATTTCAATTTCTCCTTTAGATTTTAGAAAGATGGCTGTCAAGAATGTAGAGGAGGTATCTTGAGTAAAATTTTACCTATAGCCTTATAGGTAGACCTGTCAACGGACCGGATTTTTATCCGGATCCGCTTCGGATCCGTTGCTATTTGACGGATTTGGATTGAAAATTTGATCCGTTGATCAGTTAATGGTCCGGATCCGTTAACCCGTTTATTTAACGGATCGGATACGGATTTAGGTTGATCCGCTCCTTTAATAACCCGGTCCGTATTTATAATAATAAAATATTATTTTATAAATTATAAAATAATAAATATATACAAATTATTTTGTTTTATAAAATATAAAATAATAAATATATACAAATG
The DNA here is from genome assembly GCA_030142095.1 of Rubus idaeus. Classification (NCBI taxonomy): domain Eukaryota; kingdom Viridiplantae; phylum Streptophyta; class Magnoliopsida; order Rosales; family Rosaceae; genus Rubus; species Rubus idaeus. The sequence goes on from CM057970.1 coordinate 7,346,214, forward strand.
ATATAATACAAGTAATTCAACATTTGACTTAATCATTTTGTTTCAATTTTTATCAAAGTTTTTTTGGATATCACGATAAAGATTTAATATTTAATAATACTTGATATAATAAACGGATCCGGATCGTGGACCGGATATCCGTTAATCCGCCGGATATGAATTTGGATCGGCTTATCAATGATCCGCCGGGTTAACGGATCAGATCGGATTGAAAATTTATTGTTGTTAAACGGATCCGAATTTAGGTCGATCCGCTCCAAACCCGCTCCATTTACAGGTCTACTTATAGGTACGTACTTCTATTTTGTTTTTGCACATATGTTAAAAACTTTAGACCATGAATTCCAAAAACAAACTTAACTTTGAGCTCTGTAATTTTTATACCTTAACCTTTAACAATCATTTGGACTCGAACCCTTGTTGTTCGAAAGCAACTAACGAGTTTATTACCACATCATTTTTAGACATGCCCTTCTAGACTATTTTTAGCTCCGTTAAAGGATGTGGAACTTAAAACGACGTGTGTGTGTATATATATATAAAGATTATTGCTCACATGTCGTGTTGTCCACCGTTTGGCTCAGGTTGCTATTTTTTTAGTTTATATTTTCTTTTGTCAGAAGAGACATCTTCTATCATTGAAAATGTTCTCTTAGAAATTTTTTGTCATTTTACTCGAGGTATAGGCTTCACGTCTCCTTCGTTGCGCAACGGTCCTCTTCATTCTTAATTAAATATTGGTTTCCTTGTCAAAAATAAAATATATAAAGATTATTGTCGATAGACAAAAACTACAAATTTAAAAACACTCGGACCAATACTATAATATATACTGGGAGAATGCTAATACTATTTCCTTTGCTTGGATTTTTCTACAGAGACCAAAACCAAAGATGAATTTGGCGATGCCAGAGGTACCACGCTGTCTGCAGATCTTTATCTCCCCGTTTTGCAGGTTTCTTATACACCAAGTAAAAGTCAACATCTCTATGGCATCTAAGAACGTTGTGTGCACGTGGCAAGATCTAAAGAGGTACTAGATTTCTGTGTGTGCCACAGCCACAGCAGACTATAATAACCACGACGAGGTCTAAAAATAGAGGTGGTGACGTGGGAGACGACGCGGTTAACACGGTTTATAGCTACCAACGACTCCGAGACAAACAAACCTCGCTTTTCTCCACCCTTTTCATTCTTCGGACCCAATTTTAGGGTTTCCAATTTCAATTTCGATTTCGATTTTTCTCTCGCATTTGATTCAATTTCCCTAGGGTTTTTGATTTCTCATTTTCTCTCTGCCCCGCGATCAACCATGGCGAGCAACAGGGAGAGCAATGTCCAAGAGGAATCGAGCCCTCTTCTGAGCAGCCACCAGCAATTCGAGGAGCCTCAGAAGGAAGCTGAAAAGCCGGCCAAGGCTGCGCCGGCGACTCAGCCGGACGAGAAGTCACCTGTTCAGATGGGTCAGGTGAACGGAGGCGGTAATGGGTGCGGTTGGACCGCCGATGGGCTGCCGTTGACTCACGGGAGCGTGGTGGGTGAGCCAATGGGCCGGAACCCGTGGGACTCTGACCTTCTTGCCTGTCTTGGCCGCAACGATGAGTTCTGTAGCAGCGATCTTGAAGTTTGTAAGTTTTCTTTTCTCTTTTAGCGTTCGATTTATTGGATCTTGGTTAAGATAATTATTTGGTATTTGAGATTGTAATAAATTAGCTCAATCATAGCATTCAGCTGCCAAAATTTCGTCTTTTAGATAGATAAGAATGATGTGGATTAATCTTGATCCTTGCAATATTGTTTGGATTGGATATCTCTGCCCGTTATTCCGTTATTGATTTGATAGGTGTAGAGTACAGAATTTCTCTTTGTGTATAAGCCATGCCTCTCCTTCAATGCAAAGAATGGATTTTGCCAATTCTCGGGAAAAAAGTATCCATCTTGTGGATACTAATAGTGTAAAGACCAAAATTTCTTTTCTGATGCATTCTATAATGTGGCATTCGTTATTTGTAGCAAGTCATGGTTTTGGAAGATCTGAAATTGATTATAGGTCCTTTCCCTCCTTTTCTTTTTAAGTCTTGAGGGTTTGCGTAATTTACATTTGCGTGATCCCTAGATTTCATAAGGTATGATTTGCCAAAAAAAAAAGATTTCATAAGGTATGTGTGGTTAAGGAAAATACCTGTTTGTTCTAGCTTTTGCTTGCACAGAGACACATGACCTGGTAGTCCAGAATCTTTTTCTTTTCTTTTTTATATTTGCACACAAGCAGATATAACAATTGTGGACCAGTGTTTCTAGATATAACAAATATAAGAGTTGGATAACTTGGTGACAAATACTTGAAAATCAGTGTTACTAGATTATAAGATGAGATTTCTTTATAGTTATTCTTCTTCAGTTGTCATCACTACATGTTATCGACAATTTTATATTGATGGTGATGACATCTTTCCAGGCCTTCTTGGAAGTGTGGCTCCTTGTGTGTTGTATGGAACCAATGCCGAGAGACTTTCCTCTTCTACTGGGAGCACGTTTGCATCTCACTGTTTGACTTACTCCGGTCTCTATCTAATTGGAAATGCCTTTTTCGGTTGGAACTGCCTTGCACCATTTTTTGCAGCTCGTAACCGTACTGCTATGCGCCACAAGTTCAACCTCCAGGCAATTTATAGTTCCCCCCTTTTTGTCTGTGTGTGTGTATTCTTACAATGGATAACCACGATGAAGTCCATAATGTCTTCATCTGGCTCTTTTCTTTCTCATGCATATATAATTTGAGGGGAAAACATGAAAGAGGAAACATTCTGAATGTGTGTATATTTTGTTTTTGTTGATGAGCAGGGCGGCTGCGAGGCATTTCAAAACTCATGTGGGTGCTGTGGATCAATGGGAGATGAGGATCAGGAACAATGTGAGGCCTTCTGTGATGTGGGGACTCATTTGTTCTGCCATCCATGTGCCCTTTGCCAGGAAGGTCGTGAAGTCCGCCGCAGGTTGCCTCATCCTGGTTTCAATGCTCAACCCGTTCTGGTTATGATTCCTCCTGGAGAGCAAGCCATGGGCCGTGGAGCTTGAGAGTGCCTTCCCAGGCATGACCGACCCCCACTGTGTATATTTTAAGTGTGCTTCGAAATCTAGAACTATGTTAACACTACACTGAGTCCTCTGAACTGCATCTTTTTACTTGGTTTTTCCCAATCTAGTATAAATAACATGAAGATGAAAGCGTAGACTTTTGTGTGGTATGCTTATATTTAAATGTAGTACTTGATATTTGTGAAATGTTATTGACAGTGGAGAACCTCAGTTGGCATCTTATGTGTTTTTATTTGATCCTATTCAATAAGTGGCTTATTGTAAAAAAAATATATTAAAAAAAATTAAAAAAACCAGTTGGTGGCTTGGCTGTGATTTTTTACTGTTATTTTTATTTTTTAAACGAGGCTTTGATATCCGAATAGTATTCTTACATACATATTTGTTTAAAATGCTTTTTGAATTTTGTTCTTTTATATTTTACATTACCATTGTGGACACGTGTAACAGTTTTTTTTTTAAAGCAGATTTTTCCGAAAAATGGTGGGTAGTTCTTTTAATTATAATTATTTTATTAATTGTTTCGTTTTTTATTTTTTTGTCTCTAATAGTTTACTTTTATCTAAGATTATTTCATACTTAAGGGTTGTTTTGATAAAAAAAATTATGTTTTGATTGACAATAGGTGTTCTCATTATTATAATATAAATTATACATGTAATATTGTAAAAGCCATAAAATGTTATACATGTATTAAATCATTTTATTACATATTTTTATATATTTTACACATGTTATTGAACAAAATGAATAAAAATTGATATGAAAATATTTAAAAATAAATAAATAAACAAAAAATACTATACCAAACTTTTCAACATATTAAATAAAATTGTTCAAATAATACACATACGTATTTTTTCTCTTTTCATATCTGTCCTGTATTTTACTAATTATATTCTCAACAAATGCTGATTTTCCTCATTGCATTTTAAGGATTATATCTTAGTATTGTTACATAATCATTTTGCTATTGGTGGAAGCCGATAAGCCATAGCCTTTTGGAACTAGTTGGTTTCATTTTTTTTATATACAGAAAAAAACTAATACAAACTAAAGAACGAAATCGTTAAGGGATCTCAAATTAAAATTATCAAAGTTAAAACTATTAAGACCGAAAGTGGTAAACAACGATTCCAGATGTGGCTTGAACTTAGGGAGTGAATGTTAGTAAATGATTATGTAAATAAGAGAGAATGTGATTTCAGATGTTTGATCCATATTGATTTTAGATGTTTCTCGAAGAATGTGAGTAAATGAGATTTCATCAAAAGAAGATGAGAGCCATTTGATATTTCCAATAATCTTCTTGATTCTCCAAGGGATAGAGTATAAGTAATTAATACACTCAATCATAACTTTAAAATCACATTCCATTTGAACCTTCTATATATAGCCATTTTTCAAAGTTGGTTTCATATGAAAGTACGCATTCTTAACATGATTATGTATACATGTGCTTTGGGACACAAGTCATTCACAATGACACTAAAGATGTATTGCATTTGTGAAATTCCATAGCAAACTGAGACTAAGATCTCAGATTAGTTGATATCAAGAATATGTCCCCATCTACGTCCCTGCCTTTTTATTTCTCTGTTTGTTTCCATCGTCCATTTAAAAAGTGAAGTATTGTAGTTTTATTTGATTGGACTGAAGATAGCCAAACTTAATTTATCGGTTTCAAGCATAAAGTTTCCAGAGAGTGATAGTACATTGCAGTTCTTTAACTCAAGGAAGTTAACCAAAAAAAAAAAAACAAGGTTCAGTTTGCATTTTTGACATTTTGACTTGCAGTCGAGTCTAGCTAGATGACCTAAGATATTGCAATCTTGAGCTCTACAAGACCTTTAATGGCATCGCATAAGAAACTGAAAGAAGCAGCAAAGGAAACGAACAAAATACTCCAAATAAACAACACCAGAACAATAAAGTTAGGAGATGTACGTCCATCCCTCTTGGTTTCTACAACAATATTACTAGAACATGTGACAAGACTAATACATAATGATTAGGAGATGACTTATATTCCTTATTACAAAGAAAGAATTAACTAGAAACGAAAACTTGGAAGAAGATCGAACCCTTTCTTCTTCTCTTTTATTAATTTCCTACACCGGCCGTACCACGTACCATGCCCTAATTGGAGTTGTTCATCCTTTCTTATGGTTGCAGAAGAAGCACAACTTCTGATGGCAGTCCTCACAGCGGGAGCTGAAAAACCATTTGCGTATCAAGTAGAGAAATGCAAGCGATGCAATTACATTCAACTTGTCACCCACTCTATTCACAGCCTCCACTAACTTGTCGGCGTTCTCCATCGCTAGCTCTTAATTCTTCTGGCTACAGAAAACGTTCTTGTCCTTCCACGAACTGACTTACTTCCTATCCTTTATATTACAGATACTTCGTGATCAACAAGTTATTTTCTTTTGGTCTGCATTCGTGATCAAAGAGTAGTGATACTGTAGTAGCAATACGTGATCAACAAGTTGTAACATAATAATGGTAGGTTTGTGGGTAGAAGAGAAAGGTTCGAAAGCAGAAAGCAAAGCCTAGGGAAGAGGGACACTGCGAAAGTTATAGTGTTTCTTCTCAGAGTAAAATCACCACTCAAGGTCTTTCATTTTTTATTTTTTTTTGTGGTCTATTTTTATGCATGACTTCTGATTTCTCTTTGCATTTGAGACGAGAATTACAAAATAATATACTCAAATATGCTAGACAAAATCGTAGTAGGAGCCTAAGCTTTTACATAAATTAAAAAGATAACAGCACAACTCGGAATTGAAAAGTTTCGGTCCGAATTGTGTCTCTTTTGTGCAATGCATGCATGAACCAATTTTCTACTTGCTTTGACACCCGTAACTGTGAGAATTAGTAGTATTTCTTACGCAAAGTAGTATATATTTGACTATGTGTTGGGCAATATGTTAACACTTTCTGTTTTGTTCTTATGTTGCAGTCCTAAATTGGGATCGATCTCACACTCCAGTCAGCATTCACATGATAATGGTTGGGTGCTTAAACTACTTGAATTGAATTGCAAGTAAAAAAGAACATCTGGATTATGATTTGCATAAACATCATTACGAACTTTGGATTCAAGTAGCTGTATGTAATGCCATCTACCTTGGGCAAAATTCGATTTAGGTGTTTGAGGGCTGATTCAGTTATGTATATTCGTGCTTCTATTTGTTTTATAAACTCTATATGAAGGATAGTAAGGCCACTAGTAGCACCCTCACATTTTATATAATCGATCACTTGATTTTTAAGATTCATTTCATGGAAGTTTAGTTTGCTAACAGGTTCCACATTTCAAGCCTTTGTTGAAGTATAATGGAAGAGAATCCCATCCAAAAGAGAATCCCAAATTCAGATATGACTCCACTTGATTAACAATCCCAATTATAAATCAGCTAGTCTGATTAACAATCCCAATTACTCTGACTCCACAATAACAGAACCAAAATCCATAAAAATGAACGCATCAGTTCGAACCCAAGTTTTTTCCTTCGTCCATTATGCAAATAGGACCCCAAACATATTCCGCAATGCACAATCCACTCAATATTCCTGAAAACTCGAACCAAACCTTAAACAACCAAAATAGCTTTGGCAAAGGAACTCTTTCTAAGTTCTGACTATTTGCTTAAGAAAGGAAAGTCAAGTACAAACGGTAAATTAAAGAGATAAAAACTGTTTTAGGAACAGCATTCTCACTCCCTGGTCTCTACACTGATACAGGGTTACTTCCAATTACTAAGTTCAATTCCATTCTAGTATCAATGGAAAATGAAAGAACAACTTCTCAACACGAGATCAACATGGAAAGCTGCCTTTCTTTCATATTTACTCTCCTGGAGCAGAGACGCCTTGCTTCAGCCTCTCCTTCTTCAGCTTCTTCTTGGACACTGGCTTCTTCTTTTTTGGAGGAACAGTTCTCTGAGCATACACATAAAGTGCATAGTTTCCAACAAGAAAAGTCACCAGTAACCCAACAACAACAAGCAACACAATTAATCCAGGGTTAAACCCTTTCGTCCCCTGCGCACAACCAATAGAGCAAGTTATATTTTCACACCAATAAGCAGATGGACGGAAACCATACAGAAAGGGCTGCTGCAACCCCAAGCAACATTTTCCTAATGCATTCCCTAAGAATCATTGTTACACTATTCATATTTTTTATCAACTGAATATTATGCACACGTTTCTCACATAAATCCTAGTTAGTAGACAATCAATTTTCAAATCTTTCCAAATTTTTTCCATTGATTGCAAACTGGTATTATTCCATTGATTGCAAACTGATAATACCTCAACCCCAACTATGCTGATGAGGCGTAGAAATCACAGATGCAAAGCCAATTAGCTTAGTATTGCCATTCTTTCAAAAGGAAAAAAGAAAACAGTGTCTAAAGAAAGAGAACCAAGCGAGGAACAACCATGTAAAAGCACTAATGAGTTGCATGCAATGAACCTGTAATCTGAAGGGTCTCTCTCTACATAACAAGCCTGCATTACTTACTGACTTAAACGTAACAAAAGAATAAATAAATTACATAAGATTTATTTGTAAGAAAAGTTAGCAAGTTAACTGATGTTTCATAGATTCTGTTTTATTCAACAAGCCATATTAGAACAGAGCTTATATAAAGAATCAGTACCAACATTTCCCCTACCAATTAGCTTATATATGAGAATGACTAGAAATCATGCATGCACATACTTCATAGTGATATGAAAAGTGAATCCTAAAGTCTGAGAAAATTTTGTATTTACTTAAAAAATCATCCAAGCTAAATACACTTTTTTTTGGTAAGCCGAAAATAGATCAGGGGATCCAATATCCACAAGCTCTAACAGTCAGCTGAAAAGAGGACTTAGGCATGCCAGGGACGAAACCCAGACTCACTCTTAGCCTGACGCACTATGTCAGTTTAGTGAGATAAAGGAGTTCACAGTTAATCCACCAAAGCCAATTGGGTGGCACCCCAAGTTTACAAATAAATATATGATGGATTGCATCATAAAACTGTTGCAGATCAACAAAACACCCATTTCTGTTTAACTCCACAAATATGCTCATGCACATAGGTTCTACCAAATTACATGCATTTCAAGTTCAAATAATTTCAATCAAAATCTAAATACAAGCAACACAAGTACAAAATCATGACGATAAACCAGATACGCAAGAATTTGCCTAGCATCTGAATTCTTGATCATGCATTGAGCTCATAGATAATTACAAAAACAAGGGGGATCAAAATGCTTTAGAAGGAGATTAACCACAATTAAGTCAGAATTTGGTTCTGATCCGGCTACTATTTCTTCTCAACACCTCTGTTTTCGCAGTTTGCAACGAGTTTTGAGAAAAAAATCATGGAAAATAACCCTAAATCTGAATTGTATCCGAGTCTTCCAAAACCAATTTACAGATCACGAAAAATATTTTTCGAGGAAACAATTTCGATCCGATCAACCAAACACAAACCAATACATGTAAAATCTCAAAATATTTAGCCATGCATGTACGGCATTCAATGAACACGAACCATCATCCAGCTAAAAATTAGAATCTAAATTTCGATTTATGAATTCAATATCCAAAATTACAGAGCAAATCGTAGGAGATAATTGAGGCTTCTAAGAAACGTCATACCGCGGCATCGAAAGAGGGAGGGACCTTGTCCGCGAACTCGTCGGCCATGGCTGTCGTTCTGAGCCTGAGATATGAGAGATCCGGCTCACCGTGTCAACTGGACCAGAGTGAAGGTTGGAGAAGAACTAAATATTAGAGCGAGATCCAGTCACACGAGTCACATATAAAATTGGGAAATAAATTTTGGTCCTATCACCTACCGCCTATGGATTTGACTTTTCCCTGTATGGGTTTACTTATTATGAATTGAAATGGGCTTGGACTAGCTGGATTGGGTTCTGCGAACATGTTAAAAGGCCCAGATCCTATACTGCTTTGTTTTAAACAAAATACAATTCGAATCCCACATCGGAAATATATTGAATGATACACTGGTTTATAAGGTTTTACATTGAATTTTTTTATTGCCGAGCCTCGTAGCGTGGGCTTGAAACTTGTTTTTTTTTGGACTGAATGGGCTTGTAACTAAGCAGGGCATTAAAGTGATTGGTCCTATAAAGGATCAATAGTTTACATCTTGTTACATCTTTAATTTACATGAACTACAAGTTTACATTTGTTACATCTTTAATTTACATCTTGATCCTCTCTACACACAATTACTTTTTATTTTTAATTTTGTGTGTCATACAGGGCGTATCAAAATTTGAGAAAACAATTGACCATATGTTGTCACCGGGCAGCCAGGAGTAGGACGAGTGGACGACCTTGCTTTGTGCCTTGGGAGCCAACTAGGAAATTTAAAGCTCTCAAAGCCATTTGATTTCTTTTTTTTTTTGGTTGTGGAGACAACGAGCCCTCAACTTTTGTACGAGTATGGGTTTGGATTGTCCAAAGCCCAATTCACTTATGTACACAACTTCGATCAAAAGCCGAACCAAACCGAATCATGTCTCTAAGGCCTTCTCTAAGGGCAACTCCAACCGTGAGGTTCTTGGGGTGCCAAATACCTATAATGAAACTTGTTTTGTTTTTATTCATCTCCAACCCAAGTTAATTATGGATCTAGAGCCATTTTATTTGAGACTAGGGCTAAAAAAAGTCTCATTTCGGGTACTTTCTTTAGTCCGGTCTCATATTTGAGACTGTGGCCCCATGTGATACCACTTGCAAATTTTCAGCTGCAACTTCACTCTCCTTCTGGCATCTGAGTAGGTTAGTCTTGCTACGAGACAAAAGCATGCTATGCACTGATGGTTACGCACGGGGCGCGCGAGTTGGGGAGAGAGGGGCAGCCGACAGGAGAGGGGACAACGCACGTGGACTGTGCAGTATCCGTTGCTTTTGAATGCAACGGTCGGCGCGATCAACAGTCCTCCTTTCTCCACTTTTGAAATGAACGACTGTTATTAATTGTTGAATATTTATTTAAAAAGTTAAACAATTAATTATATAGGCAGATCTAATAGAGATGGTAGAAGAAAGTTGTTTGGTACTCTCAAAATAGGACTTAGGGTTGGAGATGGTAGAAGCTTCATTTGAATAGTAATAGAGAGGGGTGCTATAATTGATTTGGTACCCCCAAAATAGGACTTAGGGTTGAAGTTAAAGCTAAATTTAAGCCCATTTATGGTCTCCAATAGAGGGGATAGACCAAACCAAAAAATTTAATGGGGGGCTAAAAAGGTCAAGGGCTTGGCTAAACATAGCCCTTACTATAGCCCAAAAGGAGGAATTTTTGCATGTGCCGGTCATGCTACGTGTCCGTGTGACCGGCCACAATGATTGGCCACCATAAATATTATATCATTAACTCATTTAATATTTTATTCCGTAATTATTTTTTTATTCTACAGTGGCCAATTACTGTGGCTGGTCACAGTGACAGCGTGGCATGACCGTCCCCTTTAAAAATTTCTCGGCCCAAAAGTGGATAGTAGAGCCCACTAATTTGTGTTTGGTGATTATAGCCATTTTAAAAAACATTTGAAAAACTAATAAAATATTTAAGGTTTATGATTATAGCCCTTAAGGGTTGGAGATGGTAAGAATAATAATCCTTACTATTTACATGAATAATAATTGTTGGGGTCTAAAAATATGTCCCCAGATCTATTTTAGCCCATCAGCATCGGAGATGGCCTAATGCCACATAATTCATAGGTAGCATCGAAAAACTTTTTCATCATATACCAAACTCAAAATATTCCTTAGCCTGGACTGCTGGAGGAGGACAAACAAATAGTATAGGCACATGGGTTGCCATGGCTTAAATAAATAAACATGGCTACCCCATTGAAACTTCAACTCTAGTCATCAAAGTGGTTTGATTGTTTGAATGCATGGCATGGTACTAAGGCTTTGATAATGCTTTTCTTTTGGTAAGTATGCTTTACATTTCAGTTAGCTGTCACGGATTTGCCATTTGATGTTTTCTAACCGAATATTGTACTAAAGTGTAATGCACATTAATCAGTTTTCATGTATTTAGTTCATTACTCTCTGTGGAGACAAGAATAGTATACTCAACTGCACATGTTTTTTATCCTTACAAATTTACCATGGTCCCGTGCCACAAGAAAACTATCCTTTATATATGGTCGGTCCAAGGCACATTTCACAATATCTAAGATTTTGGGATTTCAAAGAATATATGAGTTTTAAAGTGACACTTGTTTATCCAATTACAAAATGCCACTTCAGCAAATTAGCTCGCGATTTAATTTGTATATATGTTGTTAATTAATACTAGTATGGTTAAAAAGCTACAAAAAAAAAATTTGGTGATTTTTTAAGTACAAGTACGACTAAGCATGCATGGAAGAAGAAAGGTTGTCTCTTTTATTTTTATTAATTTAAATGCATGGAGCCATCAGCCATAGACTTTTAACAAAAATTATAGAGGAACGTAGCCATTCATTCAATCATTTGTATATGTTACCGACATTGTGTGCTGGATCTGGGCCATTGACCCGGGAGCCTAAAATGGAGCACTTTAGGGATAACTGTCCTGAATATCTTGTACTAACTTGAGATGATATAAGCTCATAGAAGATCTTCATGAATATCCTATAGTACTGGTTGAAATTAGAAGGAATTTTTTTATTTTCCAATCTTTTATGGCCGATGAGTTCATAGAAATTCTAGCAAATGCAATATTTTTTAAAAATTTATCATATTTAGTGGTTAAAAAGAGCGTTCGTTTAACATATACTAGAATTGTGGGACACATGCTCTGCATGTATGACAGTTTTTTTTATTAAGAAACAGTTTTTTTTTAAAGCAGTGGGTAAGTTTTTAATTTTTAATTTTTAATTAATTATTTTATTTTTTACTTGTTTGTCCCTAACAGTTAACTTTTATCTAAGGTTATTTAATACTTGAGAGTTGTTTTGGTAAAAAAAATCTGTTTTAGTTGACAACGGGTGTTCTCTTAATATATAGTATAGATTTGCACTATAAAGTTTGGTTTAGCAATGCATTGTGAGTTGGGAAATTGATCTATGACAGGGCTATCATTCACCCACAAGTGGAAAGCCCTAGTCATAAACTGTGACCATGGTTTCCTCCTCTGAACTTCAAACTCAGCCTACCCTTTATTCCCCAAATGTTCTTTTACCATCTATTCTCCTTAAAGTAATGGGAAAGTCTCAAGGAAAGTATAAAGGTAAAGTTGAGCTGCATTTTATGAACCACTTTCTCCAAAGTCATTTTGGAGTAACAAGGAATGGTACATGGATATGTGGATAAGATTACATGGGTGATTGATTGATATCAGAGGGGGGAAAAAACACACACACCCAATTGCAGAAACATTAGAAAGGAAAGGCAAGCTCAAGGTTGACGAAAAAAAGAGAGAAGCATTTAATGTAATTAGAACTTTGTTGAAAGGAAAAATCATCCACTCCATTATATGATCATTTCTTGCCATTACACCCACCTCCACCAATAACAAACAAATCAGAGAAGTTTCCTAAAAGCTAACAATAAATATGCACTTCTTTTTTTCCCTATGCTACAATACTTTACCAAAACCCTACTCAAACTCTATAATGTCTGCTTTTGACTCTCCACGAGAACTGAGATTGCTTGTGAATGAAACATATTGCCCACCATTTCATTCCATTCCACCAATCAAACTAGGAAAATGACTCCCACCCATATTTTTATGACCCACTTTCAGAAGTACAAGGAGATGGCAGTATAATGTATGATTAATAATTTAATCAGAAGGGAAAAACTTGCTGCTTAAGTACCTAACCTTGGATGTTATTGTGTCATACATACAGAAACAAATGAAATAAATATGACCGTTTGATCAGACTATATGATCATCACCGTTGAAGCTGTTTTCGGAGGAGGAGGGGGAGATGGTGATCATGCCATTGCAATCAGAAACACTGTCCTGCAAGCTCAACAAGAGATGTGAAGTGCTGAAAGTTGTGGTGGGTTTTGTCCTTGGCACAATTGGGACTTCAGCTTCTCCCACAAGCATTTGAATCACAACCCTCATTGTAGGTCTAGCATTTGGGTCAGGGTGAGAGCAAGCAAGTCCAACCAGTAGCACTTTCCTCATTTCAGTCTCATCAAATTGACCCTCAAGCCTTGGATCAGCTGCCATTAACAGCCTTCCTTCTCTGTGCAAGCTCCAAACCCACTCAACCAAATTGCTATAAGCAGCCGCTTTCCCTACTCCACTCACCTCCTTCTCAATTGGCCTCCTCCCACTAGCCACCTCGAGAACCACAGCTCCATAGCTAAACACATCGGTCTTCTCAGTAGCTCTTCCTGTTAACAAGTACTCCGGCGCCAAATACCCCATTGTCCCGGCTGCTACCGTGGCATCCGGGGACTTATCGTGCTCGATTTGCCTTGCCAACCCGAAATCCCCTAACCGCGCATTAAACCCTTCATCCAGCATTATGTTGCTGGTCTTAACATCCCTATGTACCACCTGATTTTCACATTCTTGATGCAAATAGGTCAATGCAGAGGCAACCCCCAACAGAATTTTTCGCCTATGAGGCCATGGCAATGGCATTCTTGCTTCAAACAATGCCTTGTCAAGACTACCATTAGGCATCAAGTCATATACTAACAAAATTTCACCTTTCTCATGGCACCAGCCTTGAAGCCTAACAAGATTTCGATGCCTAAGAGTTCCGATTATAGACAATTCAGACAAAAACTCGTTCTTCCCCTGAGTACTATGACTACATCTCTTCACTGCAACAATGTCACCTGTCTCTGATAATATCCCCTTGTAAACAGTCCCAAATGCACCATGCCCAATAATCCGATTGGCATTGAAGCACTTTGTAGCTGCCTTGAGCTCCCTATAACTAAACTCCTTGGGCATTTTGATCACATCCGACGCAAAACTTGACTCGGATTTCTTAACATGTCTAACTTTCTTGTGGTAAACCCAAATAAAAGCACCGGCAAACAAAGCCAAAACGAAGGCCCCAGCTGTGACCACACCAGCAACAGCTCCGGGACCTTGCTTGCAAAGCTGGTTATGGCAAGAAGAGGACTTACTGTTCTTCTGGGTAGTACTAGTACTAGTACTACTACTAGAAGCCGTATCGGAACTACTCGGAGGCAATGAAGGTGGTGGAGATTTGACGGAATTAGCCGTTGGATTCATCAGAGTAGTCGTCGGAGGCGGTGGTGCTGTTGACTCGGTTGAGGGAGTTGAATCGAACGATGAGCTGAAGCTCCACCAGTCGACGCTGTGAATCTCCGTGCTTCCCTGGGTCGACCCGGAAAACCCGACATACATGAAATCGTTCACGTACTGGTCGAGATCGAGAGGGAAGGACAGGAGCGGGTCTCCGGGTTTGAGATTCGAGTACGAGACGGATATATTGAAGACCCGACTCGACCCGTCGTATTCAATCCAGCAATTCACGAGGTCACCACTCTTGAGATCGATATCGACGGCGCCAAGATCACCGACCCGTGACGAAACCATGGAGTTGAGATCCAGGCCCACGTGGTTCCCGTTAATGTCCTTGAACTCCACGTCCATGAGCGTGTCGAACTCCACCGCCACGAAACTCGACCCGGCATCCGAACCCGGGTCCTCCACGTTCTGGAGCCCCATGAACCCGCCCGCGTCTCCGACGACCTCGTCGTCCGGCGAAATGATGAAAGCCAGCCCGCCGCCGATCGAGGAGGGATTCAGATTGCTGACGGAGAAAGAGAAGAATGTGGAGAAGCTGGCCGGAAAAGGAGTGGAGGGTTGCTTGAACCGGACGGGTTTGGAGTAGAGGACTCTCCCGGCGCCGGAGTTGGGGACGGCGAGGTCGCGAGTGAGACGCACGCTGCCATTGTTCAAGTGGGCGTCGCCGAGAAGCTTCAGGCTGCTGAGCGTTAAAGTTCCGAAGTCGAATTCAGTTACGGCTTCTGTAATGACTAGGTTGCAAAAGCAAAGGTAAAGGTACAGCAGTACTGTGAAGATGACGCGATGATTTAATTGCAACATTATCAACAGTGGTGGCGAAGAGGAAGACCCATTTAGAGCTAGAAGAGAGAAAGAGAGAGAGGGGGTCAGTGGTGGTTTCTGGAGAGTTGAAGAAGATGATGAAGAAGCAGAAGAAGAAGAACGAAGAAAATGGGAATGGAATCACGAGATTGTGTAAGAGAGATGGGGTTGTTGTATTCTTTGCCTTAAAAACAGAAGAAGCTGTAGGGACGAGACAAGAATAGAGTGGGAGGGGTACAGAATCCAAAGGTGACAGGTAGGTCGGCATTGCGCCACGTGTTCGGTTGTAACGGTTATTTTTGGGTGAGAAAGCCAGCTTTCTTTTACTTTTGCTTGAGCTCACAGTCTCACAGTGTACACTCAATTTTATCGGATTTCTCCGCTCGCACGTGGCTAACTGGCTATAAGTCTATAACAGTATAAACGAGACAGTGTTGGTCACGCTCCTTTCTGTTTTGCTTTACTCGAAGGTTTATTATGGCAGCTAATTGTCCGGTGCTGCTTCAGTACTCAGGGCGGATGCTCGGGCAGACATGGGGTATATTTGTAGGGGGTGCAATGGTGGGGTACACTCATCCAATAGTGAGGATTGTTTACCCGAATCCGAACATGACATGTTCGGGTGATGGCAAAATTTCTCCTAATTGTCATTTAGAAGATAATTAGGTTTGTAAAAAACTAAAAATTATGTACTACGGTGGCTGTTGGAGACTAGGGTGGTAGTTCGTAATGGTGATGGTGATGGTGATGGCTTGTAGCATCAATGGGTGGCCATTTAGTTGACTTTGGTAAATGTGTTAATGCTATTAAATTGATTTGATACACAAAAGCAAAGCTGAAGATAAGAGAGTACAACTTCTACTTATGTTAGCTCGGTTCGTTTAACACCTCTAATCAAGGCAAGAGTTTGTATAGTCCTCCCTTTCATTAATCGAAATATTACTTGTGTAATCTGATTTGATATCTCTAAAACGTAGTCTTCTCTCATATTGACTTGTTTCGTAACAAAACTACATTGATGATAATCTTGAGAAGGTAGAACGACTCAATTTGTTGAATACCCTCTTTGGAGAGTTTCAACATCATCCTCTTCTAAAACCCATTGATCTGATTTAGTAAGTTGAATTTGATCAATAAAATTCAATCAACGATGAAAGCGCATACTATAATTGATCATTGGTACCATTAAAATTGTACAACATGAAGCACGACTGCTTAAAAGTTAAAACCTCTATTGTAAGGCAAGAGTTTGAACACTCTTTCTCTAATAATTAATACAAAGCATTACTTGTCCGACTTGGTCTAATTCCTCTATTCCGATGCAACTAGAGTTAAAACAATCTCCTCTTTTATTGAGTTAGTAATAAAAAGATATCAATAACACTCTTGGAAAGCATGACTCTTTTTATTTAACACTTCGATGAGACTTCCAACATTTTATTCTCATGTTCACCTATTGTTGTAATAAATTGAAACGAACAAAAAAATTTAGTGAATGACGATATAGTGGTCTTAACTAAATAAATCTTACGTACTCTTCAAAGAAAACATAGCATATGATAAGTGGATGAAACAAAGGTTTACAACGCATAACCACCCGGATAAAAAATCATAATTTTACTCGTATTTTTCTTTAATTTTTCAAATTTCAACTTCAATCCAAACACGTTTTGTCCCTTAATTAATCCCCAACTTTGTGTTTTCCTTCTCTCTATAGTTTATCTGAAAATTCTGGTTGGGCGATCAGCAATTTCTAGGCAAATGTAGATAGTGGAGAGAACAAGTTTTTCTTTGCTCATGAACATAAATCATCGCCGTTAATGGTCGATATAATGTAATCATTAGCAGCCACAAACATATCCACCACGCAGCCTTCCTTTTGCTTCCACATAAGCACAAGGCATCATCATCGATCATGAGCCACCACGCTTTCCACTTTGTTGCGTGGGTTTCAGGGTTCCTCCACAATTCCATTCCCTTCTTGTTGGAGTAGTAACTGTACAGTTTAAGGATTTTTATCCATCTCTTTGTACCCAATCTAATAAATCGATCGAATCATAACTCAAACTCGTAAAAAGCCTTTAATAATAATGAAGAATAGAGAACTAATACTAATAAGCATAACACCAGTATTATCTCCAATTTAACAATATCCGCTACTAGGTGTGAAGTTTTATCTAAAAGATTACCATACAATTAGAAAAAACCATCAATTCATAGTATTGTCACTTTTTTCACTTCAACATTCATCAAACGTGTATTTTCTTATAAATAACGAAAGTTAAAAAAGATAAAGTCATGTATTCTTATCAAATAAAGTTTCTCGTATTTTTCAACAATCTGAAATCTCCATACATTTTTATTCTGATTCTAAAACTTAATACGAGTGAACATGTTTATCCTCGTTCAACTTTGTCCCACTCATTCTCAACCTTACTCGAAGAGAAATAATAAACGCACCCAAAAACTAGTCATTTTAAGTCTCATCACGTACTAAATTGCCAACGGAATGATTTGCAAGTTGGGTGAATATATATACGGGGACCCATAGGTAGGTGGACATGCATAATATATCTAATCATTTCGATCTGTTCTGGTTTCATTGGAAGGTCCAGGTGAGCAGTATCAGTGGGGACTCGAGGACCATTGAAGCTAGTTTGGCAGCTTAAATTCAGCCTTCAGTCTTCTTCGAGTTCGAGTGCGTTTCACTTTCGCAGTTTCACTGTACCTGTTCTCGTGCCTGACATGGTCGTCTTCCTCATTCCTCCTGTTTTTTATTGCGTACGTATAAGTAATTTGTGCCAGTTCCCAAGTTCAGGCATGTGCTCGATCATGTGCGATCAAGAAATCTGTGGGAGTATACAACAATTCAACATGCAGGTAGCATCAACGTTTGTATTTTTCTCAGTGTAATAACCAATGATACATGGAGGAATGTCATTGGGTAAGAATAAGATATATCTTTCTTTTCTGATATTTCACTTGTTAATTATATTCTAGTATTGTAAATATTATCACAATTTGATATTTGATGAGAATCTTGAGAGTGTCTTGTATCCACCAAAGTACATATGTACTTGGGCGATCCAACGGCTGACATGTAAAGGTGAGAGATCCAACGGTGTGCATGCATAGGGTATGTGTGGTTGGATGAGGAATTTGCCGATCCAACGGCTAAAAACACCAAAGTACATATGTACTTTGGTGGATACAAGAATTTTCCGAGAATCTTATCCTTTTTGTCTGATCTACTAGTCTAATTAATGGTTGAGACTTAAACTTCAGAGTTCAGACAAAAAAAAACTATTATATTTTTTTTAAGAAGTTCAATTCCAAAAAAAAAAGAACCTCTAATGTAACCTTGGCCTAATTCATAATAAAAAGATGCACATCATGCCCCAATTTAGGTATAGCATCTGCTAGGAAATTTGTCTTTATAAAAATGTGAGTAAAGGAGACATAATTGTAAAAACTATTTGGTTAAGTAGAGGATATATATCTTCAACCAAAACCTTAATATGCCATGAGATTGTTGTAATGCCTTTGATGCTGTCAATGAGAAGTTTTGAGTCACCTTCAACATGAAGATAAGAATAATGCTGAAGTGAGGTGCACTGCAATTTTGACAAAGAGCAGTAGCATCCGCAACTAGAACAAAATTAAACAAAATCTAATTTTCTAGTACCAGCTACAATTGGTTGACCATGTTGATCCCTAACTACAAAACCAGCCGCAGAAGAAACGTCTTGTTTGATTGATCACTCAATAATTTTATCATTTCTTCTTTGAGTACGTAGGGTTGCATTTAGTAGAACTTGATTGCCAAACTAAGTGAAATGTTAGTTTTAACCTCCATAATTGAGTCATGTGCATCTCAAACGCCATATTTTGCCGGAGCGCTGACCAAAGTTTCCCTTAGGTACTAGTATATATGTGTAGATGAAATCAAAAACTTTAGGTACTAGTTGTGAGAGTCTGATTTCATGCTTCCACACTAGTTGTGACGAAAAATAAAATTTGGATACCATAGATAAAATAGAGATAAAGTCCAAGTATCATTTATGATTACCCTAAAAAAAACTATATATGTGTGATAAAAATATTATAATGGAATGAACGAGCAAATTCACACTTGAGGTAAAACTACAATTATCTCATTTGAAAGTTTAAACAGAAATGATGATAAGTACATTTATGCCACCGAGAAGATAAATAAATAAGCTCAACCAGTTGAGTGACAAATATTAGTGGTGAAGTTAGTTCCATCAGTTTGGTTTTTTTTTTTGAATAACTAGTATTTGAAATGATGACATCGGTTTTCTATTTTTCAATTGTAATTTTACATGCTTCATATCCAACTAATGTCCATATCCAAATTTTTTAGTGTGAACCGACACAGATCAATTCATCACAATGCCGATATAATCCATATTCGGAATTTTAACCAAGGCTTAGTATAATACCCACAATGCCGAAATAATTTGATCAGAATAACAAAGCGAAAGTCTCTAATACATACATCAGCTAGCGTTTCCTTCCCAAAAGTACTCAATAAGGAATATTTGAAATTCCGGTTGCACGGAATAGTCCCAATAAACGGTAGTCGTTCTACAACACTAAACGGAGAGCATACACAACTTTGAACAAATTAAAAGTTTAATCTCTCCACAACCTAACAACCTAGGTTCAAACAATTGCACAAGCAATTCACAATTGACAACAAATATATATGCAACAAGCACAATCAATTGTACAACCTAGAATCCCAAAGTGAGCATCATCAATAGCTCACCACGGACTATATCTATCAATGTATGAACAAGCACACAAAATGATAATCAATTAAGCACAATAACATATAAATAAGCAATCATACAATATGCTAATTAATTAAGCATAATACAATAGATAAGCAAACACACAAACAACACACGATATGGTCACCCGGAAACCTCTACCTCTAGAGGGAAAACCGGAGGGGAGCCGTACCCCACGCTCTTGTGTAACACTATGAAAAACGCCAATTGGCAAACACATACAAGGGGGAATCACAATCCCAAACTCTACACTATCAACCCTATGACTAGTGGCAGCTCTAACCTTGTGTAGCCTCCAAATGCTTCTTCAAGTGCTCCCACCTCAAGCCGCTCCAATGGAAAGAACTTCACCGCGTGAATCCTCCAACCGCAAGCATCACCAACAATGCAAATGTGTGTGTGTATGAGTGAATGAAATGAATTCAATTCGTTTGACACAAGCAAGTAAACAAGGAACACTTGCTAGAATCAAAACAAATCGAATTGACAAACCTTGAATATGATTCAAGGGTTGATTTAGTTATTCACAAAGAACAATAACTAAATCAACAACATCAAAGATGTGAGGAGCCTATAACATGGATCTAGGGTCACTCAACTATACCAGAAAACTCTCTCAAGACGTTTTTAGAAAGAATGGAAGAGTAGAAAGAGTTAGACATAAAAGAAACCGAAGGAATCTATTTATAGAAAACAAAACAGACGCTACGCGATCGATCGCACTGTTCACGGGCGATCGATCGTCACTGTTCATGAACAGTGGTACTGTTCATGAATAGTGGTACTGTAGCAACTGACAAATTTTTGAATCGCAACGGGCAGATTCTCCAACGGTACTATTGACGATCGATCGCCCGATTCCAGGCGATCGATCGCACTGTTCATATGAACAGTAACACTGTTCACGTGAGCAGTAACACTGTAGCAAAACAGAAAAATATCTTAAAAATAAATGTTTGCTTAACCAAATGAAATTTAATTAATTTCTAGCAAACCTAAGATATTTGTGCTACTATTTAAGCATAAACAAAATGTATGAAATGCATATGCATGATTCATACCTTGAGATGCTTGAACGAAACCTTCGATGAACAAAAATCGAAGTCCGGAGAAAAGACCGGATAAGAAAGGCGTCTTCACGAACCATCTCGAGCAAGAACAACCTAAGCCATTATTCCTAATCCCTTAAATAACCTAGCATTGAAACATAGAAAATGCTAATACAAGGGAAGAAGTTTTGTCAAATAGGAAATAGCCAATAGCAAATATTTTGCGCTTACAATCTCCTCCTTTGGCATTTCCTAGACAAAACCTCAAATGAAATACAACTCAAATAACATATGCTATAATAAGGTATCTTCAATATCGACAAGACATTCCTGCAATGATACTTTGAAATAATAATCCGTAAGGATACAAAGTCTCCTCCTCAAAAGAATACCAACAAGTAAACATCATGCAATGAGAAACAATAATCATTAAGCATAGATGAATAAAGCTTAGTCTATCATATGCAAGTTATGCAAGTCATAACAAGATATAAAATAAGAAGTTCAAGACATAAGCAACTTGAGGCAATTCCAAGGAGTCTCCTCCTAAATGAGGTAGGGGGGGTACTAACTAAGAGTACAAGATGGGGTGTACTAACTATGAGTACAAAATGGGAGTGTACCTACCAAGAGTACATGTAGAGAATAGCCATATCAACAATACAAATTGTAAATCAATCAAAGATTAACAACTACATGATCTTCCTAAAAGAAAAAATAAGGAAGATACACAAAAAAAAAATCCTTACAAACATGCAAGACTTCCCAAAACATATGAAGGGGAGAACACCAAATAAACACATAGTGTAGGTGTGTGCAAAGGATTTTAACATCTATTTGCTCAATATACGGCTCATTGGATAACCAACTCGGACAAGACCTAGACTTCATGGAAGAACTAGTGAGCATGAGCAAATAAATGGTCATTCCATATTGGAATAAAATAGGACAATCATATGATAAGTCCTAAAGGGATGCAAGACACCAAATTGAAAATACCAATTTGAAATACTTTTAGCAAAAATGGCTTGGCAAGCGGAAGACTAAGAAACTATAACAAATAGTTTACAAAAGATAAGCCAAAAATACCAAAGAAATATACCAAATGAAAGACAAAGTCAAGCATTTCATCCCAAATAAAAACATCAAATGGATTTATAACAAAAGAAGCTCATAGAGTTCTAGACAAACAAAAACACCATTTGAAGGAGGCACAAAACCAACAAGTTAACCAAAACTCACTATGGAGTATAAAAGGGTTTTGTGGTGCTATTGCAACTATACCTCAATATATAGGAGACATAAAGACAAGATTGCTACACATTAAAAGCAATTTGTGCATTTAAAGCATTTGTCTCCACCAAAAAAAAATCTTAATTTGCAACTTAGATAAAATATCTAAAATATGAGCAATAAGAAGCAAATCAAGATACCCAAAACTCATTTAAAAACAACTAGAATAACTAGTTCAAGAAACAACAATTTTGACACCAAAATTGAAATCAAAATTGAAATGAGTTAAAATGGGATTTATAACCTCTACAAAACAACCTCAACAACATAAAATACTCAAAAGTATGAAGAGGCAAGAGGAAATAAAGCTTTTAAAAGCAATTTAGGTCGATAAAATTGCAAGCAGCAGAGAGGCGATCGATCACAAAACAGGGTGCGATCGATCGTGAAGAATCGAAAAAATAAACTGCTCTTTGCCTTCTGTGCGATCGATCGCCCGATAGGGTGCGATCGATCGCACGTTCCAGTAGCTAAAAACCTTAAAGGCGATCGATCGCATATCAGGGGCGATCGATCGTTCCCCATATAAACTCGACCAAAACCTAATGTGCGATCGATCGCCTGATAGGGTGCGATCGATCGCAATACCTTCTGACTTTAAGAAATAAAGACTCATCAACAAGTCAAAAGCATACCTTTTTCTCCAAACACCATGGAAATAAAGCAAGCAAAGCAAGCAAAATAAAAAGGCATACAAGTCAAAAGACAAACCAATCAATTCATCAATGAATTGAGGGACAAACAATTGGTGATTAAATCATCAAACACAAAATGATTAAGTCTCATTCTTAATCTATGAAATGTCCTACAAGACTTTAAGAGAAACACACATGTGTGAAGTCAAGGACAAAAAGAGACTCAATCATGGTCATTGACCAACACTTTCTTGACCCAAACCTTCTTGTTTGAGACAAGGGGAGGAGATGAGGAACCACTAACGGTTTGAGGAATAACCACCCTAGAGAGTTTGACAACTTCACTCAAAAGATATTGCATTTGATCTTTAAGTGAAGTGTCATGTGAAGGTGTGTGAATATAGGCTTTCCTAGGTTTACCCTTCACATTTTTAAGGCCTTTAAAGACACAAGTCTTCTTAGGTGCATTGCACTTAGGCCTAACATGACCAATTTTGCCACAATTATGACAAGTAGGAATAAATTTCTTTTTGGTCCTAATTAACTCTCTAACAATAGGAGGTGAGCTAGGAGACTTAAGAGTTTTCCTATAGATATTGCACCTTGGTTTGATATGACCAATCTTACCACAATGGTGACAAGTAGGCACAAAACTCTTAGGCTTTAGGGACTCAATTACAATGGGGGTTGAGTTTAAAGCCACAACATCATTGGTCTTAGAAGAACAAGGGATAGAGCTCTTTTCCACAAAACCAATGTCACTCTTGACATCAAGAGTAAAAACATTGTCAATCTTGGCATGACATATGGTCAAATCAAGAACCTCTTTTCTATACTTATCAACACTCTCTTTAAGTTCATTATTTTCAAGAGATAGAGTGTTGATATGAGAATCCTTATTAAGGACCTCACTTTTAAGCTCTAGGTTTTCCTTACTAAGGAATTGACATTTTTCTTCTAGCTCCATAATGCTCAAACACAAAGATTTAAATTTATTAACATCTTGAGCATTACCATTAAATAAACCCTCAATATTGGCTTCAAGTTCATCTTCACCAATATCCTCATCACTATCTACATTTGAACACATGTCCAAATTACATGGACTTGAAAAGTCCTCCCTAGCAATTAAACCTACAATAGGTACATCCTCATGATCCGAGGAAGAACAACTCTCATTGGAATCGCTCCAAGAGTTACATGCGGTTTCTACCTTATTAGTGCATTCGGTCAAATCGTGACCATAATTAACTACCGCATGTTAAACAATGAGGACCACGCCTCCTAGATAATGAGAATTTTCTACGACTTTGTAAAAACCTCTCATACTCGTCATTTAAATCCGACAAAGAGGAACAATCTCTAATTGTCATGACGCACAAAGAAACGACAAAACCGTGATCGACTCTATTTGCCTTAAGAGAAGGCTCTGATACCAATTGAAATTCCGGTTGCACGGAATAGTCCCAATAAACGGTAGTCGTTCTACAACACTAAACGGAGAGCATACACAACTTTGAACAAATTAAAAGTTTAATCTCTCCACAACCTAACAACCTAGGTTCAAACAATTGCACAAGCAATTCACAATTGACAACAAATATATATGCAACAAGCACAATCAATTGTACAACCTAGAATCCCAAAGTGAGCATCATCAATAGCTCACCACGGACTATATCTATCAATGTATGAACAAGCACACAAAATGCTAATCAATTAAGCACAATAACATATAAATAAGCAATCATACAATATGCTAATTAATTAAGCATAATACAATAGATAAGCAAACACACAAACAACACACGATATGGTCACCCGGAAACCTCTACCTCTAGAGGGAAAACCGGAGGGGAGCCGTACCCCACGCTCTTGTGTAACACTATGAAAAACGCCAATTGGCAAACACATACAAGGGGGAATCACAATCCCAAACTCTACACTATCAACCCTATGACTAGTGGCAGCTCTAACCTTGTGTAGCCTCCAAATGCTTCTTCAAGTGCTCCCACCTCAAGCCGCTCCAATGGAAAGAACTTCACCGCGTGAATCCTCCAACCGCAAGCATCACCAACAATGCAAATGTGTGTGTGTATGAGTGAATGAAATGAATTCAATTCGTTTGACACAAGCAAGTAAACAAGGAACACTTGCTAGAATCAAAACAAATCGAATTGACAAACCTTGAATATGATTCAAGGGTTGATTTAGTTATTCACAAGGAACAATAACTAAATCAACAACATCAAAGATGTGAGGAGCCTATAACATGGATCTAGGATCACTCAACTATACCAGAAAACTCTCTCAAGACGTTTTTAGAAAGTATGGAAGAGTAGAAAAAGTTAGACATAAAAGAAACCGAAGGAATCTATTTATAGAAAACAAAACAGACGCTAGGCGATCGATCGCACTGTTCACGGGCGATCGATCGTCACTGTTCATGAACAGTGGTACTGTAGCAACGGACAAATTTTTCAATCGCAACGGGCAGATTCTCCAACGGTACTATTGACGATCGATCGCACTGTTCATATGAACAGTAACACTGTTCACGTGAGCAGTAACACTGTAGCAAAACAGAAAAATATCTTAAAAATAAATGTTTGCTTAACCAAATGAAATTTAATTAATTTCTAGCAAACCTAAGATATTTGTGCTACTATTTAAGCATAAACAAAATGTATGAAATGCATATGCATGATTCATACCTTGAGATGCTTGAACGAAACCTTCGATGAACAAAAATCGAAGTCCGGAGAAAAGACCGGATAAGAAAGGCGTCTTCACGAACCATCTCGAGCAAGAACAACGTAAGCCACTATTCCTAATCCCTTAAATAACCTAGCATTGAAACATAGAAAATGCTAATACAAGGGAAGAAGTTTTGTCAAATAGGAAATAGCCAATAGCAAATATTTTGCCCTTACAATATTATTTAGAGAAAAGTTATGGTATGTTAACATTTCTCATAAATAATGAGAAAAATACTTCATTAGGGTAAATAAGGTCCTCATTAGAGTAACATAGGTTTTCGTTTGAGTAATTAATTGCTAAAAATGATAATTGTGATATTTTACCACTTGACGATACATGTTACCACTTCAACAATTCATGTACGTGGTAACTACGAAAAAGTTCTCGTTAAGGTAAATAACTTATTAGAGTAAAGTACGTTCTCGTTTGTGTAATTAAGTATTAAAAATGATAATTATATGTATGTCATATGTTAACAAAAAAAGTTATTGAATTAATATTCTAAAAAAAAAAAAGGTTATTGAATTAATGAACTGTGTGATTTTCCCAACTTGATAAGGAAATTAAAGGAGGTATTAATTTTACCTGATTGGTCTAATTTGCTTTCCAGGAGACCCAAGGAAAGTTGGAACTTGGAAACCTTCGTTGCTTGTTCCCCAATCAATCATACTCATACATACACTTCCTTCACTCACATTACCACTCAAGTTTCCATACAGATCGATCAAGAGAGATGATGAAACTAGAAGAAGCTAGCTTGGAACCGGCCACAATGCCCAATTTGGGGCCAAACTGAAACAAAAATCAAACATTATGGGTTGTACGTAGCTCCTCCTATATATATGCTCAAAACAGAACATTAAAATCGTAACGGCCAAGACGCCCGCTTCACCAAAAACATCGAATTGAGGTTGTCGTAAAAAGGTGATGGGGCTCAGCCGTGGTTGGGGACCAGTTTCAGAGGCATTCACTGCCTTGTGAAACTCTGACTGAGAATTGGGTCCACATACTTCCAATTCAGCTTGACGATTCTGGTGACGAAGTATGCCTCTTTGAGATGAAGAAGCAGAAGCAGCAAACCCTGAGACGTCATAATTGATAATTATAATTCTTCTAAACCATGTCCAGTTGTGCAAGTCGGAGTTTGTGGCCACCAAAAACTCATTGGTTGAGGCTGACATATACGCATTACCCTTCACGTACTGTTCCACTATAGTTTTTCTTCTTAATTGGGGGAGTTTAGTAATTTTTCTTGCAAGGCACCAACCTGTTGTAATTCAATATTTATTGCATTCCATCTATGGATTCTATCAAGAGAATTTGACATACACACCCATGACAACATTACAAAACACTAATAAACCAACTAAAACTAAAGTTATACACATAAGGACATGCAGCCCAAGCCCACGTGTTACTGTGCAAGCCCAACCCTGAATCTTATAGGCACAATTACTTAATAAGACATCTTTTCATCTTATTTACAAGTCTGCCATCCATCATCTCTTTCTCTCTCTCTTTCTACTATTCCCATAACTGGAACTCCATTGTAGAGAAGCTTCAAGGAAGATGAAGTACTCTCTCTTCCTTGTAAAAGAGGAGCTTGCAGGTGAGTTTGGCGACGATGTCGGTCGGATCTGACTAGAATGCTAGACGGCCGAAGAGATCTGAGCCCACCGTTATCGGATTTCTCCACAAGTGGACCAAACTACAGTGGAGAGAGTGAGGCGTCGACGATGGTTGCCGGCTTGAGCTCCATTATTATTTCAGATCTGGATTTTGAAACTTACGTTTAGATAGATAGATAGATAGATAGAGAGAGAGAGAGAGAGAGAGAGAGAGAGAGAGAGAGAGAGAGAGAGAGAGAGAGAGAGAGAGAGAGAGAGAGAGGTGTATGGAATTTGTGGTTTTCCTGGTGAAAGTGAAAGGGAGAAGCACCAGCAGTAGCAGCCCTTGCTACTTCGTCCTGCTACTGCAAACGTAAGGGACGTCACAATATTTTCCTTTAATTTGTGACGTCTCTTCCTTCAATATGTTACTACACCATGTTTTTGATAGCTGTTATTGCATTAGTTTTAATAGCTGCTATTGCATATTTTTTTGTGATAGTTGCTACTGCTACTGCACAGATATTTGTTTTTGATACTACACGAATGTATGTTATCGTTACTGATACTGCACAAAGATATGCTACTGCTACTGCACGAATATTTGAGATATGCTACTGCACAGATATCTGACGTCGCTGCTACTGCACGGATATCTGATATCTGCTATTGCATAAATATCTGCTATTGCTACTGCACAAGTATCTGCTATTGCTACTGCACAAATATCTGTTACTGCATAGATATCTGCTACTGCTACTGCACGGATATCTGCTACTGCTACTGCACAGTTATCTGCTGCTGCTACTACTGCATGGATATCTACTGTTGCTGCTACTGCACATATATCTGCTACTGCTACAGAATGAATATTTTGCAACACACTTTGAGTTTTTTTTTTTATACACTTTAAGTTTTAAACTCAAAGTTTAAAACAGGACAAAATAGTAATTCAATGCATGCCACATGTCAATTTATGAACAACTTGTCCTTATGAGTAAAAAAAATTACTTATATGTATGAATTGAAATGTTGTGGGTTTTGTAGAAAAATAAAGAGATGTCAAGGACTTTTGTGCACTTTTCCATTCTATTCAAAGATGTATACTATCAACATTTGAAACATATATATGTTTTGCTCTCTCCAATTCACTGTGAATGTTTTTGGACCCAAATATAAATATTGAACTCAAATTTGGATCTCCATTGTACGTGGATGCTCTAATAAGTAATAACATGCAACACATATCTAATTATTGAAAAAATGAATTCTGGTGAAGGATTGGTAAATTGCATAGTAATTAAGTAGCATCTTTCTTAACTATTTTCCTTGGTGGTGGCGCAAAATTCATTCAAGAACCTACTGGGATATATATATAGTATCTTGTAAATCAAATCCATCAATGGCCTAGTAGTCAACTAATAATTAAATCTTAGACTTTTTTTTGTATTAAATTAATTTGGACCAAACTAGCTTGTACTGAGCATTTCAGGCTTTGAGCACCTGTCAAACCCAATTTATACGTACACACAATCCCTTCTTTATTAGTAAATGGAGTTGTAATTGCAAGCACACACAAGAAGTTGGGTTACCAACAATGAGAACCAAAAAAAAAAAAAGTTGGTAACTTATTTACCAATACAAAAGCGCTGGTAAGTTATTTTACAATAGTACAGTGATCTTAAACATGTCATTGCTAACTGGCGTTCACATAGCGGCAATCCTTTCTGATCTCTCCTTGGTCTCCAGTAAGTGGATTGTTCTCCGACAAAAGAATTGCAGCTCTTGAAAACTGCTCGTAGAAGTATCCATTATCGGAAGCCATCTTGTCCACAAAAGGCAATGTTTCTGGGTCAGAACTCAGTTGTTCATCAATTATGAGTAAACCCTTGTGGTTCAAGACGTTCTTGTAGTACATGTTATCCAGAATCATGGGTGTTTCGCGGTCGAATCTTGAGTATTGCACTTCTTTCGGGTCAGGAATTGGAGTCGGGCACCGACCTTTGAGGTACGCAGCAAAGTCGGGATCCAAAGTTGGATCAACAGTGGGGTAGAGTCTGTGCACAAGGTTCACACAGTGAACTCGACCCACCGAGTGAGCTCCTGCATGAAGAAAAGTGGTATAAAAAACGTAATCGGTAAATGTCTTCGATCGATAATTAGATTGATACGAATCTATTAAATACGTATCTTTAAGGTTTCTCCAATAGAAATTTGGTATATTATATTTACCGAGAGTATTTATATTAATAAACGATGCAAAACTAAATTGTTGAAACTGAAATGATGTCGCATCAATCCAAATCAGTAGAAAACTGGTCATACCATTGGTATGGAAAATGTAATTTGGCCATTAAACACTGAGTTTATGACTAATTGTGAAATGACACCTTAACTGTCACATCAGGTGGTGGCTTGCATATATACCTAACAATTAAACATGCATTTTTTTTTTTGGTAATTAGCCAGACATTAATGATCCATATGAAAGCTTAATGCATATTACTGTACCTAAAAGGGCAACTGTTCCTTCAACATCGATGCCAAGGGATTGAAATCGAGAGAGCACTAAGGAGATGGAATCATTGTGATTAGGAATAGATTCATCCACCTCTATTGCATGACTCTCCTTGCTGTCTCTCCTTCCCGTTTTCATTTCAATCCGGGGCCCTCCTAACTGCGCGCAACCAATTATAACATATTAATTTGAACCAATCTTAATTAGTATTAATTTAATTATCCATTGTAAGGTTTTAAATTAGCTAGAATGATAGAAAAGAATGCATATATATATATACCATGACAATGCCATCTCTTGCAGAAAGAGTAACAACATCAGCACAAGAAACTGTGAGAGGGCACTCCTTCTCTAGGGCCTCTTTGATGGTGTTCACGTACTTAAAATTTCTCATCCCGAAGCTCCGATCCGACGCCTTCTCTGACTCCACACCATCCACCGCCTCTAACAACAGAGATGCATCACATCCCTGCATGCATCCCGCCGGACACAAATCAATTAAAACAAATTTTATTGCGTGTTGTAATTAGTGAACTAATTTATGGTAGTCAAAGACACAAAATATATAACTCGATCAATTAATACCTGAACAATGCAATCGTGGAAGAGATTTCTGATCCAGGAGACGGCTGTATTTCCATGTTCATTGTATAGGTTGGTGACCTCTTGCTTGATGATTTCTTCAGCTTTAGGGCAACTCTGGGAATAATAGTTCAACTGAAGCTCACTTTTACCTACATAGAGCCAACCAAACAAATTAACAAAATAGTTCAGCCAGGTATTGAGGTAATTAAGTTACCGTTTCCATTTTTCTGCGGAATAATGTTCTCCTATTAAAGCGTCCAAATGCATGCACATAATCAATATTTCAGATTAAATAGAGTTTAGTAAGCGAAAATTATTAAATCGCTTTCTTGTGTTAATTGACATATACAAGATAATTATTGTGTATATGTCAGACATAAGATGTTACATATATAGCAGGGAATACATACCAGCTTGAAATTGCAAGAGTAACAAACATAAGGTAAAGATGAAGCTTGAGATCGAAGACTGCTGCTTATAGTTGTAGGAGGCCATCTATCTTTCTTAAGATTCAAGTCCTTGTGCTTCTTATGTGAACTATGTGACCTAGCTAGCCTTTTATATAGGGATTGCGAGGTGCCCTGTGACTCTGTGAGGATTCTGAGACTCTCCACCGAGCCACTATCCATGACCTTTCGACAAATTTATCCCACGCGCGAAAGATTAGCCCACTCAAATATATTAATAATATTATTAAGCCACTATGTGTCTGGATATTAATTACCAATAACAATTAAATTTAGGCTTGGCCCAAAAAAAAACAATTAAATTTAGGGTCAACGAACATATAATATATATATATACCACTTAATCGATTAATTGTTGACGTGGATCGGTTCTATAATCAGAATGAGTTTGTTTTTCATTTCTTTTTCTATCTCATTTTTAGTCTCTTTGAGATTATTTGGGGTTTTGGTTTCAAATATTTTAATTAATCAGTCAAATTTATTAGGCAAATTAATATATGTAGACTGAAATTGATCACCAATAATAGCTCATATATTAAAGAGTTTTATGGTCAATGATTGCAATATCAATTATAGAACAGAAACGCAAATTAAGGACTTACATGATTTATGTCTACTATCGCAACATCAGAGATGTGTAAGAGAATTAATAATGTTGATCCATTGATCGATCGATCTTAATTTAAGCGTAGAAGGGGATCCTTACAGACTTTCAGTGTAGGACCAGCCATATATATATATATGAGTTTATTGTGGAGATTAGGAGACCTAAAACTCACTTAATAAGTAGTTGCTAATCTTTAAGTGAACATGATTATTCTAATCAGATAGAGTATTAATAAAATTTTGTAATGAACATTACATATATATTGTGGCCGCAATGAATGACCAAGGCCTTAATTATGGGATTGGGTTTTGACTTGTTAAGTTTGGCCAGCTATATATGCCATTGTATATTATAAATTTATAATGCTACATAAGATTTATTATTCCGGAATTAATAATTAATTCTGATAATGCATGAAAATGGAAGGTTGAGAAACATATATTTTTCTTTGGGGTGGCAGATCTAATTGATATATATTTAACTAGATCGAGTAGCTTGTAAGATACGTAAAGAGTATGACAATATGTGAAGCACTGAAGAAGGGCGTGCTAGAAATCCAGGCATACTGTGAATAAAATGATTAACAAGACTAAGATTACCAAAAGTTACAGAAGTCAGAAGATTCGGCTGAGGCGTGGAAATGCAATGTTCTTAAAGCCCATTTTTCGCCCTCTAAGGAAGTACTATGGTGCAGAAAGTTTATTTGCGTTGATGTCTAGGGTTCAACCACCAAAGTGTTTTGCTATCTGTGTGTGTACTTGTAATAGCAAAGCCAATATATATTGGTAAGAGCATCTCCAACAGTAAACCTATTATGTTTAGCTAAATTAGCTAAAAGTTAAATATAATTAGTATTTTTTTTTACTTATACTCCAATAGTTGTAGTTATTTGTAAGTTAGATTGGAAAAAAAATGTTGAAAACTGAAAAATATAGCCGTTGGAGTATTTAACTTCTACCTATTTTCTTTCTCCTGTCTAGCTAAATATAGGTAGAGAATTTAACAAAAGTTAAATTTAACTTTTGTTTAGGTAATATGTTGGAGCTAGGTTTTACCTTAAATTTAACTATATTTTAAATTTATTTTAAAATAAGTTATCTGTTGGAGATGATCTAAATAGACAATTTCCCACAAAAGAAAGAAAGGGGGTGAATATGGTAACAAATAGAGACAAGATTCAATTGCATATAAGGAAAATGAGAGAATGGTAAAATCAGGTGATTTGGCTACTCTGATCGATATGGTAATTAACAACTCACGAATTTGATTATCAAATGTTTAGGGTTTATATATGAGTGAAAGAACATATATATGAACTGAAAAAAGAATTCCCCTCTGAATTTAAAAGTTTTCGGGATTTATCACATTGAAGGTCCTTTCTAAAAAAAGAAAATTACTAGCCACTAAATCCCATTGAAGGTTAATATTAGCCTCTGAACTTGGTGGCCACTAAATCCAGGATTAGATCCACTTCGATCGAAGTCACTAAACATTTCTTAGCCACTAAATGTTTCATGATCATAATAGACCTATCAGTGGGCAAATCATTTCAGAATAGAAAATTCATATATATATATATATATTTTTTATTTTATTTTTAAACGAAAGTTGTTGTTAGGAGGTGTTCATAGCTAATGAATCCAGTGATGAATTCTATAAAAAAAATCCAGTGAGGAGTTGCCCAGAAATAATTCTTTACAGATAAGTAATTAAGGTTATCTATTTGAAAACTGGCATTTTTTTCTTCCTATTGAAGTCAAAACTTCATGATTAATAACACTATATATTAGGTCATATTGTGTTTTTTTTTAAGAAGAATTCCGTACAATCTTCAAGAATCAGCAAATCAAATCATTCATGATCGATGCTATTGGAATATGATAAACTGGTTTTGTGCTAAAATTCAATGTCTAAAACCTACGGGGAGTGGCTTAGATTAATTAGAGCCAAGTAGTCCCACATTAATTGGAAATGAAGATTCATCTATTAATTTAATTATAAGGAATGAAATCACACACACTAATTAATGTCGAAACTTTTTGGAATACCTCATACCCGTCTATCTTTCGGTTGGCTAAAATAGGGGGAGTATCACTATCAGCATGGTGAATATGTTGATGCTTATTTAATTCCGCACAACAGAAAGAAAAAAGTTTAGCCACAAACTATGGCTAAAGGAATGAGCTCGAGCTCGAGTTAAGATCGGTTTGGCCACAAACTATGGGAGTGGCTCAACTCGAATTGTATGAAGTTGATTTACAACTCTACTACAATTGCCCTCCAACCTTTCAATTAGCGAAAGTAAGACTACCCATGAAATTGTTGAGGCTAGAGGCAAACTATTAAAATGTAGGCTCGCAATTGTAGACTAATACTAATATGCTATGAATATTTTCGACCAAAACAAAGAAATACTATGTGTAGACTATATGGATAATACGGAAAATTTGATGTTGGCTTCTTGTACGTGCGAACAGTGAACCACATATGTGAGCTATTGTCCAGGCCTTTATATCGTGAATACTTTCCCTGCCACCAAAAGCAAATGTTTATCCTCATATGTTATTTTTTTTGGGTCATGTATATCCTCATATGTTGTGGACTGGGTTCACTTCCAACTTTAAGCAACTAAATAAGTCTAATTAGCCACTAATAGACCTATCAATGGGTAAATCCTTTGTGGATGGAAAAGTCATATGAGACTAAATTCAGTTTATCATCCTAAATTTTAAACTAAAAATTATGTCAGTCTATGCTGTTTTAATTTCATCAATAATATTCTTGTACTTACCAATTTGATCAATCTAGTTTATTCCGTGAATGTTGACAGTTAAGTGTTGATGTGGTTTAAATTCATGTCATCGCCACGTCATTAAAAGGTGAGTCTCACTTTGAGCCACGTCAACACTTAACAGTCAAAATTGACGGATTAGACTAAATTGATGAAATTGGTAAGTACATGCATGTTGCTGATGAAATTAAAATAGTAGAGACTAACATAATTTTCAGACTAAAGTTTATGCTGGTAAACTGAATTTAATCCTATATTATATATATGAAAGCAGAAGTATCAATGGGTAAATCCTTTGTGGATATAAAAGTCATATACCTGTATAATATATATGAAAGCAGAAGTTGTGGTTGGGACTTGGGACTTGACTTGAGAGTTGGTTTATAGTTAATTAATCTACTGATGATGAGTTTCCATGCTTTCAGAGTTTCAAATATGTAATCAATCGACTATCTATTTGTATACATACTTCGAAAGTTCGAATGAAAATTGATTTTTTTTATTGTCCAAAAAAAGTCCCCAAGGAGATTTCATGGCTAGAAATGGATGGGATGTGCTATATGAATAGAGTTAGAAATATGTGCAATATTAAGTTTGACATCTTCAATATGAGACCAAAAATTAGAGATATCTTTAGATAATAATTATTTTTGTTGTACCTTTATAATGGTCATTATGTGTAATCTCGAATTGTGATCGTGATCGTGATCCTTTATTTCAAAACGAAGTGCTCTAGCCTTTAATCTTCATGTACAATCCCATTCTAGCTGACAGTGAAAAAAAAAAGACAACATTTTTACAGTTGAAAATCTATGGATCGGCTGAACAAATTAAACTCGTCCTTATCTACTCCTCTGTACTATACTGCTCCATCAAGATTCCTGCTGAATTTCAGAGGCAACAGTCCTAGCCCAGGACTTCAGATGCTTCTTCATGTCAGCAGCAGAGGACACTCTGGTTGGCAATCTCAGATTTAGCAGCGGCGAATCAGGTCTCTTTATAAGCCAGGCCTCCGATAAGTACGGTCTCGTCACTTCAACTTCAACTTCAACTTCATCATCACCACCATCATGATCATTATCATTATCTTTATTTGCCAGTTCTTCAACATCATCATCATCACTAGAATTCTGTGTCTTTTTGTTGTTACAGTGAGCTCCAACTCTAAGTCTCTGCAAACCAGGTACTAAGCTCATCATTCGTGGGTTTATGTTCTCTTTCTTGAAAGTGAAGCCCAAATCCATTAACCCCTTTAGTTCTTCAAGTTCTAGCTCCCCCAAGCTTCTCATGCTCATGGATTTCTCCAGCTTCCTTGTTGTTAAGCCAGAGCGTCTGTTTTTCCGAGGACTTCTTTGCTCATTTGATGTGGGGGATGATGACTGAGAGCGAATTAACTTTAATCGGTTGGCCACAATATCTAATCTTGTTGGTCTTTTCCTCTCATCTTCCTAGTAGTTGTTGCAGCATATGCATGAGAATTGAGAAACATAAACATTAGCTATGCAAGCCAAGTGTTTGTGAAAATTTCTCAGAGAGAACAAATTGAGATGATTGTTAAAAGTAGTACTACTGGTAATGAATTTCTACCTGTGGAGTACTCATATCTGGTGAATATGGTGTACCTGGTGATGAGATTTCTGGTTCTAACAGAGTTGAGAAATTTGAGGACATTTCTTCGTCTGCAACTGCTAAGGAGACCAAGCTGGATGTTGGGTATGTGAAAGAACTGTTTGTGATGGAGTCTTGGGGTGTTTCTGTGGATTTGGGGCCTAGTAATGAAATGGGTTCTGGGAAAAGAATGGTTTGGTGAAACCAGAGACTATCTATGGCTCCTAACAGACACAAGTAATTGTTGGACATATTGATGAGAAAAATATTGTGAAGGGGGAGGAGTTTGCAAAAGAAATCAGAGTAGATATATAGTGGGTATTTGTGGTTGTAGTGAAAGAACAAAATTAAGAACAGTGATAGAGCAAATGAGTGTGGGAAAGTGGTCGAACCTGGAACACTGGAGGGATGTGGTCAGGAGTCTTGGACTGTTTTAATTCCACATGTTTAACAAGCAAAGAGACAAATTACTTTAGACTATTAGAGGCATTTAAGCTCTTGAAATGGATAAACAAAAATTCCATGGCCACGTCTATTGTCAAACCACAAAGAGGCCCAATGGTGGGATCCGAGGACTAGAAGCATATCCTTGTGACTAGATGTGCTATAGTATAAAACTTCCCTAGTGGCTCAAATTCAATTATTGTTTTTTTTTGGTCTTGAATTCTTGATCCATTTCTTCTTGTTGTCTTCGTTTTAATTCAACCTTATGTAGTTAGTCAAGGTTGGTAAATTTGACATGCAATCATTACATTTCATGAACAATTGACATTAACACCTATTAAACAAAATTACTAACTCATAAACAATATAATCAACTAAGATCTTTTGGCACTATATTTGAGATTAGTAAAATTTTAAATAATATTATAAACTCACAAGTCATGTTTAACCATGCAATAAAGAAAATGACAAAATTAGAATGGTTTTAAAATGTAAAGATTGAAATTGCAATCTCACCAAAATACATAGACTAAGAGCTTCTGCCACCGTACGGGATAAATCCAATTATGGGGTTTGAGGAACTCCCACCGTAAGCCAATACACAACACCCCATAAAAAATTATGCCGTTCCACCTCTTTGCAAGCCAAATTTGGCTTTCAAGTCTGTAAGCCAAACCTATTTAATATTTTATTGTATTAAAATTTTGTTCCTATTTTGTCCTTCAAACAAAGATACAATTTCATGTGTGTTCCTAATAATTTTTAGTTACAAATTTTATTTATTCTCAAAGTCTATATTTATAAATTTGTTAATCATAAAAATTACACAGTTACAAAGATCTCAACGAAATTTTTCATTTGAGCCTAATATTGAATACATTGGGTTGTAATTTTTTTAATACATAATATAGCTGTTGTGTATATAGCTGTTGAAATAGCCGTTGAGATTCTTGAAAGCCAATTATAGCTTACCATATATAGCATACGGTGGGAGTTAAAATAAGACTATCAGAATATTCGAAGGAATATTCTATTTTCATAAGCCAAATTTGAAATCAAATATCCCGTACGGTGGCAGAAGCTCTAAAAATATAATTATCTTTTTTTTTTCGAATTTGAATGAATACGATACAATATTTCCTAATAAAATATTTCATAAAAGGTTGTATAATATTTTTGGAGTTCAAAAAACTATCATTAAAATGAATAGCATCAAGTATCATGTAGTGACACTACATTGACACTATGCAACACATGCGGTACCACTCACTTGTCACTATACTGCAAGGACATATCTATAAAAAACAATTAGCTGAAATTTTTCATTGAAATGATGATAAATGTGGCGAGATGTAAAGATGAAATTTAAGATAGACGGAGCCACGGAGGTAATGTGAATGGAATGTATGAGAAGAGAATGAAATATAAAACATATTTATTGTCAGTCATTATAGATAAAAAGTTAAGATATATACACATGACATATGAAGATTAGTCGAAAATCACATCGCAAATTCGAGATATTTTTGATTGAAGATAACGCTATATATAGTTGACATGTGTCATATAGATATAGGCTGAGAATTTAATCCCCAATTATAGATATTTTTTATGTAGATAATGATATTTACAATTATCACATGTAAAACAAAAATAGGCTGAGAATCTTATCTGAAATCTGAGATATTTTTAACGCATATCACATCATGTGGTTAACAT
This sequence comes from Rubus idaeus, assembly GCA_030142095.1. Classification (NCBI taxonomy): domain Eukaryota; kingdom Viridiplantae; phylum Streptophyta; class Magnoliopsida; order Rosales; family Rosaceae; genus Rubus; species Rubus idaeus. The sequence goes on from CM057970.1 coordinate 7,384,311, forward strand.
GTATCATATGTCAATTAAGTTGAGAATAAATTAATTAGTAAATAGTGTATTGAGAAAAAAAAAGTCTTTGATGACTGTATTGACAAACCGAAGGTAATTGCCAATTTGAGTGAGTAATGGATGCCTTGGAAAATTGGCAATTGCCTTCCAAAATAGGTGCATGCATCTAAAGTATGTCCACGTACATATTAGAGCAAATACATCAATAAATACATCAATAGAGTGATTTGCATGCAAATCCCAAAAATTGGAAAAGAAAAAAAAATCAAATGCACAAATGAAAAATTGGTCAGTGGTGCCTTGATCCACCAAATAGCTGACCAATTCTTGGCAACTTAATCAATCGATCTTGGCAGTGAGCCCCAAGATCAAATGGGTTTAGAGTAAATGCATGCACCAATTGACTGATTTGGATACTAATCCTTTTAAATGGGAAAAATTTCAATGCAACAATCAATTTTTAGCAAGGCAATTGATGAGCCCCATGGAGGTCAGGCAAAACGATTTCCAAGGATTAGCATGGCTATTGGTCAAACAGTTGGTAGGTCTCATAGTCATGTAGTGAGTTCCTTGCTGTAGAAGATGAGGAAAATTAACTCCAATTAATTTATGTAGTGAGTTCCAATAAATTAAATTATAGGTTTAAGCAATGTATAGACATCAAAATTATTTTTCATGAAGACTAAAGACAATTATGATGAATAGTAAATTACTTATAGGCAATTGGTCTAGCAAATTGGCAATCGTCATTGGTTTATTTTTCCACATGGAAGCGCTTGTCTTGTAGCGATGCTGCATCACGTGGCTTTGATTTTGTAGTAATGGTATGAACTTCAACTGTCTAAATTCAATTATTAAAAAAAAAACAACTCTAAAATCAACAACCATAATTTAAAGACAATAGCAACCGACATTTTTATTTCACCTAAATTTTTGTGGTAAACTTTCCAAAAATGTAGAACTTTTATTTTTTTATTTTTTTTATAAATACACATGCACTCTCCTTCACTTCTCAGGCCAAAAACTTTCACAAAAATTTTACAATTATCTATCGTCTTCCTCCTTCAATTTTCTTTTTAACTTGAATTGTGCCCCAACGTTGGCAAATATATGAAGAAGATGAATTGTGTGAGTCGTGAGCATGTATCACCATATGTGCATGCTCAATTACCAGCAAATATCAAACCATCACAAGGTTATGGCAAAAAGTTGAAGACGACAATGCAAAAAATTGGGTGGGTGATATTTTTAAAAATTCAAAGTTTTCAATCTCGCCAATTTTATTTTTCAATTTAAAGAACGCTCTCAAAGATTTGCACAATGTATTGTCATTAAACATACCCTCAATTTTTCTTTTTCTTTTTTATACTCCATGTATAGTACATAATCAAACTTTGACTCTGGATTTTTCTTTCTAAAATTCTCAACTCTGCTCCAGCTTTTTATGTAGAGCACCGGCTTAGATGCACAAATAGAGCTGCTATTTGGTCGGTTTGAATTGGTAATATGCATTATCAAGTAATGAAATGTGGGGAGAGTGAAACTCGAACTTGGGTTTGAACTGGGCAGGCCATTGTCTTAGTCCAACTGAACTACACCCGTGCACAATTACAATATGATCAATTATCATATTGATAAATCAAAGAGAGGAGAGCTCTGGGCTCGATAGTTAGGAACCATATAAGTCGTGTGATGTGCGGTTTTTTGTATGGCTGGTGAAAATAAGAAAAATGAAAAATAATTAATTCCTTAGACCTTGTGTAGAAAATGAAGAATTTTCATAATTTGAACCAAAATTAGCTAAAGTTGCAAATCACAAAGCTGCAATTATATTTTTTAACCACGCGATATTGATCATCACCCAAGCAACAGAAACCATTCCCAACTTTTATCCCAACTGATTATGTAATTGGTCATGAAAAATTGTTGGAATTGAAGTCCTAAGCTATTTTTTTATACACAGAAATCTTCTAAGTAATGATTCTCAATTTACAAACAATCGGGGCAGTAGAAGCGCGCACCAGCGATCATAACTATACCATGATGTATTGCCCTGTAATTGGGTGCAAAGTGGCCATCAGAGTTTGCAGAGAAACAAGCAAGCTGTTAAACCTCCCATAAACTCGGAGCTTGTGATTCTATTACTCATGTCTCATAGTCACTATCTCTTCTGTAAGCCCTCGAGGAGCTTTCTTCTAATTCTACTATCTCTTCCTTGTTATCCCATCTGTTAGAAAAATCGGTATTTTCAGCTCGTCTGGAAGTGCTAGGCCTCATATAAGAAGAAATGCTATGCCTCACGGAGCTCCATTCCATAGAAAAAGATGTGCGTGCAGATTGTGATTCTTGTTCTTCCTTCTTCCTTTTCTTCCTCACATCACCGTGCCATTGCTTTAAAATGCCAGCCATGTTATCTTCTAGTATCTTACCCTTGAATTGTGAGCCCATCTGTGTACATATAAACTAGAAGTCAGATATCAACCAAGTTTTATCCTTAAATTCCATTTGGTGAAAATAAAAAAAAAATCTTGTCATCAACAGTTCAGATATACTTCACCTGCGTCACAAGTGCATAGAGAGGAAGAGTAATGTAGCTGCAGAGGACTTGGGTGGTCACCCTGAGAAATCAAAAGGGATTTATGGTCACTTATGCGAACAAGGCATGCTCAAGAATTTATAACCATATCTCATAACATAAAACAACTTTTGAAGAGATTAGAACGCAAAAGTTTCTGGTAGTCTTACGCTAAGAAAACTCTTGTAATAATGATCACCGTGTGCTCGTGGTAGCAAGATTTTACCCCGAATTGCGCCTAAGAAAAAACGCAAGAAGGATGCTCTGTCATAAGCTGTGCAAAATTTCGAATATTGAAGTACAGCAAAGTCTGGAGGACGGGAAAGAAACACTTACTGTAACCCAAATGAAGAAGGCAAGCTCAAATGCATTCTACAAGGTCCAAAACAGTAATATTAGTCTCATTTACACACAGCATATTTTTCAAATAGGTTAACCAAGTTATAAATTAAAATCAAGTTTTTTGTCATTCGGATATGAGGTAGGGCGCTCGTACCAGGAACAAAGTATAATGTAGCAGCACTAAGACAAATCTTGGTTTCCTGAACCAGAAGAGATCATCGTTCAGTCGAACAAGAGGTGTTCCGATGATTACATTGTTCTGTTCTTTAATTTGAAGCGCCATTTTTGCAACAATATATTCAAGTTTGGTTCCTAGAACCAGAACGACCTATAAAAGGAAAGTTATTGACTGTATTTGAAACAAAGGTCTTTTTATATGCTATACATACAACAATGTACTTACCAAGAGTGGAACATAGGATAGCCAAAGATATACGTGCCAACCTGGTTAGAGTTCATACAAATGCCACGAATTAATATATCTCAATGTTGACACAAACTAAAGGAAATGCATCAACAATGAGCAATAAGAATTCTTACCGTACACATCCACCAGCATAAAAACGGCTACTACAAACCACATTGCAGGGCTGAGGAAACAGAAAAAGAGGTCACATTAATTTTCCAATTAACAATGACTGGGATGAAAGATGTAAAACTGTATAATTTTCTATGATAATCACAAAGACAATGCCGAACCTGATGCCAACCAATGTCTTGAAATCTTCCTCCAAGGATCGCTGTATGTATTTTTGGAAATCAAAGTTGTTGTGCCTGTTTGATAGGTGAGCCTGCAGAAAGATTCATTAATTAGAGGCTTAATTGATTCTTTCAAAAAGACTTCTCTCATCAAACAATACAAAAAATTATCTTCTTGGAATTAAGTTCCTTACCGATATAAAACCGTGTCTCATGGTGAAGTAGTCAACTTTTGCTACCGAATTATAGAATTGCCTGACAAAGCATTTCTGCTCCATTTCACAGTCATCCAAAACAATATCATTAGAAATGTACTTATAGATTTAGACAAGTAAAACTCCTGCTGCAAGATGATCAAATGTACTCACCATCCATAGACGAATTGTAGTCTCTGTACAAGAATTCATGTGACGTCTTCCAAATGTTGTTTGTCTCGTAAGTCTGAATCGATTGGGGTCTGCAAATGAAAACTGATAAGTAACTAAAACTATATAGCTCAGTTCATTATCGCTCGTCTCTTGAATTTTAAGTTCAGGATAAACCTAAAACCATTGTAAATCCCACAAAAAAGAAAAAGGCAACAGAAACACAATATTCTGTTTCAAGTGCATAGTATCTAGAAGTTCTGCATACTTTTCTGGGACACTTTTTGTCATATTGCTGGCCTACAAAGATTGAATAGATAGACGTCCAAAATTTGAGAATATAGACGTCCAAAATTGGACTTACTTTCTTGTATACGTTTCAAAAGCTAACTAGGTACAAGCTTAGAAAAGCTCAGAACTACTTTTTTTGGACCAGTCACGGTCAATTATATCTACCGCCAAAGATTAGTATAACGGTTTAAAGAGAAACTAATAAACATTTGCAAAAATCATATGCAGCCGAAGCTTGTGTGCAAGACCCTTCCAAGTACAGGTCGCTCAGGCCCCCCAATATTCTAAAGACCAAGACTTTTTTTGGTCAATTAAAGACCAAGATTTTACAACCATTTGAGATATATTTTAAATGAGGGCTTTATATAATGTTTGAAATATAATAACATGCAGCAGTCTTTATAAGACATCAATTGTTTAGACTCGGTCGTCTCACCCTATCAGAAAAAAGAAATATTGGTTAATAAAACCAGTTTTGGAATTAAGAGCAATTCTTTCCTTCCACTTATTGCATACGATATAATATTCCTTTGGAGAAATTTGGCGCAACTCTTGTTGACACCCTTTTTCTGTTATGTAGATTGATTTTTATAAAGCATACAACTCGCATTTTTTATACTGAATAAAACTAAACGAAATTGGTTTCTTATAAAGATGGGTCCACATAGAATGATCCATAATGCAATACCAACAATAATGCACCTAAATTACTATGCTTTATGGGAATGAAGAAAAATGGATGAGGGTGTCTTTGAATTGTCACCGAAAACTTTAATTAGTTGCAATCGTTGTCCTAACTAAATACGTACCATTGGCAACTTGGTACTCCATGGTTCGAGTTTCTTCCTCCCAAGCTTCCCAGCGCCTCATCTGTAAATTCGAAACGAAAATAATCAAAATATTAAGCACCCAGAAGTCATTTGCATAATCAAATTCCATTTAAAGCTTAGATTAACTTTGCAATGACTAATGAACATTACCTTGGCCCTGCCCAAAGCCATGGTTAGAACACTATACACAATATGCATAACCGCAAGCGCAAAGATCAGCAAGTGCAGCTGATGAAGCGCATTTTTCGTCACTAATGAAACTTTTCCCTGCAAATTTAATCTCACCTCAATCAATAAACACATCACACCCAGTTATACAAGACATCATCAAATCAACTGCTTATAAATTACATACATCACTGCAATAATCAGCAACAGCTGCTTCCTCCTCCTCGGCGAGTATCCGCCCCTGTGTTTGCCTGATCATTTCATCGAACATGACATATGCACTTGAAGAATTAATGGTTCCTGCAAATTTGTTCACAAAGTGCTCAACATTTTCCGCTGAGGCTGTCTCATTCAAGACTTTACGACATGGAAGCATGATGTCTCCTATCTTAGCAGGTATGCAAATTTTCGCTATCCTATCTTGGGTCACCGCCAATAAAAGTGACACAAATCCCAGAAGCATCAACTCTGCAATAAAAACAAACAAAACAATATAAACCCAATACAGGTATGATGATCAAATAGATTACAAATCGGGGGTTTAGTTCTAAACTTCTAATTAACTTGTACCTGCTTTGAGCTTCTCAACCGCATCAGTTAAGGCGTTTTTCCGATGCTTTTTGAGCCACTGCGTGAACAAAAAATGAATCTTTTGAATCCCCAAATGACAAAGCTCAAAATTTTAAGTTGAGGAAAACAGAGTACTACTTACTGTTACAAGGAGATGGATGGAGTGTTCAAGCAAGATGGAGATGGAGATGAAGAAGAAGCAAACAGTGGCAAGTGCCCATGTCGGAGTGTATTCCAAAGAGGTGCCTCCGGCGTCTCCTGCCATGACGGCGTCGTAATGAGTACGGCCTTGTCCTCGATCTTCTTCTGAATGATGATCTCGTAGACTTTTAATGTCTAAGAATTTGTGGTTGAGATGAATATGACTTTTTGTAACGAAGCAAGCTATCCCATTCTACTTCGGGTTATAACCGTTATATATATATATATAAGCAATTATATTAATAATATCAACAGAAAGTCCATGGTCAAACGTTAAAAATATGTAATGAAATGGGGAAATTCAAAGAAGTTGAGTTTCATTGTCTGATTTTGAATGCCTGCCGGCTGCCGCCCTGCCCTGCTGTAAGCACTCGACTACTTCATGAGTTGATGTGCTTCCCGTTCTTCTGAACTTTCAAGAGACCCACCGCGTGGCGATTGATCTTTTGACTTTGGAAGCATCCGTCAATTCGGATGATCTAGAAAAATCATATATTTTTAGAATTAATAAAATGTGAGAGATAAATGACATTTTTTTTAGGTTATGAATTTAACTCACAAACAACTAATTAATGTGTATTGGTTAATTTTGATAGGTTGGTTATTGGTAAAATTAATATTGTAGAAGTCACATATTCTAAAGGATGAGTCGTATAGAAACAATAAAAGTTGTCATTTTTTCTATAAAAAAAATAGTTGATATGTAATAAAAAATAATAATTCTTTTTCCCTTATGAGCGTTGTATGGTCTCTGAAATTCTTGTCTTGCTCCGGATAATGGACTTTCAACGGGTTGGTTTGGCTCTTGACGTTTGTAGTGGGCTACTTCAGATTTGGATCTCACTTAAACTTAATTGCCTCAAGAGTTATCAGAGTTTTCAAGTTTTATTTTATTTTATTACACTTGTAACATGAAATTTGAGATAACAAAGAGTGTATTGTCTTAAGGTGCATGTACTATTTGTGATTGTTTTCCCTTATTATAGAATAAAATTTCTTATTGCCTAGAGAAACCTCTCAATACATACATACATACATACATAAAAAAATAATAATAATAAGATACATCTAAACGGTCTTTATGACAAAAAGAAGTAACAAACTATAGCGATATGAAGTCTCACCAAACCAATTCAGTCAAAGAAGTGCCAAAATTTTCTGATGCTTTTGCAACTTAATTGCCTTTGAGGTAAATATAAGAAGAATAAAATTGAATTTGATTGAGAAATTCGGTGTGGACAATAACTACCCCACACGGCCACACCATCTTAAGTTGCTAAGGCACCATATGTGGAAAAAAAATGTAATGAGTTCACATAAGGTAATAAATATATGGTCAGGCTTGTAGCTATTCAGGACAAGAGTTTTAATCCTCACATAGTTATATGTTAGATTTTAAGTTCGAATTCTCCTCCAACAATAACGTTCGTTAAAAATTAAAAATAACACTCATTAATGTATGTGAATATATGCAGCTTTAGTGATTTAGAACATTTACTCATAATCTCCTAATCTCCATAGTCATGATAAGAAATTAAAATCGAAAAGTATACATAATTAAGAATCCACTGTTTAAGGATACCCGTTTTGTGTGTGCTTGTCAACCTAGGAGAATCTAGTTAGGATTGTATAAGGAATGTAATTGAATAGGAATCCTATTACCATATGGATTATATCTTGTATTCTTCTATATAAAGAGACACCTATTCATCAATAAAGAAATTATGATTCCTGTGCATTTATCTTGTCTCTTTACTTTTCTGTTATTCTACAACACGTTATCAGCACGAGCCTCTAATCCCGAGAAACATAAAACCCTAGAACACAAATACCCTAGGTCTTACCCGCATGAACAGTACCGGTGTGAATAGTGCCCGTGAAAAGTACCGGCGTGAATAGTGCTCCGTGAACAGTAACCATGAATAGTGCTCTTCTGAGATCAAGATCAAGTCCAAGAAAAACACCAAGTAAGTTTACATAAACGTTCCTACTTTCTAAGTTGATGCGGTTGTGTTTTTCATCGGGGACTTGCAACCTCCCTTCTTCTACCTCTCACCTTTCTTATAACGTGAGATATAATGCGAGACTCATCAAACTATGAGAAGCATTAGGGGAGTGATCGAGCTTCATATCGCTTGCGATATGTGTAAGTCATGAGCACCTCTAATGTCATCATGTTATTTATGACATTCTCAAGAGCCGAATTGTGGGGATTCGAGCTATACCTCCGGATAAGGAATCCGTAGAGAAGAAACGACCATATTACACCAAACGTTTCACCTAAATCCATTACATGGAAATCGTTTCTTGGGAGCATAGCTCAGAAACTATATTGTGTTTTCGTGGGAAGATTCTATTCCGAAAACTAACCTCAATTCTCTTGTTGTTTTTCAAGAATGAGCAACCTGAACAAGTTGGACTTTACGCCCTTGGATACCACTGGTATCGGATACCATAAGTGGGTTCGCGATGTTCGCAACCACTTGAAGGCAAAGGGAATCATCTCGGCTATCCGAGAGCCACCTGCCGCGACCGGCGTTGCAGCCGAGGCCGCCCCTGCTCAAGGAGCAACGAGTGCCGCCGCTGCAGCTGCCATTGCCCGAGCCACCGCTGAGGATCTAGAGGCTAAGAATGCCAAAGCTATCATCCTCATGATTCACCATATGGATGAATCTCTACAATCCGAGTACCTCAATGAAGAGGATCCCCGTAGACTATGGGTTGCACTCGAAGAGCGGTTCGGCAATGTCCGTGAATCTTTGCTTCCTAACCTAGAGATGAAGTGGCAAACTCTGCGCTTCTGCGATTACTCCTCGGTCCTAGAATTTAACTCGGAAGCACTCCGCATCAAATCCATGATGGAATTCTGTCAGAGGACAATTACTGATGCGATATTGATTGAGAAGAATCTCTCTACCTTCCCCGTCTCTGACCTTGTAGTTGCAAAGAACTACCGTATTGAGGTTCAGCAAAGACGGATCACAAGGTTTCATGAGCTTATTTCTGCTCTCTCTGTTGCTGAAAAGCATGAGAAGATCCTTGTGAAGAACTATAATGCAAGGCCCGTGGGAACAAAGGCAATTCCGGAGACCCGTTATAGTGGCGCCCCAAGAGGAGGCCGCCGCGAGTGAAACCCTAGACAATGGGGTAATTCGGGACGTTCGGGTCCATATGATCGCTCTGCTCAAGAAGGTAGTCGCCAAACTAGGCGAGGGGGAGGCCGTAGAGGCTACCCTAGAGAGAACCGCGCCGCTAGCCCTGTGGTACCCACGGGAGCCAATGTCGTGCCACTCAAGATGAGGGCACCGCATGCGATTGTCGCCACTCAATCAAAGGATTCTGACAATACATCTTTATGCTATAGATGTGGGCAAACCGGTCATTGGGCAAAGATTTGTAAAGCATCTCTGAATGTCGCTAACGCATACAAACTGTATCGTGAAGCCTCAGAAGCCAACAACTTGGAACAAGAGAACGACGAAGAGGACGTCGATATGAGGGTTCATGACTTTGAAGTTGGGAGGAGCGATGACACTCAAGATTTCGCTTAAGTCTTAATTCCCATTGTAATTTTAATTTAGCTTTTGGTTAGAAACCAATATCGAAACTTTGGATGTAATCCTTTTGGCTATATCTTTAATAAATCTTTGAGTTGATTGCTTTCCTCGATTCTACTTTGTGTACATATTCCTCTTACCTAATGGCCCCTTAATTTGATATTATGCACAAGTCTTTAAATATATAAACGCCAATGGATACTATGCGGAAACGCATGATGAGAATGGGATAGAATTCATTTGCATTACCTCTAACGATTGCGGAAAGAAGCGCATCTTAGAGAAGATTATGTGTCTCTCTAGTGGGTTGTACGCAACCACTATTTGAGCTATTGAATCAAACAAAGTCATTTGGGATGACCTCTTGGATTCAGACACATAATGGCTTTGGCAAAGACAGATTGAGACATTCCTATCATGATATGATGATCCGTATACTGAAAACTTCAGACGGATATCTATTCTATCGAGCTAATCGAAGGATGAATCAAAAGATGATTCAAGGAGATGCAAAACCAAACGTAATAGCTTCTGTCCGAAGCGTCCGTCCGAACGAGGACCATTTCGTCCGGACGCCGTTGCTCCAGAGAGCTTCTGTTCGAAGCATCCGTCCGGACGCCCATTGGTCCGTCCGGACGCCCTTGCTCCAGATGCGTTTCTGTCCGTCGCCCTCGATGAATCCGTCCGGACGCCTATTGGTCCGTCCGGACGCCCGGGCTCCGAAAAATAGGCTGGACCTTTTTGCACTATGTTCCGTCCGGACGAGGACCATTCCGTCCGGACGCCTCCATCTGACCTCAATGTTTTCTTGAATGTGGTTCATTCCTCCTATGCTTCTGATGGCTCTAAGGCCAAACGCTCGTTTTGCAAAGCCTTTTTCCTTAGGGAACTTAGGACTAAGACCGTCCTATGCAAAGGATTCTAAAAGTACTTCTCCCATTCTTACAGATAATCCATGGGGAATATCTGTAGACCTATTCAACCACCAAGCGGGCCATATAAGGATTATGGTGTTGGTTGATGCGTAAACATGCTGGTCACATGTCACGCTATGGTTATCTCTTATGCTGCTTATGCTAAAATCCTAGCACATATAATTCTCCTGCGGGCTCACTACCCGTATCATGCTTTAAATCAGGCTTGATAATGCTAAGAGAGTTTACATCGAAGGCTTTCGATGACTACTGCATGTGCATACCCAGAATGGTCTTGCAGATGGTTATGAGGACATTGGAAATGCGCACCAATTTTCCTCCCTCTGCCTGGGTGCACGCAGTATTGCATGCAGCTATGCTTATTCGTCTGAGGCTCATCGCCACCCAATCTTTTTCTACGCAACAACTAGTGACTGGGTACGAGGTAAGCATCTCGTACTTACGCGTCTTGGGTGTGCTACTTATGTGCCTACTACGCCGCCACAGCATACTCAGATGGGTCCTCAATGACGAATGAGTATTTATGTTGGATTTGAGTCTCCAATCAAAATCCGCTATGTAGAACCCTTGTCAGGCGATCTATTTTGTCACATCGATGAGACAGTCTTCCCGTCGTTAGGGGGAGATAAGAACGTCTACGTTCAACAGGAACGACGAGAAGTGTTGTAGCCTATCCCCACTCTGTCTCATAACGATCCCTCTACTGCACACGTGAAATCGTAGTGCGTAGACTTATCGATCTCTAGAAAGTCGCTGATTCTCTTCCGGACGCTTTCTCAGATCTTGAGTGACTAGATCATATATACTTGCTGCAAACCTGCAAGGAAGGAAGTACCTGAAAAGGGCTTCAGACTCAAAGACGCCGCGAATGCCACCCGAGAGGATGGGCAGGGCACCGCTGGCGCCATCACAAGTAATGGTGGTGATGTGGCTTAGGCCGTGGTTCCGCTGAGGAAGCGTAGGATGTCACCGGGTTTGAGGAATTCGCGCCCTAGGAAGCGGGTTGCGAAGGCACATAACCTCTCATCATTGATACTCAAAATCCGACCCATGAGAACATTCCGGATTACGGTTATGTCTAAGTGACATCTCTGGAGGACGCTCCATCGATAGAACCTATCCGTGGGAATGTAGAGATCTCGATTCATTACACTAGTGTACATGGGCCGTGGGATAGAAACTCCATCTTGGTCGACGATGTTTTCGCATATGCTTGTGCACGAGAGTTCATTGAGAATGATGATATTGAACCCCGCTCCGTTGAGGAATGCCAACGTAGAGTATATTGGCCTAAATGGAAAGATGCGATTCAGGTTGAGTTAGACTCACTAACAAAGAGAATGGTGATCGAGCCCGGTGTGCCGATCCTTCTAGAATAAAACCTGTTGGATAAATAGGTCTTTGTTAGAGTGCGTAGTGAGAGAACGAGATAAAGCTCGCCTTATGGCGCAAGGCTTCTCACAAACGCCCTGAAATCGACTACGATGAGATATCTCTCGTAATGGACGCTACTACGCTCCACTACCTTGTCAGTTTGGTAGTTTCCAAAGAACTGACAATGCAGCTTATGGATGTGGTCACATCATATCTCTATGGGGATCTAGATATGGAGATTAACCCAAGTCAAGTGGCTCCCGACCACGGAGCGCGTTTGCTAAGGTTGCAACGCTCACTATATGGACGAACATGGTATACCCGTCTAAGTGACTACTTGGTTGGAAGAGGGTATGTGAACAATTAAATTATGCCCACTGCGTGTTGAGAGCACAAGTTTTGGATTTTCATTGCAAAACCGAGTTTGAGATTAAAGATCTTGGGAAACTCAAAAGATGCTCAGGCGTTAATATGGATAGGGTCTAACCTGATTGCACTCCCATGATTGGTCGCAGCCTAGATCAAAGGAAAGATCTGTTTCGTCGAAGGGATGATGACGAGAACGTTCTAGAGGCTGAGGTGCTGATCCTAAGTGCAATAAGCGCACTATTGTACTTAGCTCAATGCACATGACCCAATATCTCCTTTGATGTGAACTTGTTAGCTATCTCTGCGCCCACGCAATGCCATTGGACTGGCATAAAGACAATCTTTCGTTACTTGAAGGGTACGATTGATATGGGTTTGTTCTATCCCTACAGAGAGACACGAAAGTATGGTAAAATGGGTGTGAGACCCGAGCCTTTCGTGGATACTGTCGAGTACGGTGATCGACCGGTCGACAGACGGACAGAACCGTTAATACGTGTGTCCAGCGTCCAGACGTCTTCCTTCCGTCCAGACATATCACCGGTAGTATCTCGATTACACCCCTTATTCCCAAACATTTGTGATGTTTTGGTGGAATTTGCTGATATTGGGTATCTCTCTGGCCCTCTTTAAGGTTGTTCCTATATGGGTTATGTCTTTACCATGGGAAACACCTTGCTATCTTGGAAGTCTATGAAACAGACTCTTGTCGCTACTTCTTCGAACCATGTTGAGATTATCTCCATGAAGTTGTTCGTTAGTGTACATGGTTAAGGTCCATACTTACACATTTAAGAAGTACATGTGGTTTGAGGTCAACCACTGATGAACCTATATGCATTTATGAGGATAATGCTACTTGCAAATGAGGCAAGGTTTCATCAAAGACGACAATACCAAGCATATCAGCAATAACATAGAATTCCTCATGATTCAAATGAATCAAGTCCGTTCTGAGGACAATGTAGTAGACTTGTTTACTAAGTTGCTATTTAAATCCACGTTTGAGAAGCATGTCAATAGCATTAGTTTGCTTAATTTATTTGACCTCCCATGATTGAGGAAATCAGGGGGAGACTCAAACTTGAGGGGGAGACTCAAACTTGAGGGGGAGTTTGACGTCTTGCTATGCCAAATGTGAAGGGTGTGTTGTACTCTTTTTCCCTTCGACCAAGGTTATTTTTCTCCCACTGGGTTTTTGTTACTTGGCAAGGTTTTTAATGAGACAACGCGAGGAGCACCACCTAGTGTTGACCGCACAAGGGGGAGTGTTTAAGGATACCCGTTTTGTGTGTGCTTGTCAACCTAGGAGAATCTAGTTAGGATTGTATAAGGAATGTAATTGAATAGGAATCCTATTACCATATGGATTGTATCTTGTATTCTTCTATATAAAGAGGCACCTATGCATCAATAAAGAAGTTATGATTCATGTGCATTTATCTTGTCTCTTTACTTTTCTGTTATTCTACAACATCCACTTATTTTTAAGTGAAGACTACATTATTTCTCTTAATTATAGTGGAGACTGCATTAATCAAATTTTTTCCATAAGATGACACTCCCATTGCTAATTTGCTATCATCCATCTGTCAACAGAGGGATCCAAACTTTAAGTTCATTTTTGCCAAACAAAAAAAATTAAGTTCATTATTGCATATATCTCAATTCTCAAGTCTTTCATTGCAACTTCTCAGTAAGTAAGTATGCATAAAATGAGTAAGGTTATAGTATGTTAACATTTCTCATACATAATGAGGAGAGAAAATATTTGTTTAGGTAAATAAGGTCCTCATTAAAGCAAATTAGATTCTTGTTTGAGTAATTAAGTCATAAAAGTGGTAATTGTAATAGTTTACGACTTGAAGACACATATTACCACTTCGACAACTCATGTGGTAACTACTAAAAAACATTTATTAAGGTAAATAAGATTCTCATTAGAGTAAACACGTTCTCGTTTAAGTAATTAAGTCATAAAAATTGTAATTATACGTATGAGTCTATGAGATACGTTAACATACACTAAAAATTTTCTGCATAAAATATCTAAAATGAATCATTTTCATTATTTTATAATTAAATAAAAAATTAGACGATACTGAAAAAATGAAGTTTTCCACAAAATATTAAGAAAATTTTGGTGCTAATGAAGTCCCATGCAACATTTGCCAGCTGCAGTTGGAGAGCTCATATCTTTTTTTATATTTATTTTATTGGCAATTTTCCTTTCATTTTTATTGTTTAACATATACTAAACCATTAAGGTGATTGTTTTATGCATTGTTCATCTGTATTAAGGCACGTGGTTATATGATACTATTGTACAATTTGTACTAGGCCTCAGATTTTATTTTCATTATTTCCACGCGTTAACTACATTATATATTTTCATAGTGTTTTAGACTCTATATTTTCCAAGTAGCATATATTCTAGAATTTGTTCTAACCAAAACATATATTCTAGAATTTGTTTCATATTATATATGTTTGCCATTTTGACTTGGTAATAAGGGATAAGAAAAATGGTACACAGATACGTACGTAACATTTTGACCTAATCATAATATTAAATATTATTATTATTATTAATATCAATATGTTTGTGGCTCAAAACCAATCAAACCCACTTGTAATTAACTTTTTTTTTTTGAAGAGGGCTTGTAATTAACTATAGAATCAAGGTAACCTCAGAAAAGTGGACAGAAAGAAATGGGGAAAAATTAGTTGAGTAGTTCCAAGTTCCATGATTGGATGTACGAAAGAAATGTACTAGGATTTTATATTAGAGGGTATGAAACTTTCCAAATTTTTGTGTGAAGGGACGGAGTTAGAGTTACGTATGAACATCTCCAACAATATTTCTTATTTTCAACTGTCCTTCAACTATTATTAACTATATTATAATATGAGCATCGCCAACAATGCTCATGTAATTAGAAATTTTCTACACTTTTGCCAACATGTAAGAGTTGTAGTGCTCAATCAAGAGCAGAGTTGTAGCAAAGTAATGATGGTTTTTCTTTTTCTTTTTAAGAGGATCAAAAGATTTCACTCATACTCTTATGGTAATTCGAACTCATGACTTAGATGTTAGGTAGTTGATGCTCTAACCACTGAGCTAACACCAATTCGTCAGCAAAGTAATGATGGTTAATTTATTGGAGTCTTAAATATAGTTTTTCTTGTTCTATAATATGTGGTTATGCGAACAAAGTACTCTAAGTCCCAAAATTTAAAGATGAAGATGATTAGAAAGAAAAAAAAATAGAAATCATGGATCATAGTTTTTTTTCCTAGAATTTAAAAAATAAAAACATTCTCATATACTAGCAAAAATAGAAGAAAATTAGACTTGTAGGAAAACCGAACAAACAAAATTAGAAGAGAAATTAGAAATTGAGATAGGAAGAGAAAACACAAATCTTTCTTCAATAATTAGCTATTTTGAAAAAGGGGTATTCCACTTGAGAGCTTATGGGAGCTTGATTAACACAACCCTAGAGAGAGAGGCTCTCGCTTCTCTCTTCTTTTTTCCTTTGCCTTCCTCTACCCTCACTTGTGGTAGCTCTCTGCCCTGGCAGTGGCAGGTATCCTTTTGTTTCCTTACTGGTTTTCCTCTTCCTTTCTTCCCCCACTACTGTCCCCCAAATCCCCTTAATCTTTCCATCCTAGATTACCCATCCACCACTTTTTTCCATGTTTCAAACTCCAGATTCTTCACACTTTAGGTGTACACCCCCTTTAGCCACTGATTTAAACGAAGGATTGTCTGTTTTTTGGAGCTCTGAAATCAGCGATGTATCGTTAGTCTCTCAAAGGCACGATGGCTCTTTTGCCGTTGCTTTTCTCGATCTTCCTCTCTTTTTTCTTTTTTCTTTGGTTCTCCTGTTGCCAGACAAGTTCTTGTTTGGTGGTTTAGTGGCTGAGAGTGTTGGTGTTTTCGATTGTTCTGGATTTTGGTTTGTGGAGATTTGTTGTTTCTTTGGTTGGGATCTGGTCGGGCGTTCACGTGTTGGGGTGATTCGGCTGTTTTCCAGGTTTTTGTTGGCAAATCTAGTGACGTCTCTGTGTCACTTGAAGGTTCGATGGCTTGTGGCGGTGTCGACACACGTTCTTGGCTTTTCCTCTCGTGGAGGGTTTGCTACCTGGATATACTCTAGTTGGGCTGTTCTTTTTGAATTGTTTTTTATTTGTTTGTTTTGTTTGCCCATTCTTTGGGCTTTGCTGTAATATATTGTTTTATTATTAATAAAAATCCTTTCACCGCCACTTGAGAGCTTATGTGTAAGTCAAAATGATCTTTTCTTTTCTATTAGAGCTCTAATAGAAAAGATCTAATAGGCGCTCCCCCAATTTTGACGTGTGATCTTTTTCAATCAGATCTAATAGGCGCTCACAAGTTAAAGAATATCAACTCCAACCTTGCTCTTCATCTCACTTGTAGAATAATTAAAATCTCAACAAGTTCCTAAATCAGTGCTTCTATAGTTATTTAGTCTAATCCATATATATTGTATTATGTCACTTGTCAGTGAAATTTATATCATTTGAATTTATTTTTCTAATCACATTGGAAATGATCAAACTTTTGACCTATAGTATAATTCATTTGTCCACCCTACTACTACTTCACTACTTGAGCTGATCTTTGATCAATTTAGATGATTAGTGTTAAACCCAAATAAAGAGTGCTTAGAATAATTCACTCTTTTCAGGCCCATTAAGACTAAGAGTGTGTTCTTTACAGATAAAATAGATTATATTATATAATTTTGGCCATTGGAGGTATATATCAAGGTCATTTGGTCTAGTGGTATGATTCTCGCTTAGGGTGCGAGAGGTCCCGAGTTCAATTCTCGGAATGCCCCCCTAAATATATTTTTTTCACGTCTGGGCTGGCCCAAGATAACTGGGCTTGTGGCATTTCCTTTACTTTTTTTTTGTTCTTTTCCAAAAATAGTGTATTTAACGTAGTACAATCTTTTTCTATTTTCTTCTCAAAGAAAACATAGTTCAATCTTTCGATCACCCCCTTCTTTCATGTGATTAGCAACATGACTTCTAAATTCTAATGCTAATTTGATTATCTACGAACAACACTATTTGAGAATAAATATAGGTAATACCATCAATCATTTTATCACTAGTGTATGCTCCTATATATGAAATTATGAACTATCAATTTCGGGATGGGAATGAGACATTTCTGGGTCGGGGATGCTATAATATATATTGCTATTACCATCTTCTTCTCGCAAAGAGAACTCTTTCGAGTATTCATGGTCGGAGATTAGTAGGATTACGAATGATTGTCGTGAGTAACGAGGTGCTATCCATTCTTCTCAAGTATGATATATTTATCGTGAAACAAATGGTGTTGCCCACCGATTGGTGCATCTAGCTAGTTGTTCCAATATTGATGAATTTTGGTTAGATGAGACACCTGCTATTATTCAGGATATTTTCTACAAGAATTTGTATAATTGTACTCAGAGTTCAGATTTTATATCAACCCGATCGATGTACTACCAAAATATTATTAATAATAATCTTAACATTCAAGATTGATGGGATGTCTTCTGGTCTTCCTTTAACAAACATAAAAAAAAACTATGAATTCTGCGTTTATTAAGTTAACGGTTTTTTGGGTTGGGGGCTTAGGATCTCTGGTTTTTAAGGACGTTACTCAAAACTAGGTTACATAACTAACAATCTAGGCATTAATTAAAGCTCTTATTCCTCTTCAATTAAGCCGGTTTCTCCAAATTGGGTGTACTAACTTGTATTCTTATTTGCAGTATATAGATATATGAGCACATTTTGATCAAAATAGTAAATTATTGTCAATTCGTAATTTATTTATTATTTTTTCTTACTTAATGATGAGGTATAGAAAATTAGGAGAATTCTACGATACTGGGATGTGTGTCATACCTCCACTTACAGATAATCAACAAAATTTGATGTCATTATGGTAACGAGAGTCTTTTTTTGAGTAATCTTAGTTCTATTAGATGTAATTACTTCATCTACGATCTTGTTACAAGTTTGTGAACAATTTGTTGTCAAAATTGTAATTTTGGTTCAATTTTATGTAAACAGTGTAAAACGAATGTGGTAACTTTGTTGTTATTGTAGTAATTTTGGTTCAATTACATGTAATTTTTTGTTCCAAAAAGTTGTAAATGAGGGTATGACATACATCACCGTACCATAACATACCCCAGAAAATTATATATTTTTGTTGTATATATTTGATAATTTCTAGATATTGTAAAACGGGTTTGATAATTGCTTTGGCAGTCAAATAGTTAGAAACAATGCATGCATGCTACTTTTGCATCACGTTTTATTATGTGAGGTCGGGGAGGTAGAATGCTATATATTCACACCAAGAAAATCAATTTGTTTTTTTTTGGTACATATTTTTTTGATCAGTTTTTTTTTTTTTTTTTTTTTTTTTTTTTTTTGGTACATAAAACAAGCATATATAAATATCTTTTGGTGAGGAATACCCATTATATTGGTCATGTTGAAAACAACAGTTTGGTACTTGAATGTGCACGCTAGCTAGCTTTAAAATTCTTCGATCAGATGCCTCTGGTTCTGTTGAAAACTGTGAAGAAGATCACTGAAATTACCAATAAAAAATGGCAAATTTGTCAATAAGACTAAGAATACCATATTAAATTACTAATTAAAAAGGAAGATTCCACTTTTTAAATTTATCTTATATTGAAATGAGGTTTTGTTAATTTGGGATTTAGTGGAAGACTGGGTCATCAGCCAATGGCACTGGATGAGATAGTTAGCAGTCAATTTCACAAATCACAATTACGGGGTCAGTCAATCCTAAACACTAGCTTCTTGATATTGGACATCATCAAGTTCCCACTCATCACGCTGCCCTGGCTAATTTTCCAACCAAACTTTTTGCTCATTATTTGGTTCCTTTAATTTCCAATTAATTTCTGTCTCCAATATTTTTGGTTGTTTGTGATTTCAGTTATGGCTGCCGCCGGCCTTAATGTGATAAAAGTATCCTCATCACGCTGCCGCTGCGCTACAATTTTTTTTGATTGAATCGAATATATGAATTCATAAAAATAAAAAAATAAAAAAATAAAACAAGTTTTACACGATCGATGATACATAATTAAAAGTCACAGTTTTCTTTATTACTTGTGAGACAATATAAAGATGGTTTCTCTTTTTTCACTTCAACACACAACCTCTAAAATTTTAACTCCGACTTTAATTTTTTTAGTTTTATGCTTATATTTTTCTTAATTCCTCTTTACGTGTAAATAAATATCGAAACAACATCATGTTTTATCTCGAAAATAGACTAAAAGTAGTGATTGAAAATTCAGGATTTTGAACTCATAACCTTATCTATATATGCACCAAATCTCTAAATACTGTGTATAAGTTAGACACGCTTAAAGTATTAGGGAATGAAGCATACAATTAATCTATAACGGTGTGTTTGGATGAGTGAAAAAGTGAGGAAATTTATATATTTATGTATCGAACTAACCAAAATTATTAAGACAAATATTCGAGGATCTATTCCTTAGGGTATATGCCCAAGTTGAGCAACTCCAAATATGAAATAATGGAGACATCTATACATGCCTTTCTTATACATCAAAATACATCCTGGACTAGCTACAAACTTTATCTAGTCAGCAGTCTGTGTCCTTTAATAATCACATGGAAATAGAAAGGAGTTCAACACTTAAAATATGCATATGATATGGGTTTCATCTAGAACTGGCCCCCTCTTCTATGGACTTTGCATGCTCGATCAATAAGGCCACGGTTATGAACCGGCATATCTCTTTAAAAAACTACAACTTGCATGGCTATGCATAAATAATTTAAGGATTGCTCACCAGAATCCGATTATGATGTATCGACATTCACATGGAACCAACTAAACAAGATTGCTTTGCAGCAACAACATTTTCAAAAATATTATGTCTTTTTTTTTTGTTCTCTTTTCTTTTTATGATGGTAGTCGGTCAAAGAAAATCTGCTCGAGTCCAAATTCCAGATTCATAGTATTTTTATAGATTACTACAGAAACCTATCTATTAATTCCATGATTGAATCAGCTCTTCTTTCCAAGTTTTCCATCTTCCAATCCAGTCTTCTTCTCAATTTTCCTTAACGTACAGGTTAATCCTAGTCAAAGTCTGTTATTCCTCTTACTTCAATTCTTATACCCCATCTCATTGAATACCAAGTCTTCTCCTTTTAGCTCTCTGTAGAGGCACTATTTATCTAATACTGCTATATATATAATGGGTTTGTATGCCTTACTGGGTAGAAGTTCATTATAGGATTATATTGCCTAGTGTTGCAGCAGTGGCAAAAACACAAACACCGTACCTGGTGTGCATTCTTAGCACTTACTCTAGAGTAAGAATTTTGGTAGTAACTAAGCATGGCACCAGCTGCAAAGGAACGATCTTTGGAACAAACACCGACTTGGGCTGTTGCTGTAGTTTGTTTTATATTGGTTTTGGTCTCCATAATCATCGAATATATCATTCATTTGATTGGAAAGGTGCGTATTTGGACCTGCACTTGCTCAAAGTATAAGTATTATATTTCTCAGAGGGTGTATGAATCTGATATGGGTTTTTGCACTGCAGTGGTTGAAAAAGAAGAATAAACGAGCTCTATATGAAGCACTCGAAAAGATCAAAGCAGGTTTAGAAAGTTATATATTGTCTACTAAGTTTTTGTGTTTTGGTCCAAGAGAAAGTTGATTACATTTATGCATCTGTTATTTTGTAGAGCTTATGCTACTGGGTTTCCTATCGTTGCTGCTAACAGTAGGGCAAGGGCCCATTTCGGACATTTGCATATCCAAGTCTGTTGGGGCAACTTGGCATCCATGTAGTAAGAAGCAAGAGACAGTCTATGATAAGGAGGATGGAGAGAGCCCCAGTTCAGATGATGACGATAGTGGCCGTAGAAGGCTTTTATCGGCAGTTCTCTCGAATTCCGGTGGCAGTGCCCGGCGTGTTTTGGCCGCTGCTGGATATGACAAATGTGGTGCCAAGGTACGTTGAATTGTTCCTCTTTGGAATTGGTACGGATTTTGTACAAATAATAAAATACGGTCAACCACTCTGTTCTTTAATTTTATAGCATATGCTAAGTTAGCATTCTTACTTGGATAATCTAACAACATAACGCGTTAAACTGTTTAACAAGAGAATGTTTTGACTTAAGTCTACATATATTGTGGTAATTGTGGAGAAGAACTAGCTAGTAATTTTTCTTTGTGGTAATTTTGTGCAGGGAAAAGTTCCGTTTGTGTCATTTTATGGGATTCACCAGCTTCACATACTCATCTTCGTGCTAGCCGTCGTCCACGTGCTTTACTGCATAATAACACTGGTTTTGGGAAGATTAAAGGTACCAACAAAAATTGCTCTATGTTTGTCTCTCTGTCTCTCCGTGTCCCTCAGATTAATAACTTGAAAATTTTTGTCCGATGGTTGCAACTTGCAGATGAGGAGGTGGAAAACATGGGAATTGGAAACCAGGACAGCAGACTACCAGTTTTCACATGGTATGTTTAATCCACTCGTAGTTTGACCACCCTCCAAGGCAGCTGTGATCTAATTCTGACCTCCTTTTTTACTAGTTACTACTTAATTTACTGACATTATTATATGAATCTAAATGCCTGAATGAAAATGGGTTGTGATTGATTGTATTGTGCAGATCCAGAAAGATTCAGATTTGCCAGAGACACATCGTTTGGGCGAAGGCACTTGAGCTTTTGGAGCCGGTCTCCCATTCTCTTATGGATTGTAAGTGTTCAAATGCCAATATCGCTACATCACATAACTTCATGGATGAGGATGAAGATCGAAGTTACTAATGTTTAACAAAGTTGCAGGTTTGCTTCTTCAGACAGTTTGTCAGATCAGTGCCTAAAGTCGATTACTTGACACTACGCAATGGGTTTATCATTGTAAGCATTCTCTATGAAATACTTAAAGCAGAATGCGAATGCCATTTAGTAAATAAGGTTTAATTCTGTCTAAAAACTAATTTTCTTCTGTTGCAGGCACATTTGGCACCTCAGAGTCAAACTAAGTTTGATTTCCAGAAGTACATTAACAGATCACTTGAAGAGGATTTCAAGGTTGTGGTGGGGATCAGGTGCGTCATTACAATTAATTATTTAACTTGACTATGAGGATCAGAGGATGTTAGACCAGCATGCTTTCTTTTACCACATGCAAGAAAACATTTATATCAGTTTGGAGCTTAGAATTAGTGCATATATATATAGCTTATGTGGCATGTATTGCTTAAATTTCAAAGTACACAATCCTGATGCTAACTAACTATTTCTTTTCACACTTGCAGCCCTATTATCTGGTTATTTGCCGTATTGTTCCTGCTATCTAACACCCATGGTAAAGCCTCATTTTACTTCTCTTTTAGAAATGGAAGGCAGTAATACCGGATTTTAATTACTTGCTAACATTCTGCTCTGTAAAGATTAAATTTGATCATAATAATTGGTTTTTTTTTAATTATGTGTTTTTGTTTGTTTTCAGGCTCACGTTCATATCTCTATCTACCCTTTATTCCCCTAATCGTAAGCATAATTTTTCTTTTGCTTTCAAACATTCCAAGATCCTACTAAAAAAACGGATATCTAGCTAATAATACATGCATGTCTTTCTGCAGATGATTTTATTAGTAGGGACAAAGCTACAAGTTATAATAACCAAAATGGGACTCAAAATTCAAGAAAGGGGAGAAGTGGTTAAGGGGACCCCGCTTGTTGAGCCTGGTGACCATCTGTTCTGGTTCAACAACCCACGACTTATTCTTCATATCATCCATTTTGTTCTCTTTCAGGTTCGAATTCTTCCCAATTTTATGGTACTCGAGAAAATCTTCCTATCATCGGTTGAATAAAGCTATGTATCTATCTCTCTCGTTACATGACCTGGTAGACCCGTAATGAGAGAAATAAACCATACCAGCTGTCATATCTAAGAATTTTTCATCTGCATCATCAGTTTACTAATACGGCTTGTTTTCTTTCTTTTATCCCCACAGAATGCCTTTCAACTTGCTTTCTTTGCATGGACTTGGGTAAACTCATATCACATTATCAGTCTCATTAATTAGCACACATGATTTCACCTTTATCTAACAAAAAGCTCCAAGCTGATCATTTCCTTCTCTCTTGTTTTACAGTATGAATTTGGTTTGAAATCTTGCTTCCATGACAAGTTGGAAGATGTAGTCTTAAGAATAACAATGGGGTTAGTTAGTTTCCTGTCTTTACAGCTTACAGAGACTATTCCTTATCCTAGACATATATAGTTTACTAAGCCAATTTACTATGTGATTTGAGCAGGGTCGTCATAGAACTACTATGCAGCTATGTAACTCTTCCTCTTTACGCCTTGGTAACACAGGTGAGACTGATTTTTACTCAATACTTTGTTTCATATATGCACAGTAAGAAATTAATGTGAACTAAAGAATTTTACACGCTGTATATGCAGATGGGTTCAACTATGAAGCCTACAATCTTCAACGACAGAGTGGCAAATGCTATAAGAAAGTGGCACCATGCAGCAAAAAAGCATGTAAAACAGAACAAGCATGCATCTCCAGCCAGTGCACCGGGCACTCCGTTACATGGCATGTCCCCTGTTCATCTTCTGCGGCACTATCATTCAGAACATGACCTGGATAGTGTTCAAACATTGCCAAGGATGTCCTACTTTGAAAGTGAAGGTCCGAACGAGTCACCTTCTCGCCACGACAACGATGATGTACCCTGGTCAAACCAGAGTAGGAACCAGGGTCAGGAGGAAGAGATTAGTGCTCATTATCAACCTGACTCGGTGAACAATTCTCTACCTGGTTATGGTAATCGAATTCAACATGAAATCCAAATTCACAGAAGGGATTTCTCATTTGAGAAATCATAGTGAGAGAGATTATAGAAAAACACTAGTGACATGCATGCAACACAACAATTACCATGAAAGCCTAATAAGCTTTGCAATGGAGACTGTACATGATGAGAGACTGCTATAGATCTTCAATAGTTGTAAACTAGAAACGTAAAGCTTGATATTCATTATAATAAACATTCAATTTCAAGTCTTTGAGCTGGTGTAGATATTCGGCTGATCAAATATCCCATGAAAATCAAACTAGGACATATACGTACACAAATTATCTAAATGATATGGGAAAAAGTTTGTCTTCACAGCTTTGTTTTGTCCTCACAGAATGTCTTTCAACCTACTTTGTTTTCATGGACTTGGGTAAAGCCATATGACATTATCACTCTGATTTGCAAAGATGATTTTACATTTATCTAACAAAACCTCAAAGTTGATCACTGATTCTCTCTTCTTTTACTGCATGAATTTTGGGTTGAAGTCTGGCTTCCATGACAAGTTGGAATTAAGATGTAGTCCTACGAATGTCCATGAGGTTAGTCCTAACTTTAAGCTAAAAGAGACTATTTATTCTCTAAGTTGAGCAAGGTTGTCATACCAGTAGCTATCTGTTACACATGTCCCTACCAACAATAGATATGCTGATCATTATACTCTCAGCATGTGCATCACGACATGCGAAGCGTACTGATTTCTCTGAACTGGTTTACTCCAAGGCACGAAGATCAATAATATTCATGAGCAATTCACACACAAAATAATGAAGAAGTAAACCAGTTCTAGGCTCCATTATGGTCATGCTAGAAAAACATGTTGCAAGTTATTCAAGTAAAATAACACAAATAAAAACTAAAGATGAAGCAAATTTTACCATTGTTATGATGGTATCAAAGCCCTAGAGCTCAAGCACATTCCATGATAGGATTCCAAAGATCAAAGGACTCAAATGACATCATTGTAGCTATGATATCAGCCTCATCGATCTAATAAATTTATCATATCAGAACCACAACCTAAACATGTATATACCAGAAGACAAGAAGTGTGCCAGAGTTCCAGTAGACCAAGAATGCAGAATTCTCAGGAATCTTTTCCTAACCCCAAGCGTGAACCGACTCCAGAGATTGTCTCCACCAATACTCTTGTGATACTTGTACTAGTGTAGATTCAATACTTGTATGTATGTAAACATCGTGGAAACGTTGTAAGGCAGGCAAAATTATTTAATACACAAAAGCTAGCTTTTCAGCATACTTTCTCTATTGCTACCTCAAGTTTCTTTAACAACAATTGGATCAATATTTTGAAAACGAAATACATGCAAAATCAATGTATTTGACTAGGTTCTTTGTATATTAATATGAACTTGAAATAAACCCATAGAACTTCTTAAAGAATAAAGTACTTACATTCTCAAAAAAAAAAAAAAGTACTACATTATAACATAAAGCACTATACCAGCATAGCAAAATAGAGAAAACAAAAGTGGTACATGCATCTCATTTCACAGTAGCCTAAAAGGAGGGGGGGGGGGGGAAACTCTCCAATTTGGAATTAAATCATACTCTATTTTCTGAAATCATTAGCATGCATAAACATAGATCAATTCGATATTTAAAAAAAAAATTGAATGAAAACCTTAACTAAAATCTAATTCATAAAATCCCAAATTAAAATGAAAATAAAATCACAACTAATTAGCCATTAGTTTAATTCACATAAATCCCAAACTTTGATACCAATATATATACTGGCACGGAGAGAAAATAGAGAATTGATGAAAGCTGTTGTCAAACAAATCAATGAGTATTCCAAAACTGCAAGGTCAATATATCCCACAAAGCTAGGGTTTACACTTGTCTTTGAAGAATTTCTCTGAAGGAATCCCACAAATTAAGGGCTTATTTGACATTGAAAATTTGTATATATTAAAGAAAATCGCTGCTAGCTACTCATTCCAACCACTTGGCTCAAACCAATTCGGCAAATGGGAATGACAATTGTAGTCATGAAGGTTTCAATTCTGTTCAGTCCAACAACAGCAATGACAATTACTGTGGCAAGTACACCAAATGGAACTTAAAATAACCATGGGAGTTTTAGTGGCGGGTACAACAACTCCATGCCAGGAGCTACGAAACAACTGTAATGGCAGGAAAAACAATGATGGTAGAAACTTTCAACAATGGATGTGGTAGAAGACAATTAATATGTGGGATATCTTGTAGATAGAGCTGTCATTTGAAACAAAGATGTAATAAGTGTACGTTGTAAACCACCTCCAAAAAATAGGCATAAAGTCAAGAAAGATTCAAGTAGAGAGATGGATGTAATTTATCTGTAGTTTATGTATCAGTACATTTTGCAGTTGTTTTCCTGCACGGCTAGCTGTAAATGAAAAGCAACTTATGTAAGAGTAGAGGCTAATCATTCATTTTACTCTTGGCAACTGCATTCAAACTTACGTACTCTCGGAGAATTGTCATCAAGTCTTTGTTATTTCACATGATGAATTCTGAATAGCTAGGATATTATATATTAACACAAGTAGCTGACAGCTAGCTCTCTGGGAAGATTATTAGATAAACATAAATGAATAATGCTTACAACTGGTTTACTGGTCTAAGGAAATGAAAATCGAACAAGCTAACAAGTAAAACTTGCACACTTTAAAGACAAGAAATTTTGCAAGTTTCACTTGTTAGCTTGTTTGATTTTCAATACCAATGCCATGCATGTAGAGCTAATTGCAACCATCCCCAAATAATTAACATAAAGACAAAACAAATTGTTGGACCAATTTAGTTTCTAAAAAAGATCATCAAGTTTCCACTGAAAAAAATGATAGAGAAAGATTATCAGAGGTGGGACTGTGGGGAGTAAATATATATGATATCTATATTTTTTATTTTTGGCAAAAAATATATCATGTCTATATGTATATCCCCCTAAAATATTCTAAATTTGTATTTCCCTAGTTTTGTAGCTACTACTGGAAAACAATTCAGAATTTGAATTCACAGTTTGCGTGTTCCAGCTAGTAGTCATCCATAGCTCCACTTGTATTCATAACATGTAACAGCTTGTTTTATATATATATATATATATATTAGCTTGTATATTAAAAAAGAAATTGCAGAAATTAGCATAGGTGACTTTTACTATGTAGGAGATAGATGAACTCATGAACCTCATTTTAATGATTCGTTTAAGTTTTGCCACATTTAGATAATTATTTTGCAAATTTATATTTCTAATATTAAAATTACGGAATTCCAACTTTAGTCACCAAAATAAGGTTCTCCTTAACAAAAAAGACCTATATATATATATCATTTAAAACGAATCTAAAGGCTGAGATCAAAACTCCGCATATTAAAAAAGTAAGGACTCTCTTACTTGAGAATCATTGTATAATATATATAAAGGGTTTCTCCACTAATGAGATCTTTACATTTTAAGGTGCAGAGTTTTGATCTCAGCCGTCAGATCCGTTTTAAATGATATGACGGCTGAGATTAAAACTTCACACCTTAAAAAAGTAAAGACCTCCTTACCTGAGAATAATTATATATAATATATATACACACACACGCGCGCGCGTAAGAAAGCACATATACAATTTGTTGTGAGCCAATGAGTGATGTTAATTATTAAAGTCGGCTAGCTATTTACCTTCATTCTACTTTGTCATCTGCCGTCCGCATTCCCATCCCAATATATATAGGCGTTCTCTGCTAAAAAAGATCTTTACTTTTTTAGGTACGGAGTTTTGATTTCAGCCGTCAGATCATATCATTTTAAACGGATCTAAAGATTAAGATCAAAACTCCACACCTTAAAAAAGTAAGGACCTCCTTAATTACCTGAGAATCATTGTATAAATATATATACACACGAGGAGGTACATATACAATTTGCTATGAGCCAATGAGTGATGTTCATTATTAAGGTCGGCTAGCTGTTTATCTTCATTCTACTTTGTCATCTGCCATTCGCATTCCCATCTCAATACATGGGCGGAAACACTTCATGTGAAAATAAGTATTTCGCCATTTCTTAAGTATTTCTAAGCCCTCATAATGCATCGAGAGTCATGTTGTTTTGTGTTTGTCGACGTCGAATGGCCAGGAATAGTGTCGAGATATATGGATCGATTACTGGGTTTTAGTGTTCTTTTACTCTTTTTAATTGTTTTGTTTTGTAGTTTTATTTGTTTAAGATGAGATTTTAGTATTTCCACAATTCTTTTCTTCTTTGTATTTTGGGGTAAGATTTTTGTCTCACTCTTTTCTCCTTTTTGTATTTTTTTTCTTTTATTATTAATAAAATTTAAGTAAGCTAGAAAACAGGCGGTAGGTTTTCATAGTATATCTAACCCTTCTCGTTTAGGATTGAAAGTAAAACTTATTTTCTACATCGTCTGCTTCCGAATAACTAATATAACATAATCTTTTATTTAATTCAAAAAAAAAAAAGCGTCTCAAATTCCATCATGTGAATCGAACTGTTGTATATGAATTATGACACTGAAGTGATATATTTGGCACTATGTAACATCAAAGATTCCAAAGTCCCAAAAAGGCTAGTTAAAAAATGGTTCCACCAACCTGATGATCCTCTTCGTCTCCGATTGATTGATGCTTAGCTAGACAGCTAAGCTATGGCCAGGCCTGTCTGTTTCGTCATTTTTTGTTTGTTATAAGATCAATCAGCCATCTCATTCTCTATCTTTAATTATGAGCTGCATCCAGTACTTTCCAATTTCCACCCGGTCCCGGTTATATATTACCTACCTAGATTTGGTATTTCTCAAAGTAGTAATGCCGGCTTTTAAAGTTCTTATTTTGGGAAAAACCTGGCTATGGTTGTAGACAGTGACAACACAACAGATAATACTAATTCCTTTTCTTATTTTGGAAAAAACCTAGCTATGGTCGTACACAGTGACAACACAACAGATGATACTAGTTGCTTTTGCATTCGACTAAAACCAGTGAACTTGGTTTGCATGCACAACCCGACCCGACCCGACCATAATCTCGTGGGTTAACAGTCTCCCAATTAAGGGACGAATTACACTTAGGTTTGGGTGCATATGCCTAAAGTTGTATTTTTATAATTACTTAAACACGCTTAAAAAGTAGGTATTTACAAGTTGAGGCTACTGATTTGAAAATGAAATTGTAATCATCAATATGGTTTGAGTTTCAACTCTCAAGTCTCAGTAATGATATCAAATTGTTGGAAGCAAAGTTCCACTCAATTCAGTTCAAACATACTTTCCAGGAAAGGCAATATGCTAGCCGATCAATTTGTTGATCATGATTTCATTGCAATCACAATTGTGATTCGTGTATAGTTCGATCGATTTCATTGTAAGTTGTATATGTTTTATTTTATTTAATAAACTTTTGTTACTTCTTTGTAATTTCTTTTAGTAATAAAAAAGTCTTTGGCAAAAAAATAATAATAAAAAAGTCTTTGGCAAAAAAAAAAAACAATAGTCTTGGATTCCTCTTTAGGTGTTTTTTTTTTCGTGTCAAATTGAATGTTGATGCGTCTACACATGATTAGATGAGCATGTTAATTATGACTGAAATTGGCGTTATGGTTTGTCATAGTTAATCTATTGAGGGAGGTTGTAACTAAACAAGAGACTTGTAATATCTATGTTTTAATTGCGGAGTTTTTAAATTGCTTTAAAAATAGGGATCATGTTGCTACAAATGGATTTTTTAGACCACTTATCGTTGAATCTGATTTGGAGGCAGTGTTTATGATTAATGACAAAGAGCCTTATTTTCCTTCAAAGGGTATTATAGAGGATAAAATAAGGCTACTAATGGAGGCGGTACAAATTTCTTAAATTCGTAATACGTCAATACATGGAGTGTATCAAAGTAATTCATATTATTGCATGCTCGCACTTCATAGTTCATGAATGTGATATCTTTATATTTTGGGGGATGAGTTTAATTGGCTAGTTGATTGTATTGCTCAATATTTTAAAAGTAACCTTTACTTCCCACGACTCATTTCTTCAACACATAAACGAGAGCTTATGCATTCTCAAAAATTAAACATATATATATATATATATATGTTAGCAAAAGATAAAAATGGTAGAAAATAGTCTTTCACTTGTTTAAAAAACAAAAAACAAGGAAAGAAAGAAACACACGCATGCAACCGGTTGAAATTGCAGCAACCTACCTAATTTTAGTCTTTCACTTGAAACAAGTTTGCGGAAATTGTTGACCCATTATCACTCCAAGTCCACAATTCCACAGGAGAAGCTTTCACAACTAGGGTTTACGCTGCCATCACAAAGGCACCCTTCAACGCTCGATAACGTTGTGCATCCACTGATCCACACAGCGCACGATAGCTTATATCCCCTTTAATGGTTATCGTTCTCCCCTGGATGCGCTCTGTTCTCCCAACCTTAACCTCCCCGCCACGTACTTTCTTTCTTTTCGGGTTCGTATTTTTTCAAATCCTGATTCATAAATTGAAATTAATATTTTTCTGACTGTGAAATGCTTCCTATAGAAATTCATCTCTTCTAGATTGATTTTGTATTGTTGAGGCGGAATTTTCATCTGTATAAGATTTGGACGAATGAATTAAATTAATGACTGGGATTTGCTGTCCACCAAACTCGAATATTATGGCACCAAAATCTCCGGCCCCTACCTGAAGGGTGTCCCCGTGTCAGCAGCAAATGTTAATTACTTTCCCAGTTTCCCTTTCTGGTGTTTGTCGCCTTCGGGCAATCGTTTATTCAATACCTTTTCGATGTGATTGCCACTATAATTGATACAAGATCGAGTAAGTATCCCGAATCTTGTGAGCTAGCTAGTTAGGCGAAAAGCACATGTGCAGGTAATTGGAGTCCTTAAATTTAAATTTAGGTCATCTTTGAACAGTTATATTTATATATTTTAATCGAAAATCACTCAAAAAAAATTAAATCGGACATTATTTAGTCATTTCATTGTCAATATCATTATCTTGATCATTAGCTTTTATTTGCCAAATTATGTACGTTATCTACACAATAATTTGGATCGATGATGAAACCGTCTTTAATATTGATCAAGTTGTTTATTTGCAAGACCGATTCTTGAATGAGGGCCTAAATTAATAATGCATAACGTACTACCATATATGATGGGATGAGCTACATTGCATAATACCTTTAAAGAGAGGATGCATGCATTTTTCATATAACAAAGACACACATGCACTTGAGATCCTCTCCCTCTCTCTCAGATAATTATTTCCTTCGTGGGCATATACCCATGAAAAAAGTCGCTATGGTATGCCAGATCATACAAGTATACTGGTATACACACTGTTGACAAGGATTTTGCCAGGAGTTCGAAAACTTTAATCGAGGACTAGTATTTAGGGTTAGGTATTTTACAACTAGCTAGCAAGGTCGAGGTTAGGACGCAATAATTAATTCACTCTTGCTGGTGCTAGCGGACAGTAAATATAACTGTACGCATATATATAGTTCTTCATGATATATCTTGCAAGATTGCTCGTTCTAAGGATTCGATTCATTTCTCAGGTCCCGCATGACGACGCATGCATCTCAATTAGCTATAGCTATATCTATCTGTATCTGATCGAGGACATAGGCTTTTTATCTATTGGTCACAAATTCACAATTGAGTACGTTTCGTACAAATAATACCGAAAGCTGAAAAAGCAGTATGGCCTGGGGAAGGATAGGATGACCAAAGGCATGATGAGGGTACGAGTTTTATTAAAAAAATTATAGTACTATGAAGTGTATTGAAATTCTAAAATAAGTGTTGAATTTTGGAATTGGGAGCCGTTAGATTAGTTCAATATTTGTAGCGTATCCTACATAATGAGCTAATTAGCAGTTTTCGGTTTCAAAATTTTAATACTTTAGAGCACTATAGACATTCTCCATGTTTTACCACGAAGGCAGGCCCATATGTTGGGCACAAGTACCTAGTAGGCTAGTACAATGGTTTCTGTCGCTTTGGATATATATACTTGATCATGCCTGTAGTTGCTGAACCTTTGGCTCTATATCATTGGAGGATCTAAGAATTTTTGAAAAGATAAGGCACCAATCACGTTGAATACCCTTAATTGTCGAATATTGGTCACATGTCAAGACTCTTCGGATATACTACTAGATGTTTGCTACATGTGTATTCCAATAGGCAAAGATATAAGAAAATCTTGTTTTTGGCTAACATATAAGAAAGTCTTAAATAAGGTTGTCTCGCCACATAGCGCGGCTCACCAAATTCATTAATAATAGGCCAACAAGCCAATTGTCGGATCCATAACAACCCTTATCTCTCGATCATTGACGTATTAATCTATTATTAACTAGCAAGTATTCACGTAATACACCAGACATAAATCGACGTACTCATCCAAAAAAAGAGGTGATATTAAGATGTGGGAAGACTTGATCCTAGCCAAATGTTGCACAAAAGCCACAAGGAAGCTCTCAAATAACCTTCTATCCAAATTTGGCACACTTATATATCGTTGAGAAAATTGTGTGGTTTACAGATTTGCTCACCTAGTAATAGTTTTTCTATTATTAGTGTTTATAATTAAATGAGACTCGCTCCTAATATTATTCACGATGTACTTTATTTGTGTAACGTTTTTCGGGAATTAGACATTATATTCCCATGGGTTGAGGCTCACAATTTTATCTAGGTCCGAACCCAATTTTCAAAAAACAAAAAAAAACATATTATGCTCGACTTTTAAGAAATTAACAAAGCAACGTACCCTAATTAAAAGGGGAGCTAGCGTTTGGAATATACCAAAACAATTTGCACCTGCAACGAACATTTGTCCATTGTTAATTTTGACTTTTTTTTTACTCTTCAACCTCCATTATATTTGACTCTGTCTCTCTATTTGGTTCATTTTATGGGGACTCCTTGAGCGAACTCATTCATCCCAGCTTCAGAATGGGTACTCCTTTTATTATCAAATTAGCTTCAGTTTTTTTTTTTTTTTTTTATTCTCACACTCTTTCCTCGTTGACCCCATGATGCCTTCTTTTATTATCATCCCAGTTACCACTTCATTCTCACACTCTTTCCTCGTCACCCCCTCCTTCTTTTTATCATCCCGTACCACCACAAGAAATTAAAACCCTATATATTATACTATTTTCCTACTTTTATTTTATTTATTTTATCTCTATTTATTTTATCTCTACTATTAATCTTATTTTCATGATATTATTTTGTTCTTTAACTTTACAAAAATTCCATCACATTTTCAAAAGACTCCATTTTGAAGCTGGGATGAAAACCCAAAACCCAAATTGAAAATTAGAACATAAAAATTGATGTCGAACATGAGTCTATGATGAAAGACCAGGTTCTTCATATCTAGATCCAAAGACATGATCCATGACGTCGGTAGGTGGGCACTTCGATTTCGGTGATCGTAGTGGTTGGGTACTTCAATTTCGACGATTGAAGTTGGTTAGATGGATGTGGATTAAACGAATGAAGATCAAATCCCTTTTTTCCCTCTATATTTCATTGAGGAGCAGGATTGGAGAAGAAGATGCTTTTGCAAGGACGAAGATGATGACATTAATTGGCGGGTTTGAGGAGAAATTTTTCAATAAGCACATCACTCAACGTGACAATGTGACAGGGTATTGTGATTAGTTCACATCATTGCTTAAATAACAAAGGTCAATGGTTGATACAGTAGAGGAAAAAAAAATGTAGTCCAATCACAATAGTTCGTCACTCCACGTATCGTTACATTGCTACGTGGAGTGACGGTCACATATAAAACAATTTCTGAGTTTTTTTTTTTTTTGAGAGAGAGAGGTGTCAATTGGTCAGGACGTTGCTGCCGTTGACACTGTTTACCCATTTAAATAATACACTATAAACCTAAGGGTTGATGAAGCCACGTAAGCGACACGTAGGGGCGGGGGGCAAGTTTGTTCTGGTGTATTCCATAATAATTGCTCAATTAAAAGTACAAACACGTGTATAGGAAAAAATAAAATTTGTAGGCTCGACTGACCTTTTTGAATCCCCCAATTCTATAAATTTCATTCGGTTATAGTGTTATATGAACATTTATATATGTTGGAGTACTTTCCAATTTCCATTCTGTTTGTTATTGCATATATGCCCATTTCACCATAATTCATCGTTCATACCCATCATAGCAACTAAGTTAATTAATTTGGTGAGAGTAGCAGACTAGCATATTCATCAGGCACGCGGTTTCAGTTCTAGCTAGCTAGAATAATAATTAAGTAGCATGAGTGCATCGGCTTCTGATCATTGCACCAAACCGTCTTCATCATCAGCAATGAAGCTATTCGGTTTTTTACTGACGGCCGATCACTGTGAAGACGGAGCGGCGATGAAAAAGAGCAAGAAGCTTGAGTGTCACTACTGCGGTCGAGAGTTTGAGAATTCTCAAGCATATGGTGGCCATCAAAACGCACACAGAAAAGAAAGGAAGCTAGCAATGATGGCCAAGTTAGAACTCGAGGAGGATCATCATCAGCTTCTTCCTCCTCAATTGTTTCCAACAGGTGTAGTACCACTTGACACCATTATCAACCCTATAATCGTTTTCAATTCTGGGTAGTCCACAACAATCATTAATTATATTGGCTGATTTGGTGCAGCTGCTCGGGTACTCCCTAAAGATTATGAAGGACACGATCATGTCATTGATCTGCGTTTGAGACTTTAAGCCTCTCACAAGCGCCAGCGTCCGTCTCAACTCGATCGATCCTCATGCAAGTTCTGTTGCTATGTATCTTTGGTTAATTACTAGCTAGCTAGCTTCTAATATTCCAGTTATCAATGCTTACTGTTTAGGAATGTCCTTTGTTTTTTTGGGTGTGTTTTGTGGTTTGTGTATGGTTGGAACTTGCATTTACATATGCACGGTAATTATGAGTAAGTTTAATGTTTAATAATTTAACATGTAGATTATACATAAATATACTTGCAAATAGGGAGGATTTGGAGGGGCGAGGGTGGCATGGGTAGATGCCTCCCCTTGAAATTTGAGAAGCCATGAAAGTCTTTGTGTTCTTAATTAGGGTTTCGCAGAGTTAACTGTTTTTTTAAAGTAAACACTGTCTTTTTTTTTTTTATATTAGAAAGAGATCGAACCCCTGATCTAGCATAATTCTAACTGACCATATTGTTTTGTTTCTTTAAATTGACTTGCAATATCCCAAATTCTTTTTTGGGTAAACATAGGCTTTTTCTTTAGCTTCCAAACTCTTCTTCTATTTATTATCATTATGCATAACCCGCCAATATGTCAGGCCTATCCATAGAGTCTGTGGGCCCTCCTTCCGCTACCGGAAAGTAAAGTTTGCACTATAAGATATGCAACCAAGGCTGACTGAAAGCCATTGTGGCTTGAATAGACGGAGTGCCCATGCCAAGTTGGACATAGAACACCCTAGAATATGAGGGCATGATGGTTTGGGATGTCAGCAGTTTGAGGTCACTAAGAGTGGAGTTGTTGTTGGATCTTTTGATGAGGAAAGAGGCTTTTTCAGCAGCCAATGCTGCAAGTATTGCAACAACAACAACAAGTAGTAGTGGAAGTGTCTTCATAGTTATGGCTTGAGTGATGGATTTTAGAGCTAGAAGCTAGCTCTCATATATATAGATTTTTTTTGAAAAATGGTAGAATCAATCCACTAATGCCAGAGAGAAGCATACATCAAATCATGGAACCCAGCTTATACCATGCCAGGAGCTAAAATAAATATAAGCAAAACTCATTTAGTCTAGAAAGCTCGAATTATTTCATCGAGCCTACAATAATAAAAACTTCTATGCATCTAGAAGGGGAAACACAATTACAAAGTCGCCTAAGCACTCAATTGTGGTATAACTTCGCAATTGACTTCTAAATGAATCAAAGCATCAACCATTGCAGGCACACCACCACGGCATAAGCAACTTAAACCTTGTCCTTACCCTTACTGCGAAGGGAAGGAAAAAGTGTTGGAGAACTGCGACACAAAGGACCCGGTTCCACCTGATGCTTGGCCTTTAAAAACCAATAGGAATCCAACGACCTCAGACCACCGCCGATCCCACACGGTTCGAAAAACCAAAGAAAAAAAACACAAATTGCATCGAGAATCACCACAGACGATTCACCTAGAGATCGAACACAAAGGCTCGAGG
Organism: Rubus idaeus; assembly: GCA_030142095.1. Classification (NCBI taxonomy): domain Eukaryota; kingdom Viridiplantae; phylum Streptophyta; class Magnoliopsida; order Rosales; family Rosaceae; genus Rubus; species Rubus idaeus. Next base: position 7,420,789 of record CM057970.1, read on the forward strand.
AGCAACGCGGTGACCACAACACTTAATTTAGAACCCCGACGAGATAAAAACAAAGCTTGATAGCGACCGAAATCGTCTTTCGAAATGGAACCTACCGCAGGATCTTCCATATAAAAGAAGCGGGCATCCCGTCATTGACAGAAGTCGACGATGAACTGGAATCGACCCATGTTGGCGTCGCTGGAATCCCTGCCTATATCTACGGCTAGGGTTTGGAATGAGAGAAGCTCTCACTCTCTCTCGCATATTTTTTGGCTTATAAAAAATATTTATGAGAGGGAATCGTACTATATCTCTCATATATATAGATGGACTTATGAGAAAAAAAATATATTGGTGACTTACAATCAAGGACACCAAAGTGATCGACCATATCTATAAAGGAAAAAGATTGTTGGCCTCAATCATATGTGGCATGCCATATCATTGACCAATTGTGAAATTATGTTACTTAGATGCCACATCATTTTAGGCAAAAGTCTATCATATCCATTCTATATTTAATGGTTATTACTTATTCAAGTTTAAAATTTATCGATTAATTATGCTTACAAATATATATAATTAATTATTCTTACAAATATAAGGAAAAATAATTTACACATTAATTTACATTAACCATATATCCAAATTTACTCATTAATTATCCTTATCAATCAATTTACTCATTAATTGACATTAAACATATGCACGAATTTACTCATTAATATAATTGACTCTTTTTCCATATTTGAAGATCAAACGAAATCTTTTATTTTTGGATAGAACGAAATCTTTTTTTTTATGAACATAAATTCATTTTATAAAATATATATTATAGATAAATGAAAAAAAAAACCTAGCAATTTTATAGTGGTTATTAAGAATCGAAACAACAATTTTAATGTTTAGGGATTGGGGGTATGGTGGATTTAGGGTTTAGGGGTAAGGTGGATTTAGGGGTTAGGGGTAAGGTGGATTTAGGGTTTAGGGGTTAGGGGTATGGTGGATTTAGGGTTTAGGGATTAGGGATTAGGGGTATGGTGACAATTTTAGAGGTTTGGGGTTTAGTAATTTTTTTTTTCTTTTGTATTTTAGATTGTAAGTGATAAATATATAAAATGATAAAATTTAATTCAAAATTTGAAAGGGCAATATTGGTTTTGTAATATTTGATATTGGAATAAATATTAACATGAATTTAAAAATATAATTTATTTTATATGACATGGCATGACACATTGGATTGAGGCCTCCACATCTTAGGCCTTAATGAGGCCCCCTAGCATTGCCCTATCTATAAATTGTTATAGCCACTTGTCATTAGAATATGTGTGTGTAGCTCTTAGTTTGTTAAAAAATTGCAGTTTCTTACATCTTTTATGCATGTATTAATTACTCCAATTACGATCTCTATGATTCATTAAGTCTCATCTGTACGTGTAATAAAACTCGGTGAAATTGTAATAAAATTCTCTCGGATTCTATGAGATATTCGTCCTTCAATTTCACTTTCTTGATTCTGATGATTACCATTAATTGTTATGATGATATATATCAAAGCCCAACAGCTCAAGCACATTCCATGATAGGATTCCAAAGATTATGACTTGAATGACATCGTAATAAAAGAAAATAAAGGAAACCGAAAGAAAGAAAGCAAATAAAATATCACTTCAATTATTATTCGGTCAGTGTTACAATGGTGCGTACTGGCTATTTATGTATGCTAGAGACTCTTTAGAAATCTCCAGATTTTACTCTAGCCCAAGATATCATGGTACTATTTAACAAATAGTCCAACAAATAGCACAATTACAGTGGCAACTACACCAACGGCAATTATGGGAGTTTTAGTGGCGATTACAACAACTCCAGGAGCTATGAAACAACTATAATGGTAGAAAAAACTGTTAGGTTTTATGACTTTATCCCTCCTTGGTGGATTATTTGTGTGGTCAAAAGGAGGTAGGTAAAAAGGATGCTTTGTGGCCTGAAAGCTTTCACACACAATTTATATACATGAGGTGCAAAGGATGTTGAAGACAAGCTTGGTAAAAAAAGGACTCGGCATGTATGGTAGGTGTGTATGAAAGGAAGTATAAATCAATATGGGTGTGCTGCTTACACAAGAAGAACGTGTGTGCACGTTGTGTGTGTGCATGAAGAAGGTGTATATATATATATATAGCACATGGGCTGCTAGGATATAAAGTTATATGAATATATATATATATATATATATATATATATATATATATATATATATATATATCACCCACATGGACCAAGAACTACTATATATATACATAAATGCATCAAGTAGATGTGTCAATGTAGTCTCCCATGCAGAGAGAGAAAGAGTGAGGGAGACACAAAGGAGTTTAGCAAAGGGAAAACTCCTTTCGTATAAAAGAGATTCACTCGGCATTATACACAGAGAAAGAGAGAGAGAGAATAGGGGACATGGAGTTACCCAAGCTATGAGATGTGTATAATCTATAGGTGTTTTGGCTCAATCCGAGAGGGTAACAACAAGTCATAGGGCTTGTGGGTGCGACGTTAAAGAGTGTGTATAACTCTTGGGGTAGGATTCTTCTAGGTTGAGAGGGGTGTACGGGGTATGTTGGATACAGGGCGGGTGAGTATGACTGGGGGTTTATGGGTTATGGATTTAACTGTACTGTACTTATTATTTTTTTAGGAAGGGGAAAGGAGGGGGTTGGAAGAAAAAGATTTCTTACGTTGTAAGCGGGGAACGACGGAGGGAAAAAAAAAACAATGGTTGTAGAAAAGGTAATGGCTGAAACTTTCAACAATGGTGGTAGAAGACAATGGAATAACAATAAGTCTCAAGGCAACTGTTATGGTACCAATAACGTACAACAATTTTGTAATAAGTCTCATGTGTGTCAAATATGCAGGAACAGAGGCCACACAGCTGTCGCTATTGGAGGACGTACTGATCAATAATAATGCCTCATCATCAATCAAGTGTTGATTGTAATGAAAACTCATGCAGTACTGATATTCTCTCAGCTGATTCTATGAAATTTCAGTTTTTCAATTTCACTTTGTTGATTCTGACTACCATTCTGCCCAAAAATTCGTAAAAGAAAATGAAGAGAGCACAAAGATCAGGATACCATTTTTGGGTCTTTTTAGGACCCCATGTAAAAAAAAGAAAAAGAAAAGAGAGATCAGGATACCGTTAGTAAAAATAACAAAAAATAATAATCTAAAGAACATGAAATTGACATTTTCCAAATAACAAAAAATCTAAATCAGTTGAAATTAGCTCTGGAATCTTCGAAACGTATCAGTTCCAACGGCAGTCTAGGTATTTCCACCACACCCGCCAAATAATTGGCAGAGCTAGGCAATGACTCATTCTTCGCCGCAATAACAATCTCATACCAAAGGCCTGACCCTCTGGGCGTAGTCTTCCCTGAAACCAAGCTTTGAAATACTAATTTCAGTGTAGTATTCTTGCTGTACAAGGTGACCGCAAACTCTCCTAAGGCCTTTACATGTGGATCGCTGATGTTTACAGGCGTCCCAGGTTTTAGGCTAACAGCAGAGATGAGAGGAACAAGGAGAACAAGTAATGCAAGGAGGCACTGAGGACGTACGCATCATGACTATCAACTTTTGTTTGAAATTTAAATTCAAGGCTTGGGCTTGAGTTGAGAATTGTGAGATTGTTGCTGCATGGTTTATATAGGGGTTGAGTGATTGATTTATTAGGTACGCAATTAAAGAATGAATTTTCTGTATAAATTTTTGATTTTGTACATGAATTGGGAGATTAGTTGTGGTAATTAGTACCGAAAATTAATTGAGTCTAACTAACGCCCGCAAAAATTGAAAAATATATAAAATCTATGCGTTTATTTCAAGTTCATATTAATATACAAAGAACCTAGTCAAATACATTGATTTTGTATTTCGTTTTCAAAATATTGAATCCATTTGGTGTTTGTATGTTCTTCGATCAAATACATTGTTTAATTATTATTTTAGTTTGCTTTGATAGTAATTAAAGGGTTTGTATGTTACAATCTGCATATATCCCTCATATAATTAAGTTTTTTGATTCAAACATCAATACTTGTGAATCTTTTCCTTTTTGGTATATGTATACAGAAGAACCGTCACTGACTCACTGGTAATCTTAATTACAGAGCTATTAATTTATCCTTGTTATATAGGCTAAGGTCATTGGGATATTGGAGGATTGAAACAAAAACTTGATTTAGCGGTATGCAAGAAATAATATATTTGATAGAAAAGATGTTGATAACATTAGACTTGATTTGACCGAACGGACGACCTCAAGCAATAAAATATACCGAAGGAAATAAATCGGTGATAACATACCAAAGTATCAAGTCGTTCGAACCGTTACTTATTTTACAGTTTACTAATGGATTAAACGAATTAAAAAATAAAATAATAATTAGTCATGTACGTACTCCTGCTTAATTAGTAAAAAGACTATCAACAAATCTTATGGTTTATTTCTCTCATCACGTGCTACTAACTAGGTCATCTGACGAGTGAGATAGACACATAAATGGCATCGGTGATAGGAAATTTTTTTATTTGTAATCCTAATAACTCATAAATATTTTCATTTGTCAAAATATCTATGAGCTATATATTGGGGTTGTCCATAATGAGTTATCCTATATCAATTTTTATTTACCTATTTTACTTTGGGCAAGGCTTGCATGCTATTTTTTGGAGGCTTGATCAAAATTAATCAGCTACATCCCAATTTAGGCTTCAAATAGCAAGCAAAGTTTGATGTAGCTGATCAATTTTGATCAAGCCTCCAAAAAATAGCATGCAAGCCTCTATGCAAGCCTCTCTTAAATAATTTGTCTACGTTTTTGCTGTACATTTACAGCTGTATAGAAAAACAACTGCAAAATGCACTACAAACTAGGGCTGGCATCGGTAGTAAACCGAGCAATTTTGGACAATACCGGATGTCGAACCGACCTTGGTCGGTCTCCAAATTTCATAGCCGAAGCCGAACCGTGGAATTCGGTATACCGATATTCGGTACCTTCGGTATCGGTCGTTCCGGTATGGTTTGGCTTCAAACCGATTCCGGTATGGTTTGTGTGTCGGATGTGGTGGTGGTCGGGGTAGGGCGAGTTTGGGTGAAATCACGAGCTCTTCCTAACATTGTAGTTTGGGTCGGGGAATGGGCCATCATCGTTTTGATAAGAAGAGGGAGGAAGAGAGAGATAAGGAGGAGACAAGCGCTCGTGCATACGCCGTGAAGTGGGTATTTGTTGGAAAATCCATTGGTGGCGAAGGAGGAGGAGATTGAGATGGAGAAGGAGAGATTGGAGCTGGTTGAAGAGGAGTAAGGTTTGGTGTGGAGGAATGAAGAAGAAGAGGAAGACGAAGAAGAAAAGAAGAACAGGAAAAAAAACTGGGTATAAAAATGGAAAAGAAGAATCGAGGAAGAAGAAAGAGAGAGAAGAGAAAAAGAATAAAAGAAGAAAAAAGAACGAATGAGAGAGAGGGAGAAGAAACAGAAAAGAAAAAGCCAAAAAGGTGTCAGTGGGGCGTTGAGAGTGGGAACATGTTCATTTAGGCTTGTAGAAAGAGTATAAATATATTGTTTGTATATGTATTTACAAGAACAACTTGTGGCATAGTGGTTAAGCAGTGACTTGTTAAGTGGGAAGTGCAGGTTTGAATCCCACTTCTTACCAAAATGGTTTTTTTGATATATTCTTACGGTATATATACGGTATATAAAATCGTGTACCGTTCGGGTTGCCGAGAGTGGTTGGAAAAATATAAAGGTCGGATTGCAGCGGAAAATTGGTCAAAAGACCTACTACAAACTACAGGTAAATTAGGTCCCTCTATCTTTTCAATATTCATCTTCTTCTCTTCCTAAAAAAGTCTTAAACATCTATGTAGTAAATTGACTCAAACCATCAAATAATTATCAAAGTTCAAAACCAAGGAATATTGTCTAATCTGAACAACTTCGAAGTTTGAATAATAGTTATTTTCATGACACTAGATATTTACATACAAGATACAACTCAGAAAAACATTTACTCAGAAGAAATGAAAAAAAAACCAATCTAATATATATCAGCACCTTAATTTTGTCAGCTTTCATTTAGAATTGGAACCATCAAATCCACTAGAAAGTAATCAATAAGTCTTTGTCACATTTCACATGATGAATTCTGACATGCATTGGAAATACAAGAGACCCTAAATTTCTTAACATGCATTGGAACCGAATCAAACTTTGCTTGCTATTGGAACCTAAATTGGGATGTGGCCCAGCCTAGTCCAAAGTAAAATTAGAAACAAGAAACTACGAAAATTCTTGTATACTCCTAGGAGCATATGCTCCCGGAGGCGCATTCGGACGTGAGCAAATTCGAAGAGGGAGAGGGAGAGAGAGGGAGAGAGACACAAGGAAGGAGGTCTTTCCAACATCGTGGTTCACCCCAACATCGAGCTCCCTGTTCACCTCGCAACATCGAGCTCGCGAACGAGCAACGATTAGGTTCACCGGCAACATCGAGCTCCGTGTTGATCTACACCATCCATTACCTCTCGTCGTCCGCGCGGGAAGTGGTCCAACCCTCCACCTAGATCCGGACGTGTCCGGCTCCGGTCGTTTCCCAAACCCATATTTGGAATCGGGGGACTCCGATCTACTGTTCTCCATCATTCCGACAACCAACCGATGCCGGATCGCCTTCCACGCGCCGCACGCACTGCCCGCTCCGGTGGGAGCATATGCTCCTAGGAGCACAGAAGACTCTTCGCAAGAAACTAATCATTCATTTTACTTTTGGCACAACTTCTTTCCCTCTTGGAGAATTTGGTCACATCCATATCATCAAGTCTTTGTCATTTCACATGATGAATGATTGAATTCTGACATGCGTTGGAAATACAAGAGACGTACCTAAATTTCTTAACATTCATTGGAACAAGTTTGACATAGTGCATCGATCAAATATGAAGCCCTGTTCAAGTGCACTGTGCACGATGTGGTCATTAGGATCAACCTGACCTACTCTCATTGCCGAAGGTGAAGCAGACTTGAAATTATGATCGCCGTTGTCACGAAATGGATTCTAAGTAGCGGGTTGGCTGTGGACTGTGGTCACCTAATTGCAGCTGCACTCCATTCTGGGATAGGGAATAATTCGTATATATATGTAAAGATTATTTGCATATGATACACAATAATTCAGGCAATAATTATTTCAGCACTAAACCATACCTAATTAAGATGTTATACAGCAAATTAAGGGAATCTTTTTGCCCACCTAGCTTTCAGATACCATTTTTATTTTAAGTAATGGGGCCTATTGTGGGTTTGCAGCAAACTAGCTAGACCAAATATAACTAGTCTTTCTCGATCTGTGGGAACTGGGAAGATTAACATAAATGAATAATGATTAAAGCTGGTCCAAGTAAATGAAAATCAAAGAAGCTAATCAGTAAAACTTGCAAAATTTATACAATTTGATTCATTCATTTTACTTTTACTTGCAGAAGAAACTAATCAATCCATGCATGCATTCCATTAGAAATAAGAAATACAAGAGACGTACGTACCCTAGTACCGGGCACCATTGTAGTAGAAAGCCTCGTCTCATTGTAGTAGTAACTTTCGATGAATTTTGGAGTTTGGGGCATCAGTACCGGGCACCATAAGATGATAAGAATAGTCTTTTTCGATGAATTTTGGAGTTTAGGGTGAAAATAGTGTAACTTTCACCTTAAGTGGCTAATGAAGGCCATATTAAGAGCCCAAAGCAGGTCCAACCTAGCCTGCCCAAGCAAATCATTTGGACCTTATGGTCAAATTTGAAGAAGAGTATTTCTATTGAGACCTCTAAATTTGCTCATGAGACCTCACTCCATTATGAATTATTAAATGACAGTTATAACCTCTTATAAAATGACTATTAGAGACAATAATTATACCAAAAATATATTATGTTTATTTTCTCTAGAGTTTCCAATTTAATAATATTAGATTGCATTCTTTATTACTTTCCTTATCTATTTTCATTTTCCAATTTCACTACATACTCATTAAAATATTTATATATATTTAATAAGAATTAAACCTATGATAGATCATGTGATATAAAAAATTGTATCTTTTGTTAAACGCATATTTGTGATAGAGAACAAAAGAAATTTTACTATGACCTAAATCTAAGTCTATCCATTATATTTGCAAAAAAAAAAAGCAATTAAAAAATATATATATAATATTTAATCATGAGGTACAAAAAATAGAGGAAAAAAATAAACAGTAAGAATAAATGATTACTCTTTTTTTATTGCACAACTAAAAGAGAGAAGAATAGTTCATGCTAGAACATTTTCTTGTTGATTAGAAAGTAACTAATGGATGTGTGGTGAGTAAATTTAGAGTTATAGTAGTAATTGTGTATATTTAATGTGAATTATATCATCATGGTTATTTTAGAAATTTAGAAGAGGTTTAGTAAACAAATCTTGTATTATAAAAGCAAAAAGGAGGTGCAAAGAGTATAGAAGGTCAGGTGAGCAAATTTGGAAGTCCTAATATAATTTCTCTTTGAAGAACATACAACAACAAATGGATTCAATATTCTGAAAACGAAATACAATTAAAATCAATGTATTTGACAGCTAGATTCTTTGTATATTATGAACTTGAAATAAGCCCATTGATTTTTGTACATTTTTAGAGACTCAATTAATTTTCATTATTGCGAAATTATTTTATTCCTTACTGGTTTATTTTACTAATTGCCATTCCTAATGCACCAAATCATGTACAAAATCAAAAATTTATACAGCAAATTCATTCTTTAATTGCTTAATTACCTAATAAATCAATCATTCGACCCCTATATAAAACATGCAGCAACAATTAATCTCACAAATAGCAACTTAAGCTCAAGCCTTGAATTTAAATTTCAAACAAAAATTGATAGTCATGATGCGTCCTCAGTGCCTCCTTGCAATATTACTTGTTCTCCTTGTTCCTCTCATCTCTGCTGTTAGCCTAAAACCTTGGACGCCTGTAAACATCAGCGATCCACATGTAAATGCCTTAGGAGAGTTTGCGGTCACCGAGTACAACAAGAATACTACACTGAAATTAGTATTTCAAAGCTTGGTTTCAGGGAAGACTACGCCCAGAGGGTCAGGCCTTTGGTATGAGATTGTTATTGTGGCGAAGAATGAGTCATTGCCTAGCTCTGCCAATTATTTGGTGGGTCTGGTGGAACTACCTTTTATGCCGTTGGAACTGCATACGTTTCGAAGATTACAGAGCTAATTTCAAGTGATTTAGATTCTTTTGTTATTTGGAAAATGTCAATTTCATGTTCTTTAATAAAGAAATTGAGAGTATAATAAAAAGTTGGTGTCCATGAGTTGATACCAATTTATTTTAATTTATATTCTATACACTTTTTAAAGTTGGTTGTAGTACGTTTTTACCTTGATTCTATTTTGAGATCAAGATTTTCGACCTTGGCTTTTGTAATCAATATCTTGTTAGAATTGAATGGCCATTCCTCTCTCTTAAAAGAAAAAAGAAAAAAAGACTCGTGATGAGTTTTGAGTGGAATAAATTTAGAGAGGCTCCCAAAAAATTAGAGAGGTATTCTTAATCGAAAACATGTGGCAGAATTTTCAAGAGCAGACGTTTCCTCATTTCCTAATAGGAAAATGTTTTGAATCCCAAAATTTTATACCAATTAAATGATATTACATCTATCATGTAGTCACCCCCCTTGTCTTTCTCGATCACTTTTATGGTAGATGATTTTTCCTCATCCATATGACCATCCCAACCCATGAACATCAAACGCATATATGTAAAATCTAAAAGATTTGGAAGTCAAATTTATATCAAATTTATTGAGTTCAAAGGGGGTGTAGTTGATTAGGTAGAGAAATCTAAAAATTTTCCCCTTCAGAGTTCTAGTTTCTATTACAATTATCCTTAAATATAAATTAAGGGACATGTTGGAAATTATCAAATGTGTGCAAACATAGTTGATTTTTGCTAACAACGTACCCCTAGTTAAAGTGTGAGCATCACATCCACTTAGGTGTTTGACACATATTAAAATTTTAATTAATGTTAAAATATGGTTAACTTTTATATCTATTTTATTTTTAAATATTATCTTTTTATTTAAATATTTGTTTCTTTCAATGAGATAGAATCTCTATTCCTAATTAATTGCAAACTCGTATTCTACACTAACACAAAACAAAAATAAATATGAAATATAATTAATCATATTTAATTCTATGGTTGATTAACCCGGAAACAAGGAAAAAAAAAGGGAAACAAATCCTATTTAATTATGGGATGATGAACCCGGGAAAAAGAAAAAAAAACTAATTAATAACAAATTAAATGATTAAGTAATTTTTAAAAATTTATTTCTCCTTTCACTTCTTTGTGTTGTTTTTTCAAAAACTTGTTTATGCTTTTTTTTATATGCCCCTTCTCAAAAAACTAATTAATCATTTAATTTGTTTTCCTTTTTCTTTTTCTTCAGATTCATCAGCTATAAAATTAAATAGGATTTATTTCCCCTTTTTTTCCTTGTTTCCGAGTTAATCAGCCATAGAATTATGAAAATATAATTTATATTTCATATATTTTTTTATTTGGTGTTGTGTAGAATGAAGATTTTGCAATTAATTAGGAAAATAGATTCTCTCTCCTCATTGAAAAAAATAAAGATTTAAATAAAAAATAATAATAAAGTAAACCATTTTCATTCGACACTTTCATTCATGACATTTCAAAAATATCACTTTAGTCATTCAACTTTAACAATGTCTTAGAGCATCTCCAACACTTTTCCTAAAATTTATTTTTTTCTCTAGTTTAAGGAAAATTAAGCCTGTATTTGCTCCAATAGCTTCCTTATACCTATCTCTATTTTAGAGATAGTAAAGAGAGAGAAAATAAAAATCTCTATATTTACAGCAAACTCTAAATTTATAGGGAAACATCTTTTTGGAAATTTTTACATTCTTCTCTTTCGTCTTTCTAAATATATTCATTTTCATCATTAATTATTTGATTATATTTTTTAAATTTAAAAATAATACCATATTTAATTGTAGGTAATAAATTATAGACAATATAATAGAGAACCTGTTGGAATACAGAAGAAAAATTATAGAGATTTTAACTTTTGAGTCCCTATAATAAATTTTTTTTAGAGAAACTGTTGGGGATGCTTTTATACTTTAGTATCTCAATTAAATTCACATTAATTCAAGGGTATTTTAGTAATTTATAAAAGAAAAATTAGAATTATTTAAATTTTATGATTAATATTTTTAAAAAATTATTGATAAGGTTACTTTTGGTGACATTGTTCCTTTTTAAACCACCAAATATTTTTATCCCTCATAAAGCCACCAATATTTACAAAAATGTCACCGCATCAATATTTACAAAAATGCTGCCTCATTTTTTTTCTCTCATTATTTACAAAAATGTCACTGGATACGAAAAACTACTACTAGAGACAAGAAAGTTACTGTTAAAAAATAATAACGCTACTGACGAGAAACAAGAAATGTACTATCAAATAATAATAAAGGTACTCTCGAAGAACAATAAATCTACTGTCAAAGAACAATAAAACTACTGTCAAAGAATAAAAAAAAGTACTACCAAAGAACAACAAAACTACTGGCGAGGAATAATAAATGTACTCCAAAAAAATAATAAAGTTACTGTCGAAGAACAAAAAAGGTAATGTCGAATAACAATAAAGCTACCGTCAAAGAACAATAAAGTTACTGCATTGATTTTTGGCAGTAGCTTTTTGTAGGTAATGACATTTTTGTAAATAATGAGAAAAAAATGCGGTGTCATTTTTGTAAATATTAAAATTTGTAATATTTTGGTGGCTTTATGAGGAATAAAAATATTAGGTAGGTTTTTGAAGAATATAGGTTATGTAAATGACCTTATGAGTAATTGGTCATGTACATACCATGCATATTACTATGCCACCAACCATATATAACACCCGGGTTGAGAGCCCACATGGCATGGTGGGCCTCGAGCACGACATGCATCATGTAGCCCGACACCCAAGCTACCTCGTCGGAGTGGAAGTCGGCCAAGATCTCATTGGGAGGCCGCCCTCCCACACTCTCCAAGAAGTTTCGTGATAAGCAATTGACTAGCTAGCATAATGACCACTAGCAGCGCACATTGGAAATATGTAAAAGAAGAGGAGGCTCCCTTACTTATAAAAGGGACCCCTCTCCCACTTAGAAATGATCCCCTCATCTCATGTCTTATATATCACATGTATATGTACTCTCATCCCCCTCATAGTGAAATATTCTCTAAGTGGACGTAGCCACCCTTCACGGGAGGTGAACCACTATATATCTTGTGTCATCATTCTCTCATCACTTTGCATTTCTAACTAGCCCTCCCGGATCTAGGTAGAAACATTTGGCGCCGTCTATGAGAAGAGTACAAAATGTTTCGTTCACTTTACCTTCTCCTCTTTCCTTCCCGTTCACCAATATCAATTATACAATTGATCAATACTCCATCAACTTGGCACCTTATTGCTCGGTCAACTCACAACATCTCGGTCAAGCATTGGGTAGCCGTTGGTGTCCACTTGCCCGCAAGTATCTTTGTGACTGCTGCCCGATGCCATAGTGACCGCTTGTCGAACCAACTGCCCGGTACCCACAATCTTTTTTATTTTTGTACATAGCAAATCTGATCTTTATTCTTTATTTTCTAATAAAGTTTGTAAATATATATTCTTTATTTTTAAAATATTTTTGATTTATTTAGCAAAACAAAAAGACTTTTCAATAAAAAACATATATAAGGGTGTGTTTGGATGAAGGAAAAAAAGATGGAATTTAACTAAAAGTGAGGAATTCATAATTTTTTGACTTCAATTACCTCGTTTGGCATTCTCAACTTGGAAATTATAAATTTCTCTGTGGAAAAAAAACGAAGGAATTGATTGCTCGAATTCCTCACTTCAATTTCCATAAAAATAGGTGTCATTTTGAATTATTTTGGAGAAATTTATTTTTATTTCTTTATGAGTTTCCAAAACAAGGTTTTTTTTTCATTTTAATCTTTTAATTTGTTTTAAAAATTCTTAATTTATTACATATTCCAAATTCCATATAGATACAACCAAACTATGGAAATTACAATTGATGAAATATTAATTGATGGAGTTGTAGACTTGTAAATTCCATAATTTCAAAATTTCTAAAGAATTTACAATTGTCTCATCCAAACGCACCGCACCGTAAATGTGTCATTTTTTTTATTAGATGACATAATTTTGTTTTTCTAATTTATATTTTTTATATTTAAAAATATTTTTTTAGTGAGTTGACAAAAATGCAATCAATTTTAACGACTATAATAACTTAATAGACGATAGAGACCGAAGTGTGAGGCAAAATTGAAGTTGAGAGACTAGAATGATATTTTCGAAATATGAAGGAAGAAAGTATGAAACTCGTTAAAGTTGATAGACCAAAGCGATTATTATTTTTTTTTTTTTATGGATATACGTTATAAAATAGTTAGTGGAAAGGTTTGAGATGACAAGTAATTAAGTACCGGGCAGAACATTAGGGTTTTTGAAGACCCATGGGTAACAGAGCTGGAAGGTTTCCGATAGCAGCAACGAGGAGGAACTCCGGTGGGGTTGATGGTATTGAATTTAGTCACTGCTTTAGATGGCTGGAATGTAACGTACGATGGAACAATTGTTCGGTGAAGTGGAGCGGAAGCTAGCTATACTGAAAATTCCTATTATCTTGTCACATCGACCGGATGTATTTGGCATTTTTGTCGTAATTAATGGAAGGTATTCAATTAAAAGCAGCTACTGGTTGTCACATAGTACTGCTATAATTGTTCAAGCTCCGATCAATTAATGGAAGCTTCTTTGGAAGCTAAAAGTGATCGACTCCAAAAATGCTTCACTTCTTATGGAGATGTTCAATGGGTTTCATACCATGCATGGAGGCTCTACGTACACCGGAAACATATTACCCAGACGGCTATGTGCTTCAGATGTCAACAAGGGAGAGAATCGCCTGTACACGCAACTTGGAGTTGTGATCGATGTATTGCAGTGTTTGAAAGGGCGTCGTTTTTCTCAACATTTTCATCTGGTTAGTTTCCCACAGATACAATTTTTTGATCATGCTATGAAGTCCCTGAATGACGAGGAGCTAGCTTCAGCTCTTAATCATATTACTGTGGATGAACTGGTGTGAAAGAAATTATTGTTTTCAGAAGGGAGCTTACATAACCACCACTGGTGGTCGAGTTGGTAAGAGCCTCCAGGTGTGGTATGCCTCCACACGGGTTCGAATCCTGCCGACTGCGGATTGAAATTAAATTTCAATTCATTCGTAGTGACCGAGGAAGTGTTCGACAAGTTACTGCGGATTAGATTTGGGCCTAGAAAGTTTTTGGGGCACCACGAGAGTTTACTTAAAAAAAAAAAAAGGAACTTACATGCAAGTATGCAATGCAACCTAGCATTATTTATGAGAAAGGAGTTTACTATTTAGCCGGAATGAATGCGTGAGGCAATGACAAGGAGACATGATGGTAATGGTACTGAAGGTAGAAATCGAAGACATGGCCCTCTTGCACAAGGAAGGTTCAAACTCAACTGTGATGGGGCCTCATGTGAACGAACTGATCACTATGGGGCTGGATCTGTTTTGTGATTTGTCATTTGAATTTGATGTTTGGGCAGTACTTCTCATGGCACAAAGATTATCAAACGGGGCACTTATTGTTATTGTGGGCTTTATTGGGCTATTTGTAAAGTAGTACCATGCCATCTTGGGCTATAGTACGGAATATCTGGAGATTTGTAATAAAAGTCTAGCTTAATTTCAGCTGATAGGAATGACAATATTATATAGTCATGGAGGTTTCAATTCAGTTCAGTCCAACAACGGCAATGATAGTTACAGTGGCAACTACCCCAATGGCAATTATAACAGTGGGAGTTTTAGTGATGGGTACAACAACTCCATGCCAGGAGCTATGCAGCAACTATTATGGCAGGAAAAACAATGGTACAGGTAATGGCAGAAACTTTCGATCAACAATGGTGGTACAAGACAATGGAATAATAATAGGTCTCAAGGCAACTGTTATGGTACCTATTACAACAATTTTGTAATGCCCAAGCGTCAAATTTGCAGGAACAGAGGCCAATTGCTATTGGAGGACTGATAATATGCCTCATCAGCAATTATTGATTGTAATGAAAACTCAGTACTGAAATTCTCTCTGATTCATGACAATTCAGTTTTTCAATTTCGCTTTGTTGATTCTGACTACCATTCTTTTGCCCAAAAACTAATTCATATATATAATATATATATATATATAGAGTTTATAAAATAAAATGAACAGACAAAGATCATCAGGATACCATTAGTAAGAGTACATAACAAAGATCAGGATACCATTAATTAGTAAGAATACATAACAAAGATCAGGATACCATTAGTAAGAACACATAAAATCACTATTGTAGCTATGACCTCATCGATCATGATCAGAAGCTACTAATTCCTTTTAATTATTTTAGTCATAAGTTCCATCTGTTATGTTATGAACTTAACAAGTGTAGCAGATGTTATAACATCTCACATTCTCTCCCAAGTTGTCATTCTCTCCCAACAAGTGTTGAAGGAAAAAGTTAAATTCCATCTCTGTGTGAGAATGTGAGATGTTATGACATTCTCACACAGAGATGGAATTTAACTTTTTCCTTCAACACTTGTTGGGAGAGAATGACAACTTGGATGCGTTGAGTTCAAAGAGAAACCGGTAAGACATCTGCTGGTAGACGCCTAACATGTTTGGCAGACGCCCATCATCAGTCACAGAAATTATGGCCAGACAGCCCTCATCATCGAACCACTGGAACACATTCTGAAGCTCCAAAGACGCTCCACCCTCCATTTGCAGCATAATGGCCGGTGTCATTCTCAAACCATGCTTCTCCTGGAAATACTGGACCACCACGCCCCTCAGCTGTTGGTAATAACCCTCGAACATTCTACTGTAGGGAGCTATGGAGTCGATGCCGAAGGTCATTCCTCCCGCCGGCAGAAATCCCCTGACGCCGTCAACGCTGAAGTTAGTGACGTTAATCATATAGTACTGGTTATACAGAAAGGTTGGGTCCAGAAGTCGGGTGCTCTGTACTGCATCGCCGGTAAGGACTGCGTCAGGGCCGAAGTCCAAGGTGGCGCCTTCGGTGTCCTGAAGATCAGCACCGTCTATCGGAAACAGCGGAGGGATACAGTAGGAGAATCGATCCATTATGACCGGCCGGAGTTGACTGAGCAGGCTGGAGGGATGTCCCATTCCCAATCCCATAACCCCTGAGATCGGATTCCTACTTTCGTCGTCATCACCGAAGGCGACTTCATTGTACAACCCACAGCCGAATGCGACCCTCAGGGAAACCTCGGCAGCAGCATCCTTTGGCTCAACTACATAAACACAAAAACAGAACGTTAAATACGTTGACATATGCACACAGGCCAGTCTCAACATTCTCTATCAAAATGTTAGAAGACAAGTGGAATAAGAGGGTTGGCTACTGCTATAACAATTAGTTGTGCACTTGATTAACAAGTTATAAGAGAGTTTTCTGGATTGAGATACATACCAGAGGATGAGATGATATCCGAGCCCATAAATCCCTTGCTATATCCTAAGGAGTACATGCAGGAGCCGTTGGACAGTGGAATTCCGACGGGAGGGGAGCATATCGGGTCCTCCGAAGTCAAATTTGTGAAAGTATTGGAACCCTTCGGGTCGAAGGACCCTCCATCCTCTACTGGAAAACAGAGTTGGCACTCTGGGATCTGCAACCAGGTTACTGGGCTCAGGGTATCGAAAGCCGTTCTGGCTCGCATAGGCGGAGTGCCCATTTCCAGTTCAACAAAAAACACTCCAGAATAAGAGGGAATGATGGTTCGGAATGTCAGCAGTTTGAGGTCAGTAAGGGGGAAGCTGCTGTTGGATCTTTTGATGGGGAAAGATCCAGCAGCAAATGCTGGAAGTATCGCAACAACAACAACAACAACAACAACGAGTGGTAATGAAAGTGTCTTCATGGTTATGGCTAGAGTGATGGACTTCGGAGTCAGAACTTAGAAGGTCTCATATATATAGTGGATTTGATGGTTCCAATTCTAAATAATGGTACCTTTTTTTTTTGGACAATCTAAATAATGGTACTTAATTAGTGATTACTTTCTAATTGATTTGATGGTACGTTCCAATTCTTAATAATTAATGAAAGGGTTTCTGGACAAAATTAAGGTGCTGAGATTAGATTGGTTTTTTCATTTTTTCTGATCAGATGTTTTTCTGAGTTGTATGAAAATATTTAGTGTAATAAAATAACTATTATTCAAACTTTGAAGTTGTTCCAGTTAGACAATATTCATTGGTTTTGATAATTACGTGATGGTTTGAGTCAATTTACTACATAGGTTTAAGACTTTTCGAGGAAGAGAAGAAGATGAATACTCAAAAGCTAGAGGGATGTAATGCCCAAAAGCTAGTAGTGCATGTTGCAGTTGTACTCTATACATGCAGCTAGCTGTACATGAAAGCAAAAATGTAAATTAACAAATTATTTGAGTAGAGGCTTTCAATAGCAATGCTAGCTAGGCCATGTACGTAGAGCTTCCATTTGAAACAAAAATTTCAGTGTAGGTTGTAAACTACCTCCAAAAAATAGGCATAAAGACAAGAAAGATTCGAGTAGAGGGATGGATGTAATTTATCTGTCATTTATGTATTAGTGCATTTTGCTGTTGTTTTCCTACAGCTCGCTGTAAATGAAAAGCAACTTATCTAAGAGTAGAGGCTTATCATTCATTTTATTATTGGCAACTGCATTCAAACTTTGTGCCTAAATTGGGATGTAGCCCAGATAGCTAGCTAGCCCAAAGTAAAATAAGAAACTAATCATTCATTTTCTTTCCCTCTTGGAGAATTATCATCTTGTCATTTCACATGATGAATTAATTCTGAATAGCTAGGATATTATGAACACAAGTAGCTGATGACAGCTAGCTCTGTGGGAACTGGGAAGATCGAATGTATTAACATAAATGAATAATGCTAACAAGTAAAACTTGCAGAGTTGAATAATGTATCTGTAGTTTATGTAGTAGTGCATTTTTCAATTGTTTTCCAATACAGCTGTAAATGCATGTAAAGCAAAAATGTAAACAAATTATTTAAGAGTAGAGGCTTCTTGCATGCATAAGGCTTTATCAAATTGATCAGCTCCATTCAAACTTTGCTTGCTATTTGGAGCCTAAATTGGGATGTGGTCCAGCAGCCTAGCCCAAAGTAAAATAAATAAATAAATAAAATATTGATATAGGATAACTTATTGTGGAGTGTGGACAAACCCAGTTGCTAGCTCATAGATCGATCGATATTTTGACATGCGAAAAATTGAAAATGGTTTGATACAGATATATGATCCTAATCTTAATAACAGCTTAGGGTTCACAAGCAATATTTACTACACTTCCTGCAATAATTGATGCCACTTCTGGTAATACATTTAATCCAGCTAGCCTCAGCCTACTCCTTGGGACTCTCTAAGTAAGTGGGAGTTGAAGGTAGGGTTCCTTTCACAGTTCACTCACTAATTACCCACAAAAGCTACTGCAGAAGTGCAGATAGTATTACCTATTTTGCAGGAGAAGGATTATGATATGAAGGAAAAAGTGGAACAAGTTTGTTTTGTAATTGAAAAAGTTGCACCAGTACGTAGTTCATGTGCTCATCAAAGTTTGCAAGCTATTGCGCATAACTAGCTTAGTAGCTTTAAGACGAAGCCCAGAGACGAATTAATAAAACCGTCTCTACAATTTTCATTCGAGACGGATTAGAGAGAATTAATTGTCCTTGCATGAAATGTAAAAACTTGAAAGCTTTGATAGAAAAACTGTTTGAGCAGCATCTTGTTTGAACGAGGCAAGGTTTAATTTGTTGTACTAAACTAATATACTCCACTTCCATTGGTAGTTAGAATACGTGAAGAATCCTTGTATTTATTTGCCCTTCTGTGGGAAAATAATTTAGTCATATTATACTTACCGAGGTAATTATAATACTGTTAAACTTAGTCGTTCTGACCTGCAGGTGTTGCGTTGTTAATGACTAGACCTGCCTTATAAGCCTGACTCAACCAGATTAGAGAGAATTAATTGTTCTTGATATGTGATTAGGAGAGTACCACTACAAAGTAACAATGGTTTTCACAAAATAACCAAGTGACCGACTACTGAATTTGATCAATATTGTTCCAATTCGATCTACACGAATCGCAAAAGTAAACCAGCTCTGAGAGCTAGCGTAGGCCTCGATCATATGTACCGCTGCGGCAACTCCAACCCCTCAAAAGGGCAGCAGCCTGCGCCCCAACACATTCACCCCCAGCAGTAAGAAACAAAACAACTCTTGTACTGAAACGGTGAATATATACATATATAGTGCATCACACCTGTGAAGAATTACATCATCTCACCTATAGAGGGGTGTCCAGCTCCGGATTGCAAGTACGCTATTAGGTTTGATGCTCCAGACGGGAGGGATAATGAATACAATGTCATTCTAGAGGCCTGGCAACAGATAGTTGAATGCGGGCTGGTACTGCGATGGACCAATGCTTATGGATTCTACATGAGCGATGTGTGTGTACAGTAGCTCACCAGAACTACTTTCCAAAGTTCCAAACACTATACACCATAGACATTGACGAAGAACAAGGTTTATGCAAATAAGCAAATAAGGGACTAATGAATACACAACAAATTATCTCCTTCATTCAAGCCTAACAGATGCTCGAGCTAGTAATATGTAGGTAGGAAACATTTAGATATAGAGAATCAGGAAGTATTCATGTCCATGCCATAATAAATAGACTGAGTACTCACAGGCTTCTCACTGCACCCAAGTACAAGAATCTGAAGGCAATTGACAGAATATTAGAGTCGAACCATTGAAGTGACAATAGAAGCCCAGAACTAGCAATTTGGCTTCCTGAGAGTGCAAAGCAAAAAACATTAACTCAGACTAAGGAATCTACCACAGCCCCCTAATTGCTTAAACCAAATAAAATGGTAGTACACATATTAACACAAACCACAGAATGAAACCATCATATCAAGAAAAAAAGACAGCATTCGGAAATTCAAATATCTAGCAATTGAAAAATCCAGACAAATCCCTTTCTACTCCAAACAGCGGGATGCATAATAACAAAAAATCTGCAAGAAGCAACACAAGCTCTACAGCCTCACTTCACATAACATGTTTCTTAATGAAAGTAAAGCTAGCAATTTGGCTTCTTCAGAACCACACAGAGCCAAGTACTTAGAACACCAAATCCCCATCCCAAATATTGGGGTGCATAATAACAAGAACCCACAGAGCTCAATACTATTATGCATTGAAACATATGGATAAAAAATTAACCATGTGTATTGACAATGAGCCCTACTGTTTTGGTGTGCATCATGTAGACCAATTGCATGATCCGTTACTGGTTATGGTTTTCATTAATCTCGAAATACAGGAGCAATCCAAAAACAACCAAAAGCAGGACAGCCTCTATCTGATAAAAGACATGTAAGCTGTAGGCATCACTTTTTCAAAGTGAAGGTGCATCCACACCATACCGAAAGAAGCAAATTATAAAAGAAAACTTTCATCCACAACCACAAACACAAGAAGATAACTAAAAGAAAATTTTATTTATCATCACCAAGTAAAACAAAATATAGGCAGTAGTCAAGATAAAGAGAACCAAAGAGACACCATAGCAAAAGCTTATTTAGCCACCAAACAGACATTATCAAACTAACTCAGAAATCACCACCACGGAGACGGAGGACAAGGTGAAGTGTAGACTCCTTCTGAATGTTATAATCAGCCAAAGTGCGACCATCCTCCAATTGCTTTCCGGCAAAGATCAACCTTTGCTGGTCCGGTGGGATTCCCTCCTTGTCCTGAATCTTGGCTTTGACATTATCGATTGTATCGGAGCTCTCCACCTCAAGCGTGATCGTCTTCCCAGTCAGAGTCTTCACAAAAATCTGCATACCCCCACGAAGCCTGAGCACAAGATGAAGAGTACTCTCTTTCTGAATGTTGTAATCGGCAAGAGTCCGGCCATCCTCCAATTGCTTCCCGGCGAAGATGAGTCTCTGCTGATCTGGTGGAATGCCCTCCTTATCCTGAATCTTGGCCTTGACATTGTCAATCGTATCAGAGCTCTCCACCTCCAGAGTAATCGTCTTTCCGGTCAAAGTCTTGACGAAGATTTGCATACCACCCCTCAAACGCAGAACCAAATGCAAAGTCGATTCCTTTTGGATGTTGTAATCCGCAAGGGTCCTGCCGTCCTCCAACTGCTTCCCGGCGAAGATCAACCTCTGCTGATCCGGTGGGATTCCTTCCTTGTCTTGAATTTTGGCCTTGACGTTATCGATCGTGTCGGAGCTCTCGACCTCGAGGGTGATTGTCTTCCCGGTTAGGGTTTTCACGAAGATCTGCATACCTCCCCTGAGACGGAGGACCAAATGGAGAGTCGACTCCTTCTGGATGTTGTAGTCGGCGAGAGTGCGGCCGTCCTCGAGCTGCTTTCCGGCGAAGATGAGCCTCTGCTGATCTGGGGGGATGCCCTCCTTGTCCTGGATCTTGGCCTTGACATTGTCGATCGTGTCAGAGCTCTCGACCTCGAGGGTAATCGTCTTCCCGGTTAGGGTTTTGACAAAGATTTGCATGATTACGATTGAGGATCTAAGAAACAATGGGATTCAATTTGAAAGCTATTGGGATTTCAGAGAGAATGAAAGGCGCATTATATAGCCGACTATAGATCCTTCTCGATTTTCGAGACCAGTCGAGAACCTTCTTCTCTTTTAACATTTGGGCCTAAATTCTAAATTATATTCAGAAGACCAAGTTGTGAGCCCAATCCCAATATGATTCGGATAACTGAACATGAGCTCACCACGGGATTTGCTCAAGGCGGGTGCTTGTCCTTACTATAGTATTGTTCAAAGTTCAAATGGTACTTGAATGGCGGTGTGATTAGCTTTCTCCTAATTAATTTAGAAGTCCAAGAGGACGAAGAACTCAATGTATTCGCTATTCAGAGTCCTAAGAGGACCCGAAGTATAGAATGAACCATAACTCCAAAATATGACTATTCGTCTAATGCTACATGAGTTGATCACCACAAGAAAGAAGACATATTCCGCATAGTACAATGTCTTCCCAATTAAGGTTTTCACAAAAATTTGCATGATTACAACTGAGAATATAAAAAAATTCAAATTTAAGGGCGCATTTGAGAATTTTCAAAATTGAAGAAAATGGGATAAGAGAAAAGTCACTAAATTTGGGCCTTTGCCAAATTTATTATATATAAATAAAAATATAATATCATAATCGGCATGAGCCTGAGTAGATTTCAAAATAGAAACTCGATTCTAATCTAGGTGTAGTTGGTGTAGTAGATGTTCTCTGGCCCAATCCATTTAGAAGACAAAAACTCGACGTATTTGGAGTCCAAAGAGGATTCCAAGTATTGAATGAAGTATAAGTCCAAATGTGACCTGTTATTAATTAGAGTACATAAATCTCGAAATGTCTTTATTGTGCACCACATACGAGTGTCCCATTTTCGATTTTACCGTATAAATTAACTTTGATAGAAGTCTATGTATCAATTGAAATTTTAATCCAAATGAATATATCGAAGAATGTGTTGAGCTTGACCTAGAATTAACACGTACGTACGTACGTACTACGTAGAGTGTGGAGCCTTTTAGTCATGCAAAAGAAGCTGCTAGTTCTTTAGGCTAGGGAACCATTTGCAGGTGAAATATCAAAGCCAGGGACATGAGTCACCTAACTAGTAACCAATCGATCAAGGATCAACCTCATGTCTGCATACTATTTATATGCAGATATATTGATCATGAAGAACTCAATCAACTCCACATTAATTCCTTTGATCACCCCAGCATTGTCACAATATGTCCAGTAAGGAAACACGAGACCGGCCGGTTTCCTCATCGGAAAAGTTTTTGCAAAATGCACATGTGAGCGAGCAACGACATTAGAGGTACATTTAACATGCATTAATTTCTTAAAAACGGCGTCACCGTCCTCGCCCATTCCCGATCCGACTACTCCAAAGCAGCACCCGCAGGTCATTCTGCTCTGCACCTCCATAATCTCCACCGAGAAAGTCCTCAATTCGCTGCCGCTCCAGCGGCTCCGGCGAAATACGCTCTTCGTGGACGTGCTCTCCGTCAAGGAGTTCTCCAATGCGCTGCTGCTGTCGCTGCCGAGCTACTTCGATGTGGTTTTGGGGATGTTGAAGTTGGAGTCGACGCCGATTAACACTAAAGGGTATGAGACATTGTTGGATTTGGTGGAGAACACAGCTGGGGATAGCTTTGATTGGTATTATGGGTTGTTTATGTACAACAAGAATGCCTTGGAGATGTTGCAGAGGTTGGACTTGGCTTTCGAGGCTTTGAAGAAGCAGCTTTACGGGCGTTTGCATGATGTTGCCAGAAACCAATTGTTTGGCAATGCCGAAGGGTGAGAACTTTGCAAGAGGAGTATGCCAACCAGCCTCAGAATGGAGCTGCATTGGTTCCTTCTTCAAAAGCTATGAGATTACTGGACCCTAAAGCACAGAATTTGGATAGCTCTGATGACAACTCAAGGATCAAGATTGGAATTGTTGGTTTTGGCAACTTTGGTTAGTTCCTTGCTAAAACCATTATACGCCAAGGCCACAAGGTTCTAGCCTATTCTCGGTCAGACTACTCTGATGTGGCTCAACAGTTGGGTGTTTCCTACTTCTCAGATGCGGATGATTTTTGCGAAGAGCATCCAGAAGTTGTACTCCTTTGCACATCGATTCTTTCCACCGAGAAAGTTCTGATGTCACTCCCAGTCCAGAGGTTAAAGAGAAATACTCTGTTTGTTGATGTTCTATCTGTGAAAGAATTCCCAAGAAGTCTGTTTCTTGGAAACTTGCCTCGGAATGGTCTTGCTTTTGTTTATGATAGGGTCAGAATTGGAAACCACGAATTAAGGGTGCAAAGGTGTGATCGGTTTCTTGTTATTTTTGCGCAAGAAGGGTGTCGAATGGTGGAAATGTCTTGCGAAGAGCATGATAAGCATGCAGCAGGGTCACAATTCATCACACACACAATGGGAAGAGTTTTGGAAAAGTTGGGTTTGGAGTCGACACCGGTCAATACAATTGGTTACAAGACTTTGTTGAATTTGGTGGAGAATACAGCAGGAGATAGCTTTGATCGATCTTTACTACGGATTGTTCATGTACAATATATGTAAATGCAATGGAGCAGCTTGAGAGGCTGGACCTTGCTTTTGAAAGATTAAAGAAACAGCTTTTTAGGCGTTTACATGGTGTTCTTCGAAAGCAACTTTTTGAGAATGCAGATATTTCTCAAGCTATGAAGGAGCAACACTTGTTGCCAAAACCATCAGAGAATGAATCTGCACGTACTGACACCTTCTTTGGAGGCTCTTAACATTCAGAACAACTAAAATCATCTTCCCACCTTATTTGGTTTTAAAAGGAGTAGCTTTGTAATCACTGCATGAGGGAATCAATCAGTGAAGACATTGTTGCCAGTGTGCAATCAAGCTAGCTGCTTGAAGTTGGTTCTGCAATAAAAGCTTCATCTGAAGGGAATCTATACTCCTTGGCTGTTCTTCTGCGGTAATGCATCACATGAAGAAGCAAAAGGTCAAAACATGATGGATCAGTAAGAAGACATTGCCATATCCAAAGTTTGTGATGTGTTTAAACTGTTGGAGGTTTTTGGCTTTCCCTCCGTCCTCGGTACCGACTTTTTGGTGGTGATGTATCTTTATTAGAGTAGTAGGTTATGGAGGCAAAAGTTCTAATGTTAATTATGACTAGCTTAATTTGTCATATGTAAGCCTATATATAGGCTGGTTCACAATGGTTTCATATATTCAAATTTATCAATCAATCTTACATCTATCTATCTTCAGATACAAAATATTTTCCGTTGTGCTACTATGTTATCACTTATCACCCTTAACATTATTGTTAAAAAGAATGCATATTGAAATATCTACACTAATCTATATCAATCTAGAGAAGTCTAAAACAACTAGATAAAACTAGAACATTGATAAATGTTCATGTAATTAAATAAATGTAGTATGTTCTAGAGTTGTGTACAAAATTGTGGTCAATAATTAACCACAAAGTTAAGTCGGTGGACTTAGAATGACTAGGTCGGTGATCAACTTGTATATATGTGTGAAGTGGTTTTGTAATTAAGAAGCAATTCAGCAAATTACCTTCTCCTCTGTTTTATCAAACCTTTTCTCCTCTATTACAACGAAAATTCTAATATGCATGCTTGTATAGTATGCAAGCCAAGTGGGTAGCACTTATGTGTGGACGTACGTGTCCGAATCCAATATGCAATTATAATTTCATAAATTACAATTACATTTTAAAAATGCAGTTACCAATTGAGAGAGAGTAATTTTATTTTTTAAATATAATTGTTAATTAAGAAAAAGTAATTTCATTTTTTAAAATTTAACTGCCGATCACAATTGCAATTACAATTTCCATAAGAGTAGCACGTGCTACCCACTCAACCTGTATACTATGCAAGCATGTACAATAGACAAGTCCGTATTATTACAGAGCAGCATTTTTTTTTGTCATCACAGAGCAGCTTGAGTAACAAACAAACAAGCATGAAGAATTAAAGGAAGACAGACAGAGTACCAAGGAACGAGTATAAATTTGTAGAGAAAGAAGTCACTTGAATCATCTCATATTGGTTCAACTAGCTCAAGCTCCATGTACTCGAGGTTGTAAGTCTCCTCGTCCAAAGGCTTCGAGGTTAGTCGCCGTCTTTGGGTTACCTAACAAGGATCACAGTGGGCTACGGCCTTGCAGCTGCTACGTCTGCCTTAATCGGCAGACAAGCAACCGCTTCAGTTTTCGAACGTCGTCCTTACTCCTTACCATCATTGCAATTGCTCTACTACAAAAAGCCTATAGTAATTTTTTTTTTGGTATAGAACAAAACGCCTATATATAGTAGTTAGACCATGATAATCAGGGAAATCGAAGACTCTTATCGTACTCCTCTGCCAGTACCCCTGCAGGCATTCCACGCATGAAGGCCTACCGGGCACAACATGATCTATAGGCATGAGGATTCACAAGACATGGTTCAGAATAACATCTATTCATGAAATTTACTGCTGACTCTGAAGTTGCGACAGCAATGCCGAAACTAGAATTGAAGTCGCAATAGAAGACATCAATCGGCTAGCAAAACTTGGCTTTCTTGCGAACGACACGATATAAAACGCCACCCACTCCTCCCTCTCAATGTTTCAAAATCCAAACAAAATTTCAGCATGAGTATAACTAACCATCGAGTACAAACATCATACACAACCGGTTACTAATTAATTATCTTATATATAGGGGTATTATCTTATAGATTACAAGTATGAACCAGGATTCACTACTTCATGGTAGAAGTAAGAAACACATCCACATCACAGTAAAATGACAGATCTAAGATAATGAAGAGTTCATGAACAACCACAACGAAATTAGAAGGATATATAGAAGAGAAATATTGTTAAGCTAATATTAAGTGAACTGATGTAGCGTTTTGACAATTAAGAGAAAGACAGAAGATGATAAAACACAATAAGAAAACTTCACAGAACCAACCAGTATTCTAGCCGGCACCACCATGATGTGTCAGTCTCTTAAGCAAAATGCATTTTTAAAACACGAGCAGGAAAGTTCATGTAGCAGGGAGGCTATGTTTAACTTTGAACATTCCAGTTCCTATCGGCATTGGTATACCCATGATTATGCTTTCACTTACTCCTTCAATTTTGTCAACTGACCCCTTCACACAAGCAGTGAATAGATGATCATCTGTTCGCTCAAATGAAGCGCCCATTAAAACACTTTTGTCCATCTTTTGAAGGCCAAATCTTGTCATTCCAAGTACTTGACCCCTGCTTGTCATTGCGTCCGCTAAAAGCATCATATGCCGATCATCTATGTTCATTCCATGTTGCTTCATAGTGTACTTTATCTCCTCTATGATACAAATTCTCGCAGCTTCAATCCCAAGTGTCTGCTGCACTTCAATAATGTCATTACTAGTGGTTTTACAAGCATCAACTCCTTCAGTGTTCATTACTGCCAGAAGGCCCTTGCCTTCAGCAAACAACCGGTACTTCTTTACTTCTCTTTTATCAACAACATCTGCACCTTTAACTTCAACATCTTCTTTATCCTTTTTCACGTCGCTTTCATCGATGACAACACTTTGAACTGTCGCTATGCCCCTAACTATAACATTGGGGAGGATAGTCTTTAATCTGTACAGCTCAAAATGAAGTCTGTGTCTATTCTTGTCCTGAGGACACACTTCCAAAGTTTCGTTATCTGGAACTTCAATATTGTCTTGCTTCAGTTTGATTCTCGGTACTTTTAAAATTGATTCTTTCACGACATCAACATCTATAGACAACTGCGCATCTCGAACCATGACCATATCAAGCTTGATGACTATAGATGCCTTTCTTGGAGTCATTTTAATCTCTATACTCTTAGCCACCTGCCCAAGATTTGTGCTCCCAATCCGACCTGCTACCATGCGTGCAATCATCGCAGTATTATCACACTCAAGTACTGTAGTGATGATGGGAGTCTTGATATTTTTTGCTCCATCTATTATCTCCTTTATTCGAGGGACTCCAAGTGTAACATTCATGCTTGCAACTCCAGCAAAGTGAAAAGTTTTCAGTGTCATCTGTGTCACAGGCTCGCCAATACTTTGAGCTCCAATTGCTCCAATTGCCGTTCCAGCATCAATTTTTTTTGAATGACAACGAGAAATACAGGTATCTAGAAAAACCTCCAGCTGTCTAGAAGTGACACCAGATATATTTTTAACAATCTTCTCCAGAGTTGCAGACTTCACCTCACAACCAGAACTTTGATTCAACGAAAGAGTCTCCTGGGTTTTTCTTAATGCTTTTCCATATTCATCCAGGAAATGCTGTATAGAACTTTTAAAACCCATAGACAAACCATCTTCAGGAGTCATATCTTGTTCAGAAAGCCTGCTTCTCACTACTTCAGACACTTGTTCAGGAGACAGGCTACTTTTATTTTCTCCGGCAGGGCATGTGGCCTTGGCTTTCAAAAACATTCGAAAGAAGTCTACCGGAGCTCCACTTTTCCCTTCCATCATTGCAGGATCCATACCGTCATCCCCATAACAGAACTGAACTATACCTCCATTTGCAACCCGAACTGTTTTGTCATAGTGGACAGCGAGGTCCTCTAAAACCTTTGACAATCTACGTGACATGTACCCAGTTTCAGCAGTTTTCACTGCTGTATCGACAAGTCCCTCTCGCCCTCCCATTGTATGGAAAAAAAACTCCGTAGGTGTAAGGCCGCTGTAAAAGGAATTAGCAACAAAGCCTTTAGCTGCAGGCATTTTTGCATTCCTAGGGAAGTGAGGAAGGCTTCGATCTATGAAGCCATCAGGTGCACGGCGACCACCAACAGATTGCTGACCAACACAGGCAACCATCTGGCTAATATTGATAGCAGATCCCTTGGAGCCACACTGGGACATGATCAAGGGACTGTTTCTCCAATGTAGCTTTTGCATGCACAGCTTTCCAGTTTGATCTCTAATCTTATTTAACACCTCAGAAATCCCAGACTCAAGTGATTCAAGTGTTTCCAGCTTTCGTTGATTATACAACTCTATCTGGCTGTCACATTTGCTATAACCTTCCTTGATGATTTTTTCTTTCTCATCATACAAATTTTCACTTGGTTGTACATCACTAAGCCCAATCGAGAATCCATGAATACCAATCCATCGGGCACTTAATTTAGCTAGGCGATTCATGCAAGAAGCAGCAGCATGAGCTTCATAGTCTCTGAGAAGAACAGAGTAAAGTCCATCCTTATTGCCATTTCCTAAAGTAGCCTTCCCAAGTTGCCCAGACAATAGCTCACTGTTACGAAAATTGACAAACCCATCGTTTGGGCACATTGCTTCTGTTTCCCTTCCATCTTCAGTCCTGGTGGAGGTGTAGGATTTCTCCCTAACAATAAGATTTAGATAGACTCTCACATTTGAATTTGGGCGTACTAAGACATTGAATAGCTGCTTTCCTGTCCACAGCTCTACTGGCTTAACTACAGCAGGTGTTGGCAAATCAACAGAATCCATGCCATCAACCATAAACGAACACAGGAGTGAAAAAGATGCACGGTCATAAAATGTGTCCTTCCTTGTTATAAGGAAAGAAGATGTTAGAAAATCTTGAGTGGAAGCGACCAAAATCTCTCCATTTTTCGGAGTGCATAGATTGTTATGCACCCCCATCAACATAAGCGCCTCAGCACAAGCCTCCTCAGTTTGTGGGACATGAATATTCATTTCATCACCATCAAAATCAGCATTATAAGGATTGCAAACAGATTCATTAAACCTCAATGTTCTCCAATGCGGCATAACCCTTGCCCTATGACACATGACAGACATCCGATGCAAGCTTGGTTGCCTGTTGAAAAGAACAATGTCCCCGTCTTCTAAATGCCGATCAACTATGTCACCATATTTGAGTCCCTCAGCACGGCCCTTTCTGTTAACCATCAACATATAATCAGAGCCGTCACGACATTTGACCATTCTGGCACCTGGGTACTTGTAAGGCCCATTATTGACACACAGCCTCAACTTGTCAATATTATGATGAGAAACACGTTCTGGATAACTCAAGGTCATAGCCATTTCCATAGGGATTCCAACCTCAGTAATTTTCAGATTCGGGTCCGGTGATATAACACTTCTGCCAGTATATTCAACACGCTTCCCACTCAAAGTGCCACGAAAACGCCCCTGCTTCCCTTTGAGGCGCTGCACCAAACCACTCAATGGCTTAGCAGGTTGTTGAGATCTCAAGCTAACAGGAACAACAACCCGAGCCTCGCTATTTATATACTGTGCAACCTCAATCTGAAGCTCCTCCCAATTAGACAATACAACGGCAGAGGAACTTCCTCCTGATGATAGCTGCTGTCGAAGTTTAGCATTTGCTTGAATAATTCTCTTTAGCCTCACAGTTACGTCATCTTCATTGCTCTGTGATCCACCTACAATAACCGAAGGACGAATAGCTATAGGAGGCACAACAATGCAAGTCCACAGGAGATTCTCCGGTCTAGTTTTAAGATACAAGAACTGGCAATCCTCATCAAGCATCTTCTTAAACAGAGAATAAACTCTAGCAGGGTCAAGCATAAAAATCTGCTGCATATTAATGGCTGCATTGGCAGGAATCACCGACTTAAACTCGTCTTCCACAACACCAACACCAACAACCGTTCGTTCCGAACGATCATGCTGAATTCCCACATCGCCCGGAACCCTTCTCACACCACCATTTATATACCCACATTTGGAGCACTTCACCGCTCTATGATTCGTCAACGACTTAACACACTCCTTCACTATCGACTTCATGTCCCTCGTCGTCTTCTTGCTTCTCAATCTCTCGTCCAGAAGGATTCGAGAGCACAATTTACAAATGCACTTCAAAATGTCCACAACCACATTCAAATATCCAACATTAAAAACAGGGAGGGAAAGCATGAAATACCCAAAGTGCCCCGGG
The DNA here is from genome assembly GCA_030142095.1 of Rubus idaeus. Taxonomy (NCBI): domain Eukaryota; kingdom Viridiplantae; phylum Streptophyta; class Magnoliopsida; order Rosales; family Rosaceae; genus Rubus; species Rubus idaeus. Next base: position 7,451,702 of record CM057970.1, read on the forward strand.
CAATCGGAGAGTTTTGCAGAGCATGTGGCACAGTTGCCACTGTGTCTATTTGCAGGGCCCAATCTGGGGTCCAACAACCCACCTTCAACCGGTTTTCCGGTGTCGGAATCGTAATATTTGCCTTGAAAGATTTGGGCTTCGGCCATTTTGGTGATCTCCGACTGTGACAGAACATTGAATTCCCATCGTGCTATTCTCCGACTGTCTTCTTGTTCAATGTAGGGCTGTTTTGTGAAGACTGGGGGCTGTTTGGTCACCATCTTGATCTCCATGGACGCAGTAATCGGCTAGAGTACAGCCGGCGTCCAACTGCTTTCCGGCGGCAAAGATGAGCCAGGGCCCTTCACACCGGCGGTTAAGGTTTTCGCGATTGGGATTGAAGTGTGCGTTTGGAATCAGCCGACCAAAGAATATAAATACTCTCCTACCGTGCTAGGGCAAACATAGCGTGGACGGCCACGATTTCTCCCAGACAAATGGACGGTCAGGAATCCTCTGAAATTAAACTCAAAATATTAAACTTTGAACTCAATGAAAATCGAACCTCTGCCCTATTCCGTCCAAATGAGGGGCATAACCAACCGTGCACCCAAACAATTTGTTAACTGCCAATAACTTTTGATTATTAATATTATAACTCATCCGTCAAAGATCAAACTTTTGATACTAAGAAAGATTTATAGCAAACATCAGGTTGAGAAATGAGAATGATTGGCATTTGATCGAAAAGTTTTGAGTTTTGGATTAAGAAATTTATTTTTGTGATTTTAGGTCTTTGTGTGAACATTTGATATTTGAAAAATAACTATGGTTAAGGGACTACTAGAGCACCAGAAATTCACTATTGATGAGGGAACTTATTCCACGTTCATCTATAAATGATTCAAAGTATGTGGATTAGGGGATCCAGTAAATAATGATCCGTTGGTTAAAAAAAACTTGGCATAATTATCAAAATGCCCCTGAACTTGGTCATAATTGTCAATTTGCACCATGAACTTGCAATTGCGTCAATTCACCCCTGAACTTGGTAAAAATTGTCGGTTCGCATCTCATACATCAATTTTAACTTTTTCCATCCAATTTTGTGACATATGACATTTATGTGAGGGGTATTTTAGTCATTTTATGATATATATTTTTAGAAAAACACTAATATACATAAAAGCTACACAAAAATTATATTAAAACACCAATATACGTAAAAATTACATTAAAAATATAATACACAAAAATTAAATTAAAAACAAAAATATACATAAAAATTATATTAATAAAATTAAAACTTCAACCTTTTAATGTAATTTTTAAGAACTCACCTAAACCCTAAAAAATTACCTTTTAAAGTCATTTTTATGTATATTTTTAATGTAATTTTTAAGAATCCACCTCAACCCTAAAAATTCACTTTTTTAATGTAATTTTTATGTATATTTGTGTTTGTAATGTAATTTTTACGTATATTTGTGTTTTAATGTAATTTTAATGTAATTATTTTGTAATTTTTATGTATATTTGTGTTTTTGTAAAAATATTTATCATAAAATGACCAAAATACCTCTCACATAAATATCACATGTCACAAAATTGGATGAAAAAATTTAAAATTGAAGTATGGGGTGCTAATTGACAATGTTTACCAAGTTTAAGGGGCAATTGACAATGTTTGCTAAGTTCAGGGGGTAAATTGACGAATTGGAAGTTAAGGGTGCAAATTGACAATTTTTACCAAGTTCATGGGGTAAATTGACACAATTGGAAATTCATGGTGTAAATTGACAATTATGGCCAAGTTCAGGGGGCATTTTAGCAATTATGCCAAAAAACTTTTTCCTCAATGGTGAATAATGAATCTTTTCCTAGTCAAAAGAATACCAAACTCTAATATAACTTGGTACTATAATTATAGTATTGAGTTTTGATTATTGCTAGTCAGCTAAGGGTCTAGAGTGATTTATAATTGATAAGATATTAAAGAAAATTTTGTGCTTGATTTATTTTGTAGAGAAGAAGAGTTTTGAAACAACTTGTGCACTTTGAAGTCTTCCTCATTATCACATGATATCACTTTAAATGATAAAAATATGTATGCAACTTTTTTTCCGACTTGACTACTTGGAGCATATATAATGCGTATGAATTTTGAGCAAGGAATTAAAAACGTGAGGAGCCTCGCATTGTAAACTTTGGATGAATGTATGGTACAACAATAACAAAATGACACTGCCACATATGAATTGTGTGTAATTTAGAAACAACTGTTATCGTGACTTTTTGACATGAGGCTAGCTAGCTCCCTATGGAAGAAGAGGGATGCATGTAGTCCTATCATTTCAACTATTTTGGTTTTATTGTAAAATGATTATTTATAGTCAATCATGATTGAAGTGTTGATATGTTGTGATTGAGATATTGGAGAAAACTATGAATTTGTTTAGGAAAGCAAAGAAAGAATACAAGAAGAGTGAAAGCCATCAGCGTTTGTTGGTTTCGGTTATGAGTTCGGAATGGAATAAAAGCAAGCCCGTGTAATGCTTGATTAATATAGGTTGCAACAATAAGCCCTGGAATGGAGAACTGCTAACATGCCTGTGAAAGTATTTCGACATAGCTAATGATATTAAATTTACACTCTTTTTTTGTGTGTTTCCAAGTCATGGAGTAGCTGTATCATCACTATATGGTGATGTTGAGGCAGATGAAGGTGGAAGGGCCTCCACAAAACTAGGATGTAGTCAAACTCATTGGTCTACTCATTTTGCGCATGATATGCGATGCTGAAATTACTTGAGCAGAAGTTGGAAATGGAAACTGCCAATTTAGAGCGGTTGGCTATGGTAATGCCAGCAACAAACCATCATCAGCCAAACCTTGATCAGGCAAAGGAGGCAAACCATTAAAAAATAAAAAAAAACTTCCCTGTTGTACGTTGTTGATGGACATCATATCTTTCATTGCAAACGGGCAATAATTCCGTTATAATGTTGGATGAACCCAAAACAATTTGATTAATGCAGTTAATTATTTATTATTAATAGATAACTTCATCCTTCCTTAAAAACACATCCTCAAAAGTTAAGCAAACATGAGGTTGAAACCTTCAAAAGTCAAAACTGTGCGCTCCTGTTTTGAAAACTAACAGGTTCATGTTTCCTAAGCCACACAACAGTACAAAACTACAAAAGTGCTAAGGATCCGAAGGAATTGACTGAAGTTGATGCAAAATGAGTCGGAGACTAAGATTACACCACCTACCCTAGCCTTTTCAACATGAATCGATCCAAATAAAACTACAGAACACACAGCCCTAAACCAATACAAACATCATAGCTTAGACCAAAAATAAATAAAAAATTATGAAGAGCATGTGTAAACCAAAACTTGTTCTCTCCAAATAGCACTATTTAATTTGTAATACAAAACAATGAGGATTTACAATAAATGGATCAAAATCCTTGATAAGTCACTCAGCACCTCACAAAATATCTTCATGTTCAAAGCTTTCAGCTGGTAAAAAAAAAAGCTTTCAGCTGGTAACAAATAGCAAATCTTAAGAATATAACAAATAACCAATCGTAAGGAAGACATGACTATGATAGTGAAGCTTGTATACCTTGTTCTTGTATCTGCTTGGGCTAGAAAACTGATGTAGATTAGCAAGAATTAGAAGTAGAGAAAGGACATTATAATCTACGACTTGGCATGGGCTAGAAAACTGATGTAGACTACAAAGAATTAGAAGAAGATAAAGGAGGATATTCTAATCCATGACTCAAGGCTATCAGATGTGTAGAGGAATCGATGTATACATTGCCTATTTGTCTATTTCTTTATCTTCAGGTTCTTTTAACCAATACTCCTTCGATATGTCCTTCAGTTCAGTTCAGAACTAAACAAGACTATCCAGCAAAATCCTACCTTCGCCGGATTAATGTAGGCTTCCCACCCATTTAAAGGTTCGAACAATAAGCTTAAGAGGATTTTGGGTAGAAACGTAGAAAACTTTGTTCACAACATGTTTGGAGGAATGTATTGATCTAGGAAGATGCTAATTCACAGGTTCGCAGGGTAAAATCATACACACTCACAACAGAAGAAGAGAAAATGTATAGAACTAAAAGGAACATTATTTATTTATTAAGTAGAAAATAGTGAAGATATAAAACGACCAACATAAACAGAACTTAACTTGATCAGCAGACTTTGCCAATCGACCCGAAATCTAATTACGCATAAGCAGAGAAAAGGAAGTAGCCATCCTTCACAGCAATTCTAGCACAGACAAACTTCCTAGATATCACCACCACGAAGACGGAGGACCAAGTGAAGGGTGGACTCCTTCTGGATATTATAATCAGCCAGAGTACGACCATCCTCGAGCTGTTTGCCGGCAAAGATCAGCCTCTGCTGGTCCGGTGGGATCCCTTCCTTGTCCTGGATCTTGGCTTTGACATTATCGATCGTATCGGAGCTCTCAACCTCCAGAGTGATCGTCTTGCCAGTCAAAGTCTTCACAAATATCTGCATACCACCACGAAGCCTGAGGACCAGATGAAGAGTCGACTCCTTCTGGATATTGTAATCCGCCAGAGTCCGGCCATCCTCCAATTGCTTTCCGGCAAAGATCAACCTCTGCTGATCCGGGGGAATGCCCTCCTTGTCCTGAATCTTAGCCTTCACGTTGTCGATCGTATCGGAGCTCTCCACCTCCAGAGTGATGGTCTTCCCGGTCAAGGTCTTCACGAAGATCTGCATACCTCCCCTCAGACGGAGCACCAAGTGCAAAGTCGACTCCTTCTGGATGTTGTAATCGGCCAGGGTCCTGCCGTCCTCCAGCTGCTTACCGGCGAAGATCAGCCTCTGCTGGTCTGGGGGAATTCCCTCCTTATCTTGGATCTTTGCCTTGACGTTGTCAATTGTATCGGAGCTCTCGACCTCGAGGGTGATTGTCTTCCCGGTTAGGGTTTTGACGAAGATCTGCATACCTCCCCTGAGACGGAGGACCAAATGGAGAGTCGACTCCTTCTGGATGTTGTAGTCGGCGAGGGTACGGCCGTCCTCCAGCTGCTTTCCGGCGAAGATGAGCCTCTGCTGGTCTGGGGGAATCCCTTCCTTGTCCTGGATCTTGGCCTTGACGTTATCGATCGTGTCGGAGCTCTCGACCTCGAGGGTGATGGTCTTCCCGGTGAGGGTTTTGACGAAGATCTGCATGCCTCCCCTGAGACGGAGGACAAGGTGGAGAGTCGACTCCTTCTGGATGTTGTAGTCGGCGAGGGTGCGGCCGTCCTCGAGCTGCTTTCCGGCGAAGATGAGCCTCTGCTGATCTGGGGGGATGCCCTCCTTGTCCTGGATCTTGGCCTTGACATTGTCGATCGTGTCAGAGCTCTCGACCTCGAGAGTGATGGTCTTGCCGGTGAGGGTTTTCACGAAGATCTGCATGATTGATGGGGAATTGAAATGGAAAAGCGTTTGGAAATTCGTAGAATTAGAGAGAGCTTTTGAGAAATTGGTGAGGATGGAAGAGGAGGAAGAGGTTGTTATATAGGGAGATAGCCGACTCGATATGCTCTTACTTTTCCGAAAAGGACGATGAATTTGTGGTTTGAAACGAACGGTCCAGAATCTTCCGGGTGCTGAACGCCAACCACAATTGACCTAATTTTAGTTGGTACTTTTCTAATTTTCTTTCCGGGGATAATTAGGTTGCCTTAGCCTAGTAGGTTTTTGTATTTGGACTTCATTGTTGGCGTTCTATTCGGATTAGGTTTCCTCCCCTTGGCCTAAGTAGATTTTCTATTTGGATTTTTTGTTGTTTTTTTTGTTTTTATTTTTGTTTTTGTTAATTATTTTGTTGTTAGAAGTACTATTTGGATAGCTGGATCAGGGATAATATTTTTGTCCCCAAAACATTGACGGACCCATTGGGTCATAAAACCGCTCACAAACTTGTTAAGTGTCAATATCATTAATGTTGTGAGCGGTTTGGTGGCAAATCTAAAGTACAAAACCGCTCACAAGGGTTATTAAGTGTCTGGCATTATCTTGTTTTCAATCGAGTTTAAAGACTAGTTTGGGATTGCTGTCAATGGCGGATCCAAGATTGATTAGTAGGGGGCACAAAGTTTAAGAGGCGTCGCAGGCGAAATTTTTTTTTGGTTCTTCGATCACTAGGTGACCAACGCTCCCAGCCTTTTTTTTTTCTTTTCTTGCTTTGAAACGGCTAAACTAAACAAAGTTGTTTTTGGCTATTCAGTAATTGATGTGAAAATAGCCAAAACGACGTCGTTTTGTAGTGTAATTCTAAAACAAAACAAAAAACAAAAAACTGCATATCGTCTTCCGATTCGGTCTTCCACCATTGTTGCCGACTTGCTGGCACCGGTTTGCCCCTCCCGGCCTCCTCCACCATCTAAATCTCTATACTCCAAGGCTTAGGAACAAAAGTTCGGGGGGGGGTTGGGCCCCTCTGCCCCCTTAGATCCGCCCTTGATTGCTATGACTTAAAAAAAATCCGTTTTTAAAAAAATTAACCGTGAATTAAAGCAGCTTTTTGAAGTAACATAATGTTTTTAATCCGTTTTTAAAAGCAGCATGACACGTTTTTAATCCGATTTTGATGATTTTTTCTTAATATTTTTTGTTATAAATGTGGTGAAAAATCGTTTATGCAACCAAATGACTACTGATGTTCGATTGCTTATTTTAAATTTTTGTTAGTAGTGAGAAACTAAGATTAATACGAAATAGACTATAAAAACATGATATATGATTGATGAATATAAATTTCATTAATGAATAATATGTTTTAATATGATGTTTTGAGTTCAATTTGTGTTTTCGTCTAGGCCCCCCCTCACATAAAATTCTGGCTCCGCCCCTGCCTTAAACCTAAACAAACGAAGGCTGGATCAAGTTTTAACAAATTGAACCAATGTTTTTAAAAAGCATGTGTGATGCGTGAAAAAAAAAATTGTAAAACACCTCTGGTTTGATTGCTGGGTGCCTTACTGCCTTGGCGTACACGCCGGAGGGTTTTTTTTAAAACGATATCATTTTGTCTATATCATCAATGTCACACACAACACTTTACGCCTAAAATTCCCCCGAAAACGCCTCAGGATATGTCTCAGCCTTTTAAAACATTGAATTGAACTATTCTATTGTTACTACTTGAGTTGCCTCTTTAATCAGCAAGGATAAAGTGTTGAAGAATCACATTCCTTCTACCCTTCTTTTCTTTCATAATGTAAATGAATCATATTCCTGCGACTCTTAAGTTTACAGCATGAACTAGCTCTTAAGTTATCAAAAATAAAAGAGGCAGAAGCCTGGTTCATAAAAATCACATATCCTTTGCATTAGAGCCCCATACAAATATATGGGATTTGAAAAAGGCTTCACAATATTTAGATGGAAGCCGGAAACAAATGGACTGAAACTGGCCAGCATTCCCTTTACAACTACACAAAGCAAGTCCTTTCCTCCATTGGAGGATTATCCCTAAACATATATACAAGAATGCCATAAAGTGAAGCACAAATTATTTCCCCTTCATATTGTCAGCGAGAGCAGAACCCTTGCAGATTGGACAAGAATTTTTCATTGACAACCACTTTTTGATGCAAGTCACATGGTAATCATGACCGCATGTTTTCAGTGCCGCAACATCATCCCTATCCATGTACTCTTCCTGCAATTATGATAAAAGCTAGTTAAGACATTTAGAAGCTAAGAGAACAAAATTATGTAGGTTAAAAGCTGTGATCATATGGCACGTAATAATTTTCGGTTGCAAAATGAAAGATTCTTACCAGGCAGATTACACATGTGCCTTCCTCCTGGTTGAGGTCTGAAGAACAATATATTGTTTCTGTCAAGCACTTCAGTATTAGATCTTCAGATACACCTGTGTTGACATGCCCAATCCTTTCACCCAATGCAAGGAGTTCCTGTTTGTTCCAATGTCACAAAAAACTATGAAGACCTGAAAGCCACAGGAAGAAAGCAATAATTAATTAAGACAGGATTATCGGTCTTACCTCGTAACTCATGTTGTCTATGTCTAGCCTCAAATCTCTATGATGATCAAGCATACTTCTGGAACCATAAAAGGCTGGGCGATCAGCGATCATAAAACCCTGCAATACAAAATGAAAAACAATTACTTCACTGATATTCGGAAATGCAACAAGACTAGCACTGTACTCTGGAATTTTCATGCTTCAGTGTATTTTCAGATGTTTTTACTGACAATAAAGTGTCACAAGAGCACATTGTCCATTCCTTTTATACATTCCCAAAACTCAACACCTAGCCTAATGAACAACAGACAACAGGCCATGCATTCAAATTTCAAGTGTGCAAGAAAAAGTTCTTCAAAAGCAATTCATAAACAACAGGCTAAAACAAAGGAACTTGATGTCAAGTGCTATTAGTGATGGTGTTTTTTCAATTATCAGAAAAGAGCTGCACCCTTCTCGCCTGTGGCAAGATAAAATACCCTGCATCAACTTTGCTACATACCTCAGAAGAAAACCGATCCTGGAGACTAGTCTCTTCAGAGACTCGATATCTATCGTTAGACATCCTTGTTCTACCATTCCTGTCACTGTTACGCCACCCAACTGCAGCCACTGGCCTCGCATGTCTAGGGTAACTCTCGGATACCAACTGCAATCCTTCATCTGAATGTCCCACAGGCCCGAACCTCAAGCTGCTTGAAGAAGCCCTGAAGGCTGGGCTAGATCTTTGAGAATAGTTACTGCGAACTCCCCGTACAGTATGGGGTAAGGCACCAGGATAACTTGGAGGAACAGTAGTACTTCTAGTTGGAATGAAATCATGATGGTATACACCAGTTTCGGCAGAAGCATTAACCATACTGCTGCCTACAAGGAAGTGGTTGGGATCATGACTGAAACCACTTGTATCTGCAATTTAGAAGCAATGATCACTCAATATAACAAAAACCAGGATAAAAAAATAAAAATAAAAAAAATCAGAAAAAAAGAAGAAGATAAAAACTAACCAGAAGGTAAAATCCTTCCATGAGGAGGAGATACACTAATATGGTTCCATTCATGGGCTAAAACATTGGAACTCTGAACCGAAAGATCGATTGTATTTGGGTGGTCAATAGGGAAATTTGTAGAATAAGAATTATGTATAGGATTGCTCGATAGATGTGTCCTTGCTAGGTTGGACTCCAAATCATGTTCTGACCGGCTTCTCACATTTCTCATAGATCCCTCACCCCTACTTGAGGGGTCATTTCCTCTATAATTGGGGTGGATCATAGTCATGTGATCCCAAGGCATGTGTGGGGTATCTATGTTTACTTTCTCCTGCTGTAATTCTGTAGATCTAGGGAGGTCAGAGGAACTTCCAGCGCCGTAGTATCTGCTTGTACTGCCTCTCTCTGCTACGGAAGGGATCCCAGGACTCTTTCGCTTGTGCGGCCCTCTTCCATTGCTCATTGTGAGATCAACAAAACCACCCTCAACACCATGGAATGCTCGTCGGTCATAACTGGACGAAGATGCATGGTGAGCGTAATTTCCATTGACCATACCAAAAGTACCAGCACTTGGTGGATGTTGAAAAGGATCATGAGATAGACCAGAAGCATCTGGTTGATAATGTGGTGGCACATCAACACTGTGGCTCAAGGCAGAATACCCATATGACCTCATAGGAGGGTTCCAATTCGAAGGAAAATGCATTCCATCTGTGAACATATTTTCCACTGGAAAAAACAGAGAACCGTTCTCTCCCGTCCCAGCCCTAGCTGCAGTTATAGGTCCCACATTAGAAAAAATAAGAAAAGATAAGTTACTCCACAGATTTTCAACATTATACAATTGAAATTTGTAAATGACATAAGACATTTTGCATATCCCTTTTATTATCCATACAAAATATAAACCAAAAGAAGAATATACTAAAAGGAGTATAAAACACAATACCCATATGTCCAAAAGGGTGTTCCGTGTTCATATGGTTCCAATTCGGATCATTTTCACTCTCATAAATTTGAGATGTGCTGAACTGATGTCTATGCCCCATAACTTTAGTCACCGTCAACTACTAACAAGTTGTGCGCTGGAACAGAATCTACCCAATAAAACCACAACCTACACAAAAAGGGAAAGACATGTCAAACATTGAAAAGCAAACTGCATATATGCTTAGTGCCCAAAAAGGAAAAAGGGTAACATTTCTCTTCATTTCTTGTTGTTCTGCTACAGTTTTTGTTATACCCACAGTAAGTATATGTGAGTGTAACAGGTTTTGAATAAATGCTTAACAATATTATTTTCTAGAAACACACATATATTATGTATATGTATAGAACAAAATAATACCAGGATTACAAGATGTCACGCAAGGATACAGATTGGATCAACAAAGCCTCTACCATAACGGGGAGAATCGCATAATATCAACAAAAGTCAGACATTGACAATTTTAGTTTGAAACAAGTATGCCACATCACCAAATACTAACTCAACCAAGAGAATACTCCCTACGATATGCTGTCATAGTTTGATCCACCAGATCTCCATTCTATTCAAGGCCGGAAAGTGAAGTAAAAGTCAGATTTGCAAAGGATCAGTCAAAACCTAATTGCATTGCAAAGCTGGGGTAAAGTATGTAGAACACCCACTAGCACCCTATATCAACCTCTCCCTCGACTCTCGCATTCATCTGCAATAAGATAGCCTTTCCAAAGATAATAGAGAGAGCCATTTTTTTTCTGAGTGATAAAAACGAATGGAAAGTGTAAAAACATAACAATCTGAAAGTGAGAAGAAAATGACGGGAACAGGGCCACTCATTATTGCATTACCTGGGTTTTAACTTTAAATCACAGGATCAGGGTAGCAGGTGTAAAAGATGTAACAATCTCAATACTGCACCAAATCGATCTACACTAACATTTGCTTGACATTCAAACATCACCTATAAGATTAAAATTAATAAAGACTAAGAAAAGAAAAACTACTACCAGATGTCCCCCTAGCCTCCAAATCCTGAAAAATGCATGGTTCTGAACTTTTAGCACTAAAGATATGTTTGAAAGAAAAAGAATTACACTACAAAAGAAGAACGAAAATTCATAAAATAAAATACAAAGAGAGGAGAACTGTCCGAGATAACATGACCGAATTACCGTTTGCAGTTTACCCAAATTTTTTAGAAAACTATCGATACCCACCCTTCAAATAAAAGGAAAGATTGCACTTTCAGAAACACAGGAGTTACAATTTGAAGATCTGAGGCATTATATGCAATGGCTGAAATGAGATTGAAAAATATCAGGTGTTCTTCAAGTGTTCTTATAAGACTATTGAGAAAGAGAACTGAGAAAATTGCAATGTATTACCGAAGACAAAGATTACAAATATAATCAAATGTGTGCCATTTGGCTGAATCCTGTCACTGGGAGTACCTTTCTATCATGTAAAATATCACAAGTCAGTGATAACAGAAAGTAACACCTAGATACAAATTCTGAAAACTGTCAAGCCACAGGATCAGGTTAGTATAGCCAAAAAAAAAAAGTACATATATTGCTTAAACCTTCAGGCTTCTATGTCTAGAACAATTTCTACACTTACAAAAACCCCCGTTCAAAGGGGATAGAATCTTCCTCTGAGGACTTAAATGATGTTGGCTTTCTCGTAATCATCCCGAGACAGTAGGAATACACATACAGAGATATACTTGCACCCTATAAGATAAGATGGGAGAGCTTGGAAGAAAGAAGCATCATGTACTCACAAAACTCTCTCTATCCAGAGAGACCTGTCAGCAAGAAGACTTGCTAAAAGCAAGCAGGATATTCTCATAAATCTCGAATCTGAAATTGATCTTCTGTTACAGACCAGAAGAAAAGACACTGTGCAAGAGTCAAGGGTGCGATCTATCCTGATAAGAGATAACCTACACCAATTTGAGGAAACCAACAATGAGTAACCACCAATCGATGAGCAAGCAGCCCACTATCTCCCATCTAGGGAATGACAATTACAAGCCAAGTCGTAACTCGCAACACCCCACTTCTCCCTCTCTCCTGACAGCCTACACCAATCTTAGAAATCCATGCTCAGTCTTCTCAGTCATACAATAAGTACCTCAAGTTTATGATTGTCCTTTAATCGAACATGATAAACCACAATATGAGTAATGATAAGGGTCACTAGGTCCCAAAGCCCACTTGCTAATCAAGCATCACCCTGCAAATATTGTAAACCAAACTACAAAGTTCAGTGCCATCATCTTGCAAGAAGCTTGTTCTGCCTAAATGGCCATATAATATGAATCCAGATGCATACGATCCTCCACTGATGAAATGTATCGAAGGGCCAAAAGGAGGTCAGAATGCACACCTTTAATTGACATCACCTAAGCAGACAATATCAGTATATCCCACCACACCCCTCTAGAGAACACCAACATACTGAATCATCCCAATGATAACTCCAAATACCAGGACAAATAAAGAATGACCACCAAAATGTTTAGAGTCGATGGAATTTCCCATGGGATTATAACTACCCTCTCCATCATCATAGTACGCACAATGTGGACACAACAACAAAAACAAGTTCACATCAATGGCCTCACTAGACTGCAGTTAACTTTGTTATTTTCCATCACTAAACATTTCATGCATGATCAATCTAAGAATCATGTCATGATCATCATCCAAGCTACGATTTTTCCATCTCAGTATGGCCTCCACCACCTCAGGTGAATGGATCCAGTTCTTCATGTAATTCCCAATTCAAGGTTAAGTGAGCAAGTTAAAAATGGAATCTCAGTAGTTAGTACCATATACTGTGCTCTTGCAATACTAAGCTGACTTTAGAGTCTAGTCTCTCAATCCTCAACGAAAAAAACTGGGTATCAATTGAGATTGATTCTTCAGAAGTCCAATAGACCAAAAAGTCCCTGCAACACCACTTACAATTCAGAGGAAGAAATGAGCTACCCCCAACTTCTATATCCTAAACAAGTTCTAGGGGAAAAAAAATTATATTTATCAAAGCAATCTACAGCCTTGCAAACAAAATTAAAGTAAGGTATAAAACTGAAGATTTAAAATATTTAGATAGTTTACTTGTAATGACTTTGACATGAGAATTAATGAAGAAACATGACCAATATACTTGACCACAGCTAAAATCTAATTGTTCTACTTTCTATCAGAACTTTTTAAAACTAGTAGCTCTAATAGATTCTCACCTGAAGATGTAGTCATATCATCACTCCTGAACTGGGGTACTAATATTGTTCATCTCAAGTTCGAACTCGAGACAAGTAAGCAATAACGATACACCCTCAGCACACCAAAACCTGCATAACAGGAACCATCTAAAGTCTAAACCTAGTCGATGCTACCGTAATCCAGAGTAAACAATGAATGATCTCAAAGATTCTCGGTGCAAGAAGCAACCTTGCTCAAATATAAGCCGGAGGAGAAAAAAAAAACAGCTATTCAAATATGAAAATTATTTCTATGAAACAGGCTTAGGAATAACTGATGCTAGTAATTGAGATAATTTATCTCCACAATTCCACTAAATAGCTAATTGCCGGTGAAACAAATTATGATTATGATCGCAACCACCATCACCATGATAGGTGATAATATTACAAGCTAGGACGATCCAAACACAGAAGACTAACCAAAAATCCGAAACACAAAAAAGCAAGAAAAATTAAAAAGGAAAAACCATCTCATGCACCACCACCGAACAAGCAAAGCTCAACGATCAGAGGCCAGAGACGGCTCATCAAAGACTACAAACCACAAGGATCAGAAACGAAGAACGCTAAATTGATCGAGCAACGACGATCGGAGACAAAAATTACACAAACAAAATTGGTGCCAAATAATTATGCAGAAACAACAAGAAGACGATCAGCTCGGCAATAGAAAACTAGAAGTTGCTAGAATTTTGAAGAAAAAAACGCAAACCTTTGAAGTCGGCGAGAGGCTGGCTCTGCACAGAAGAACGAATTTTGAGAGAGAAAGATAGAGATGGAGGAAATTGTTGAGTTTCAGGAAGGAAGAGAAAGACGAATGAATAATATAAAGCGGTTGGGTGCGGTGTTTTACAGAAATAAGAGGAGGAGAAATTGTCTGGACTACCCATTGTTACCGGAGACCGGCACAGCCCATATTATTAACTGTTTACGATAAGTTCAATAAGTAATTAAGAATTCAAATTGATGGAGGAGTACGACGTCGTAAGGAGATTAAATTAATTAAGAAGAAATATTATGTTGAGTGTCTTTTCGGTTAACTACGCGGCTCACATAGAGAGCGAGTACACACGGTGCTGGTATCCTAACTGTTTCCAACTTCCAAGCCACTTCCCGAACAAAAAGTACGAGTCGTAGCTTGTGAGTCGTGGCTTGTGAGTCGTGACTGGCGACTCGTGCAGCGTGCTTGTCTTTCAGGTCACCACACGCGTAGAGGCGTAGAGCGTGGCTCCTGTTCCTTGTAACATTTTACTCCTTCTCGTTTTTACTTTCTACCTTAAACCAAGTGAGTTATTTTTTTTGGCGTGATGGGGACCAACGGCCCAAAACAAACAAAGGACAAACCTAGCTTATAACATAAGCTGCACTAATCCAGCGAGGTCTAGCAAGACCATCAATGTCATCAAGGATAATAGAAGCAACAAAATCAGGCACAGAGTCCAGCTTCCAGAAACCTAGCTCATACTCAATGCTCCTCTTAGCAAGACAATCAGCCACTATTTTTCGTTCAGGGTGAATGTGAATCATCTTATACTCCTTGAAACTATTTATAAGGTGAAGACAGTTAGTCACCAAAGTTCCTAAAAGATGAAGATGCACCTTAGGACTATGAATGAGATTAATAAGAACAACCGAATCCGATTCCACAATAATATGCGTAATGGCCATATCCTTGGCAATTTGGAAGTCAGAAATTTGATTTCCTTTTATTCTTCTTTTTTTATGAAATAAATACATTTAGGTATTTATTCTTTAGGCCTAATGGCCTATGTACAACATTTTCTATTTTTCAGGGGCTAGATTTTTTTTTTCTCTGTTCTCGACCCCTTACATGTTCGCCCCCTCCATCACAAGGAAGATTGAATTTGAACGTAGATGGTGCGTGGCAGTGAAAAAAAAATGGGGTGTTGACCGGATTCGTGCTTCGCAATGATAATGTCAAAGTTGAGCACAACTAAGTAAGAAAATTATTGAGTAGGTGAACGGGAATGTTGGTGAGTCATGTTCAACATGATCGATGTAATTGGTGTATGCTACATGACGGTATAGGTGATACTCTTTCATTTAGGGCTGGGCATGTAAACCAGAATCTCGAAATCGAACCAATCCCATACCGAACCGACTCGGAACGGGCCGGTTCTTAAACTAAAATTTGCACTGTTCGATCCTTACAGTCTCGAGAAAATGGGACAGAGATCGGTTTCAAGATTTGGAAACCGACATTATTAAGGCTCGTACTGAATTTATTAATAAAATATTTTTTAATAAGTGTCTACTCCTAAACCGAGTCTATACTTAACTTCGAGTCCTTGATCGATCATGACCATTTTATTTTTCCCAATTCTCATTTCCGATTTTTCATTCTTCTTCTGGAATCCCTAATCCCCAAACAGCCAAACTCTCAATCTCTCTCAATCTTCATTTGAATCAACTGATTCAATTATTCAGTTTCAATACTAGTCATCGATCGATTTCAATCTCTTCCATCTATTTCAATCTATGCAGTCTCATCGATCAAGTCTTATATTTGATCCATTTCAATCTCCTTGAGTCGTCGTTCCATTTCAATCTCTTTGAGTCTTAGATCCATTTTAGTCTCTTTATTTGAGCAGATCATGAAATACTGAAAAACAATATGAGCAAGTTGTGTGAAATTTTGGCTTGTTACAATCTGCATTTTGGTAATTTTGCAGTATGGATGTTGAAGTTTCAAAAGACTACTCTAAAAACGATCTCGTCTCGTACCAAACCAAAGCCGATTGGGTTATGTATGGTCGGTTTCAACTTTAAAAAAAAAACATCAATCATGTACTATACCAAACCGAAATAAATTTTCGGTTTCGGGATAAGTTTTGGCTCTATCCCAGATTGTCCCAACCCGTGCCCAATCCTACTTTCATTTATCTAATTTTTTTTTCTCTTATTATGTTTTATTCAGGAAACATTTGAATAATGCAACATCCGGTCGTGTTTCTAATTTTCGTAGGGGTAAAAAACCTGATTGGTACCTAAACTATTGCGAAAGGTATTTTTTAGTACTTATAATTTTTTTTACCCTAAATAGTACTTGAACTATTGCGTCTTACCCAAAATGGTTATTCTGTTAACTTGGTCGTTAAGTTTGCCTATGTGGCACATATTTAAATGGAAAATGCTATCTAATTGGACGGGGTACAAAGCTAATTTTGTACCTAAACTATTGCGAAAGATACTTTTATTTGGTACCTACAATTTTTTTTTTACCCAATATGGTACATGAACTATTGTACCGTTACCCAAAATAGTACTTAATTAGACCATACTTGACGATCAAATTAACGGAAGTACCATTTTGGATAACAGTATAATAGTTCATGTACCATTTTGAGTAAAAAAAAAATTATAGGTATTAAAAGGTATTTTTTGTAATAGTTCAGGTATCAAATTAGGTTTTTAATTACCGTTTTTGTAGTCCTCGATCTTTCAATGATGTTCTTCTAACGAGTACCCAAATTGCAGTACGTACGTACTCTACACAATTTTCAATATTGGACTAAAAATTGATTGCTAAGAGAGTTATTGTTTGTGAGGCCTAAAAGTAGAACCCATATTTTCCGGAGCTTAAAAATGTAGAGGAATGAACTCATCCTCTAAATATTCAAGTTGGCCTCTCTTCTCTCTGTAGGCTAGCTTCTACCAATTAATATTCAAGTTGGCCTCTAAATATTCAAGCTAGCTGCAACCTGACAAACATGAAACAATCAAAATACAGCATTAGTGAGAACAAAACTATGCAACCGTATCAATAAAAATGAGGCTCTCTCTCATCCACCCAGGATAATTGCAAGGAATAAGATTCAGAATTAGATTTTTCTAGCTTGATCGGTTTTCAAGCAAGGATAACTAGGTTTAATCTAGTTTGAATAAGGATTCCTAGCTAGCTTGAATAAGGTTTCCTAGCTAGCAAAGTTAAGTTTAACTTCGTTTCCAATTTTGAACAGGTTAATTCATTTCCTTCCATACCTTAATTGGCAAGGAATAGGGTTTAAGTTCCTATGCCTATATATACCCGGCCTTGCTATTGCCACATTTCACTAATCCTTGCTAAGTCATCTCGATAATTTCAATTAGCTGCTTTGCTTGCAATATATCTCAAGCCATGGCCTTTTTTTCCGATGATGATGACGACGACGACTCCTTCTGGTGCTGCCTTTCCGGGTGTTTCATACTAGTTATTGCCTCCGTCACTGCTCTTCTTCTCACCGTCTGTTGTGCCGTCCACCACCGGCCCTATTTCGTCAAACTCGACCAAGTTCAGGCATCGCTGTCTCAAATCAACTACACCACCAACGACACCCTCCACTACACTCTCGACGTTAACATCACAGTTCGAAACCCTAACAACTTCTACCGCGTCCACCACAAGAGAATCGAAGCTCTGACCTATTACAAAAACCCGGCCGGCCTATGGCTTCGGTACTATGGTGAACATGAAGCCCTTTTCCCAAGGGCCCAAGTCAGACGCTCTTCTCGCACCATCCTTCAAAGGGCAGATTAACCTGAGGGCGGCTGAGGATGATGAGGATAGTGTTGTTGTTGTCAAGCTCTACGTTGAAAACAAGTACAAGACTCGGTTCTTGGGTTGGAAAACCATGTCGGAGTTCGAATGTGACTTGAAGTTTCCTTCGATCAATGGACAGCAATTGGCTGCTAGATTTGAGACTACTGAAGAAGCGTGCAAGGGCATAGTTCATCGATCTTCTTTCCCTAAACCTTTGAAGTTCTATTTCTTTTTCTTGATTTTTTTGGCTCCAGCTCCTTTTTTGTGGTGCAAGTGGCTTGGTGCTGTAGCGTCTTCTGCTGCAGTTCTATGGTTATTGGTGATTGTATAACTTACAGATAATTAAGAATATATATGTATTAGAGATTGGTTATT
Source organism: Rubus idaeus (assembly GCA_030142095.1). Taxonomy (NCBI): domain Eukaryota; kingdom Viridiplantae; phylum Streptophyta; class Magnoliopsida; order Rosales; family Rosaceae; genus Rubus; species Rubus idaeus. The sequence goes on from CM057970.1 coordinate 7,469,892, forward strand.
GAGTATTATGTGTATTGTTGGGCATGCAAGTATGCATCACAGACTTTGGTTATTGAATTTGAACGAATAAAAGATCAGTTATGTACATTTCCAACAGCCAGACAGGTTGAGAAAATAATTAGCAACTAAAGAGATAAGAAGCATTACTTAACTGTTATGTGATTATGTAAATCAATTCAGATCTTTTCTAGCGCTATGGATCGAATTCGATATCGTATTGAACCTAGCTAGCTACAGTACCCACTCAACTATATTATAGGTTCCAGATACATGCAATTAAATATAGTTTGCCAAATTTGTAATAGCGTTGCTCAAAGACTTAATTATTGAAAGAAAAAATGAGCCAGAGTTTCGTCTTCATATATGCTCACATTTAATGAGTAGATTTGCAAAAAAAAGAGTTGTGATTGGGAAACTTCTCATTAATTAAGTCTTTGAGCAACGCTATTACGAATTTGGACTCATCAATTAAGAGTCTTCTTTGTTAAATTAATAAATCAGTTTTTGAGTAATATACACTAGCATTTTTGTACGCGTTTATAGCATCTAATCATTATTTTCTTCATTTAATTAAAAATAGCAAATTCAAATCGAAAAATCAAATTGGCTGATGAAAAATGTAATGTTGACCAATTGAAAATTTGGAAACTCAAAATAGGTAAGTAAAAAATTTATTATATCAATAAAAAATTACATCATAATGAAAGAAAATACATCAATTTATACATTCATTCAACAAAAAGTTAGAACCAAACTAGATATTCATAGGATAATTTGTCCTCCTCCCTATCCACCAATCATGCACCGACACTACGTGTATTTCTATTAAAAAATAAATAAAACTCTATTATAGCTACTTTCCTCTTTCTTTTTTGGTCGAAAATAAAATTTTTATTTAAAACCACATAAGTAGTAAACCTAATACAATTAGACCCAAAACTGAGCAGCCCAAATTAAAATACACAAACAAAACAAAACAGAAAAGTCCAAATAACTAAGGCCCAAATCAAAGCAAAACCTACTAGTAATAAGGCAAGTCGGAGAACAAAATAGCCGCCACCTCATCGCCACTACCAAGCCTGTCACCACCCCAGCAGGGAAAACTTGCTCCGATAGCCAAAAACCAACCCAAAACTAATAGATCTACACAAAAAAGCATCAAAATCACCAAATCCAAGCAAAATCGAAATCAAATCTCAATCTCTCAACACCTATCAGCAAGGAGCATCTTCACCGCGAAACAAACGGCGAGGCCGAAGCCGTCGGAAGCCACCTTAGATCCCGACGAAAGTGTCCAATGTGGCTTCCGATGTTATTCCCACGATGTTATTCCCACCATTTTATTCCCCGTTAACTCGCGTTGTTTTCCCACCATTTTAGCAAGCATATTGTAACTTATTCCTTTTCCTTTTTTTTTTTTTAGGGAAATAAATTGCTTTTCCAATAAATAAAAGAAAATATATCCAATTTCTTGACACAGGCTGTTGCTGCTCTGTTGAACCGCTTTGTTTACTGGATTGACTGGTTGCCCACCCAGACGCACAAACATTGAAAAAGAAGAAACCAAACCCAGAAATCCAACTTCTCCGTCCCCATTTTACTTAGAACTCTGTAATTGCAAAATACTAGTAAGGTAGGAGAGGGAAGCCGAAGATGAGCGTCATCGAGCTTCTGACGAGAGTCGAGGCGATCTGCCAGAAGTACGACAGATACGACATCGACAAGCAGAAGGATTCCAACGTCTCCGGCGACGATGCCTTTGCTCGCCTCTACTCCTCCGTCCAGTCCGACATTGAAGCCGCTCTTCAGGTTCCTCTCTTTCTCTCTCAATTCGATCTCTGTTTGGTAGAGATTTTAGTCGATAATAGCAGATCCGGATGAAATTAACGAGGATTTTAGTCCAATCTGGTCCTCTTTTGTTAACTGAAACTAGCTGAAACCTGAGTAATTTTGATCTGCAGAAAGCCGAGCTTGCTTCGAAAGAGAAAAATAGGGCATCTGCAGTTGCTTTGAATGCCGAGATTCGTAGGACCAAGGCTCGATTGCTTGAGGAGGTTCCCAAGTTGCAGAGATTGGCTGTAAAGAAGGTTGGCCTCCACTGTTTTATTCAATTCTATTATTTTCTTCTTCATATTTGTGCACTTCATAAAATTGTTCGAGTATTTAGTGTGGTACATTCTGGTCAAAATTGAAAATTGAAACATGATTGCACTCAGATATGGCAGTTTAGTACTCGTTAGTGAAATCAAGTCCAAGAACATATGTAATTGAGTTGTCAATTTTGCCTGTTTGGTATAGAAACCCTGATTACTTTAGGGTTTGGGCAGCGTGTTTCACAAATTCTACTATTTGTTCACAGGTTAAAGGGCTTTCGTCCGAAGAGTTTGCTGCTCGTAATGATTTGGTCCATGCATTGCCAGATAGGATCCAGGATATACCAGATGGGACTCCGGCTGCGCCGAAACAAACTGGAGGAGGTTGGACAGCTTCAGCTTCTCGTACTGAAATCAAATTTGATTCCTCGGGTAATTTTTTTTAGCTTTTTTGAGATTGTTTGGTGCATCTTCTATGATTACAATCTATGTGCGATTGTACTTTATTTGATCACATTTTAGTCACCTTTACCTATGTGATTCCTGTATTCTCATAGATGGACGGTTTGATAATGAATTCTTCCAACAATCTGAGGAGTCCAGTCAATTCAGGAATGAGTATGAAATGCGGAGAATAAAGCAGGTGAGTCATATGGAGTTCTGTTTGTTTACAACAATTTCTGTTTAAAATGAAATTGCATCTTTGAAAGTTACATAGTGCAATTTGTGTATATGGCTGATTTTTTGACATTTTCACAGGATCAAGGGTTGGATGTGATATCAGAAGGTTTGGATACTTTGAAAAATATGGCTGGTGATATGAATGAGGTTAGTTGTTCTGTGTTTTGCTGCTTGTTTATGTGCAATATATGTACACTTGTTAATCCGTTCTATAATGTGGCATGTATAGGAATTCGATCGGCAAGTTCCTTTGATGGATGAGATTGACTCTAAGGTCAGAAACATTGTCTTCTCCTTGTCTTTCTTTCAAGATGCTCAGTTATAAGTTATAACTCTCAACTTTATGACTAATTTTTGCGTTTCCCTCTCAACAGGTGGATAAGGCATCTTCTGACCTTAAGAATACTAATGTTAGACTGAAAGACACTGTCAACCAGGTAAATTTACTGCAACTTCGTTAGTTTTAGGAATTGCACATTATAGATTATTCGTAATTGCTTTTTCTAGCTGGATCTAATGCAAGTTTTGTTTTTGTTACAGCTGAGATCCAGCCGAAATTTCTGCATTGATATTATACTGTTGATTATAATTTTGGGCATTGCTGCGTATTTGTACAAGTAAGCTGATATCCTACTTAAATGGACATAAATTCATAAATGTTGAGATAGATAATTGTCCTGACAAGTAAAATTTTAGTTGGTTATGATTAGACCAGCTGAAAAACTAACTTGACATTACTGAAACATTTCAGACTTTGATTATATGTGATTAGACTTGTAGCTACTTAAACAATAAAATGCAGATAGTTACATGCATGAAATTACCTTTTCACTGCACTATACTTTGGAATTGATCATTTGGATCATTTGGATATCTGCATTTTTCTGTCAATTGCGGTGTTTTTTCTATTCTTATCTGGTATCTCTCCTTTGCAGTGTACTGAAGAAGTAGATGGCAATTCGATGTGTTCAGGAGTTGATGGTTGCTGGATATTGTTTTGCACTTTGAGGACTCACTTTGGTGTTTGATATATATTGTTTAATCGTTTATTTGATGCTCAAGAGTCTTTGTTTACACTAGCGCAAATGTATTTTGTGTTGGTCAAGTACATCGGTCATGTCTGTAATTGTTAGTTTGCAGTTTACTGCGTCCTCTGTCTTGAGTTCAAAATCTTTTAAAACCTTTGTTGACCCTTGTTGTTAATAGTTTGGAATGACAGCTTCCTTTCGATCTTATATGAATCTTCTCATGGAATTGTTGTATTGTTTCATTGCCTGAGTGAGTTTTATCTTTCTCATGCATCGAGTTTTCGAAGATAGTTGACAAGTAGTTGCAAGTGTTAAGTTTGTCCATTGGTTCAATTGTTTTGATTTAAGTTAATAGTTTGTTCCACTACTTGGTACCTTCGAGCAAAAAACTGATTCTCCAAAGCTTCTTTTGAGTGCCCATTGTAAACATATCCCCCTGGGTTTTGGCACAAATCTCAATCAAGCTTCCCAAATCTCAGCATCAGGAAGATCTACTTCAAATGTTGGTCTGTCCTTTTTCAGATATTCATCGAGGCTCTTTGGTTTCATATTGAGTTGAAGTATTTGGTGCAATCCACCAATATACGGAAGTACATGGCTTTAGTGCAGTTTCAGCCTAATATGAGAGATGAGGGAATGCATAAGGAATCAGCGGTAAGCTTGGCCACTGCAATCACCGAGAGGGTATGGTTCATTGCAGAGAACAAAAGTCCCTTTTTATCTCCATCTAAATTCAAGTAGAGGGAAAAGGAAGACAATTGGAACCAATTTGCTTGGTCACTCCGTCACTCCCATATAATGATAAACTGGTTCAACCAGTTTGTAGCTCTACTAGTTGTGAGCATTTACCCCGATCTAATGACAAGGGTCGAACAACCTCTGCCCTCTTTGGCCTCTATTATAACCAAAAAATTTGGAAGGACAAACTGAATGGAAATGCCAAGATCATATTTCACCAAACACTCCTTGAACTGCAGTTGAGCTTATGTTTGAGCCAACTGCTTAACCTGTCATGCAATCGTTTAGATATCTCAAGTTTAGGCTAGTTCAGTAGTTCTTAACCTGTCATGCAATCGTTTAGTGGGGTTAGATGTGTACTACTGTCTCAAGTAGGTGTGATTTATGAAACTAAACTTATGATATTATGTTTGACAAATCACTATTTATAAATTCACGCTTTCATGAGAAATAGTTTAAACAGTGTATATATATATATATAGGAAGTTGTTAATAACACACCCAAGTGTGTTACCTATTTCTTTATCTCTCTGAGTGTGTAGAGAGAGAAAGAGAGAGGAGGGTGTGTTAATAACACACTTGGGTGTGTTATTAACAATCCCCTATATATATATATGTGAAGCTCATGATATTTTGTAAAGCATTTACTAACTTTGAATCACAATGCATATATACAAGCGTATAAAAAAAATGCATATATACAAGAGATGCTAGTATTACAAATATACATACATACACTAGATATGATGTGGCTAATTACAACCAGCAAACCCCAAAACTAATTTACATGCTATATATTCGTCAAGCATATAGCCATATACATAACAAATCCTTTACACACTAATTTACATGATAAATCACCATCAGGCATGGAGTCCTCCAGACCTCTATTCGGGATTTCTTGAACACCTTTATTTACATATAAAAGGAACTCCACTCGCAAAAATAACTTAGTAACATATGCTAGCTAGGCCTCTATATATATATATATATATATACTTTTCATTAGTAATCACTAGCTACCCAATTAACTGACTGAGTTCTTGATACTGGATCATAGAACTCCATTGATCTGCATTGAAATTGTCAGCTTCAAACTGGCTATCTATTCCCCAAAGATTCATGGATCCATTAATTATAACTTCCTCCTTTGGATATTCTCTGTTACATATCTTCTTGCTGGGAGCAACAGAACACCGCTGTTGATCAGTTCCTTCAGGCTTTCTCTTCAGTGGGTTGATGATCAAACTGTCTAGGGAAGAAAATAAAAACTGCCCGCCATTATTATTGATCCTATTTGAATCGACCTGGTGGTAAACAGGAGTAGGGCTGCAAGATTTTCTATTCTCAGTACTGTCCTGAAAGTTTATGCTTGAAGTGGTTTTGATGCTAGGAAGTACTTTCTGAGAGGCCAAAATGTAGGGTAACATTGGGCAGTCTTTGTATAGATAACTCCTGACCATTTCGATGCTAGGGTTTGCTTCCTTTGAACATGGTTCATCTACTTGCCTAAAGTGGCCAGATAGTTTGTAACTAGGAGTTGTGTTTTGATCTTCCCAAATGTTCCTGCTGTTGTTGCATTTTTGCCGAACCCGGCATAGCACCCAATCATCCAACTGTAATTGAAAAATTATCTTCAACGATATATATGGCAGGACTATTAGATGCGGACGTCCGCAGTGCAGACTTGTAAAATTTGGACTAGTCGACCATGATAGGATCAGTTTTTGCCCAGTTTGCATTGCGAACGTCCGCTTGTAGATGCATATATATATATTAATATATATATATATATCATTCAAATAACACTATTTATTATTAACATATTATGTTGCAAATCTGTAAATCATTTTGAGATAAGATGAATGATATACTGATTAGCACACTAATTAGCAAAACAAAGTTAGGCATATAAACCATATTTGAAATATATATCTCATGCAAAAAAGAACAATTAAGAATTCAGCAATTTACTTTTCAAAACGATTTCGTTTTGGAATTTAGGGACTTAGGGTTAATCACTTTAGCTTGTGGTTGAGTATTCGGAGTTTATAAGTATTATAGGACAAACAATTAAATAAAAGCTCTAAATGACATAACTTTGAACATAAACTCAATATCAACACAATAATTTAGCGGAATATCGGTACTCTATTCAGTATTCAGTCATGATATATATGAAGCAATTAGCAATCATGTACTTACCCTCATAGACCCTTTTTGCTTTGAAGAAGTACTCCAAATCGTTGTGTCAAGCAATCTATACTCGTTCATGATCCACTCAGTCTTAACACCCTTTGGAGGGTGCCCAGTATAGAACACAAGTGCTTTCTTCACCCCAATGCTTTTCGTTCCACAAGAACTGAAAATATGCTTATCGGTCCCTGTTGCCTTCCAGTAACCCAAACCAGCTGCCCTATTAGGCCTGGTTCCATTCGGGTACTTCCGATCCCTCGGGGTGAAAAAATACCACTCCTCTTCTCCGAACAAGGCCTTCCCCGGTAGCTCCCACGGATTATACTTGTAGAGGTCCAATTCAGTGATGATGGTTGCCGGTAGCGGAGATGAAGTGACTTTGTTTTTCAAGTAGTGGACGATGAGCTCTTCGTCGGATGGGTGAAATCGAAACCCAGCAGGAAGCTGAATGCTATGCTTATCGATGGTTTGTTCCCTCTCGGCCATTTTTAAGTTGGAGATGTGCCTTGTTCCTTGGGGATGGAGGAACCTAGGGAATCAATGACACCCACTGAAATTATCGATGCCAAAGAGTTGTAAGTTTTTGAATGCACTGTGCACTTGTTTTATAGGGAGCTATATACATCTCATGCAGAAAAGGACATAATATATATGTGTTAGCATTTGATTAATGACATAGAGCTTATTATTTTTATAATGATGATTTGAAAAAGAAATGGAAGGAAGTAGGAGAATGGAAAGCAACTTCATTGTCCTAACTCACCAACCATTGAATCATTTAGGAGATTAAACTTGAAAATCGCTTTGATCTTTTGAGAGCACTTGATTAGATTGAGTTGAAGACATACTTGAAAGTTAAGTTTAGCCTATCTGATTTGATCAGATGGTAAAATTGGCTGATTTCTGAGATAAGAAACCCTTCACACTAGATACCGTTTAAGACCCCCTAGTTGTCAATGAGGCAAAATATAGAAGTCCGCACAGTAACTTGTGTTTTTTGCTCAGTTGCCTTAACTTGAATTTCCTTGAACTAATCCGTTGAACATTTTGCCTCTACATTTTAAGGCAAAAAACTAAGTAATTACAATTTCATAGTGATCAAAGATTGAAATGGGGGCGTGCACCGGCAACGGGCAACCTTTTGGATCCGCTTGATCCCATTGCATTAGGTCTTCATTACAAAGCATAGTTACACGATCGAACACGTTTTCTTGCCAAATAATACTCCTAGCAAAATGGAAGTATTAATCTGAATATATGTGAATCTGAACCATAAGTCAAGCTGGTTCTTGGTGAATGATCAGTACTTGAGTGTTCATTTTCCATTGTAAAAGACAATCGTGATTATGTTTCTTGTTTGTTTCTTTAAATACATTAAATCTGGCATTAGAAATATACATCATGGGTCATGTTTTGTTGTCTAATTATATGATGGGGGCCGGGTGATGCCGTGGGGGCACAAATTTTGGCATACATAATTCAATCAACCTAGAAAATATTATCTGAAATCTTCTATTTTTGAGTCGATGATGACGAGATATATATATATTCTCATGTACGGATGTTTGTAATTTTAAAATTTACATATTTTAAATATCAGCCGTCAGATTAGATCATTTAAACAGATCTAACGGTTAACATTGAAAATTCATAAATTTTAATATTACAGACCTCCGTAATGGAGAAAACTTGAGATTAATTAATATATATCCCCAAAATCATTAAGAATTTTATAATCTATGTGTCTCGCTGCATTATTTTCATGCTTAATTGTACTCCATCTATATATGTCCTTTCTGTTATAACGTGCATTGCAAGCATTGACATCATGTAATTGTAATATATGGGATATATGTTGAGCCAACTACATCAGATTGTACAATTGAGATCGAGGATTTGCCAACTAATTAATGGCTCGGCTCATTTTACTATGAGAGTCATTGGATAATTTTTTACCGTATAATTTTCTAATTTAATCATTCATATTTTATAATTATATGGTGTTAAGTCATTGCATATAAGGTGAAGAAAATATGTAATTTAACTATAAAAAAATTCTGATACAATATTAGGAAAACATGAAGGAAAAAAACTTAAGTCGTTAGAAAATGAATCAACAATGCATGTAATCGATCAAATTCACATTTCTGTGTATTTCAATTTTAATGTCCATGTATATGTATTATACAGGTTTTGATACGCTATATATGCTTCATTTTAATGCAATACCTTAAGAAACAAATAATCAAGGATTCACTCATTCACATCAAGAAGTTTCATACATAATGGAGGTTGCCTTTAGCTTTCTACAGCCTGTACTCCTCCTCCACCATATCTTCTTGATCATCTGCACAAAACTCCAAGATAAAGAACATTATAGAAATCAGTAGGAGATATATAAAAAGGCCAACTTGACACCCTAGCTTGATCCCATTGCATGTCTTTTCCTCCTTGGAGTCTCTTCGTTTAACCATTTTCCTTTGTCCATTAATTTTGGAGTACTCTCTAGAGTCTTTGAATATAAATTTTCTGCTGTGTGTCATCCTTTGAAACTTCAGAAATTGCATGCTCAACTACTTCCTCTTTGAATTTCAGACAAAAACACTTCGATCTGATAAATGAGGTAATATATGTACTGGAATTTTCGAAGAACACAGACGTATGTACCCACCAAGTACTCTCCAGTTTTTTTATTATAGCAGTATATATGCTACTGAGCTATACTACATGCAGTATAAGACCAAAGTATAAATGATTTGTAACTAAGGACAAGAAACATTCCTTTTACGTGTGATCTGGGTACGTTTTTGATTAACCGAGGTATCTGGTTCGTCTTTTATGGCATTAATTGGGGTGTGAACGTTGAGTTTGAGGGAGCTTAGTTTGTTGGCAAGCTTAATTCAACACTATGTTGTTGGCTAACATCGTTGTCAGATTAGAGTATGTTCGAATTTTAATCCAAAAGATCCAAAACGTGTATGACATACTTTGACCGACCCTAGCTCGCTCAATCGTCAATCCAAGTGTGCTATATATATATATATATATATTTCATGTGTTTATGTCAATAGATGTAGCTAGATTTAGAGCAAATATATCCAACAATGTAAGCGATCTAAAATGTGTCTATGTTATGTTGTTTGCGGAATCACCTTAATAGCTCTTTTAGTTACTACTGTTAAGTAAATAGCTAAACTCAAATATTTTATTAATTATTTTATTTATTTTTCGTTACATTGGGAGAAGTCGATCGACCAACAACTAAACTTAATTCTAACTTAATTCTTCATTCTCCAACAACTAAACTTAATTCTAACTTAATTCTTCATTCTCATTTATTAGTTAGCTAGGTTTAACTCGATGACTTATTATTTTTATTTGTTCGTGGGTTTCCCAATGCCAATAACCCAAGATATTCAAGATCTTATGAATTCTATATGCTTTTGAGTTGGAAAACTATTAAAACTCAATCAGGCTAGCTGACTATTAATCTTTCGTTCGACAAGAAAAAATGTACGCTTCATCGACACAAATAGAATTAAATGAGTTAACAAGCTAGTTAACAAGTTACTATCTAAAACAATATAATGCATATATTTAATTCAATTTTTAAACGAGGAACAAATCAAGACTAAAACTTATATACTGCACCTCCGGAGGGATGGTGCAAATATTATTTTGGATGGTACTTTTGATGAGGACAGTAGAGTTGGAGGGATTGGAGTGGTTGCTAGAGATCATGAGGGCTCTTTCCTCATGGGCACTATTTATCTGTTCAACATGTTTATGATCCTGGTCAAGTAGAAGCTTTAGTAAGAAGATTGGCTAGTCAGTTTGTTGTTGAGCATAGTCTGGGACCTGGTAGGTTTCAGACGAACTCCCTTAGACTGGTTTAGGCATTATCTTCCTATGATCATTTGGGTTCTTTTTATGATCGAGGATACTGGCATATACCTTCAGGAGATTCCAGGATCCTCTTTCCACCACATCTATTGGGAGGCAAATGAGGCAGCACACCGGTTAGCTAAATGGTTTGTCCTTCAATTTTCACTTTTTTCCATTCCCTATATCACCTATTTTGGATCTCATTCTGGATGATTGTAATTGAACTTTTGTTCATTCTTGAATAAAATCATGTAATTTCTTCCTAATATATATATATATCAAAAACTCATAATTATATATAAATAAACATTTATAAAATTTTAAGCCCTTGCATGTAAAGATTTCTAATTGATTTTAGATTCTACATACGCTCTACCTCAAATTGATAATATATATGTGCTTTATATTAGATAGAGCATATATGATCATTTATTTGCAATGCCCAACAAACACATAACCTCTCACAAGTCACTATAAATGTTATAATCTATAAATTGTTATGTATATGTGTACAAAGATCAAAACCAATGAAGAGCGAACTTGCGGACTCGACTAAAATTAGAGCTTGTTTGAGTGTTAAATTAATTTCGCTTAATTAAATAGTGTAATTTCTGTAGTTTCATTATTAATCAAGATTTGAGGGCGGCCACACCGATCCTTACTCCCTTTCAAAAAAAAAATGTGTGGCAATTTTATAGTTCCGCAAAGTTCGCTTGGGAATATTCATCCTCTATACTATTTAAATTTGTATACAAATCTAGATGGCTACATTATCATCTTGCTCAACAGGGAGGTAGTCATCCATCGAGACAAAGAATGAATCTTTATTTATTCAGATATGGTTTTTATATCTCATTATTCAGACAAGGTAGTCATGCAGTATACGCAGAAAAATTCCCTGGCTCTCTCATTATTCAGATTCGATCTCTACCGACAGCTTGAAGCCAACTTAGTCTTGGCCGGCCAGCTAGTGGCCATACCTTCAACGATCAAGAATTAACAATTTAAATAAAAACATGCAATTGAAACCACAAATCTCTAGACAGAAATTCCGACAAGTTAAAACAATATCTAATTCTTGTAGGAATAGATTATTATACCTGGGCCTCTGCTATATATGTTAATTCAAATTTGTAAGAGATTTTAGAAGATTTGGGATTTTGTGAAGGAAGATAGTTGGAGTCGGGAAAGAATGAATAAGAATATTGTTGCAGCTGTGCGTTTTGGTGGTTTAATAAAGGGGACAATATATATGGTATCATTTTGGCCCTTCAATTAGTTTTTTTTTTTGCACTTAATGTAGTTTTTGTGTCTAGCTTGTTGCTATTGGAAAGTGAAAGATCTCATATAAGAAAAGTACAAAAGAAAATATAACTTATAAGTTGGTGGGCTACTCCCAATTGAACCGAAACCTTTTGAGATAAAACTCAACATATAATGTGTGGTTAAGTTGGGACAATATCGGTGCAATAATGAGCCACGAGTCACACTTATCGATGTTTAACAGTTGCCATGCCAACAAATCACACGCAATATAATTGAAAAAAAAAATCTATTTTTTAAGCCCTGAGATGCGATTTTAATACGACATTGATTGGGAGTACGTTTTTCAAACCGATCAATTTGAACAGTGAGAAGAAACAAATCACTATCCACAACCAGACTCACGGTTTGTTGTAACATTCGACAAAGGCTCCAGGTCGGATCATCTCTACCGCTATGCTCAACAGGTAGAACCGTAGGTCGGGTCGCCTCTCTGCCCTCCACCATTTTATCCACTAAGATTTCTTTGTTCCCTCTAACATTTGATACTAATTGTAATTTTCTTCGGATTATAGGTTTCAAATGGTGCATATATATATATAAACACCTGATAAATAACTAGGGTTAATAATTTGTTGAATAAATAGGATAAACTAGTAGTTAATAATTTGTTGATTTTTCTGACAAACAGCCCCATGTGGTGCTAGCTACTCCCAAAGAAGAGGTTGTTTTCGATGTTCATAGTACATTTTTCTTTTTGGTTTCAAATGAAGCCATGGGTTTACATATTTAGCACGAGAGAGATGTGATTCTATTATCATCCACTTTTCTACTCACTCCACACGCACCTTAAATTAATCATAAACAAAAATTAATACAAATTTACCCTTTCCTAAAAGTTATCTAAACGGACAAAATTTAGTTAGTTTATTGCTCGTATATAAGAGACTTTAGTTAGTTTAGTGAGAAGCACACACTATAAATTAATAAGACGTAGTTAGGGCATAGGTTAAAGTCCATCACGGCATCAAATATTCAATGCCCCTGGTCCAAGACAAAGGAAATATTTTCTCTTTTGGCAAACATCAACAAATTCAAAGAGCACACATCGATAACATCGATCTATTTAGGTATATAGTCATATTTAATCTTCACATGCATGAAGAGGGTATTCTAATGCTAAGCTCTATAACGTGTTTACGTTCATCTAAACCATAATAGATATGTGTATAGAGAATTATATGGAAATAGAATGAGCGTTGATCAAGGCACAAGAGTAATCTACGCAATATATCATAGATAGGAGGGGATGTCATTACTTGGTCAGACCTATATAATTTATAGATAACCTCATTCTGATCTCTTCCTCTACCTCAAGTCCAAGAAAACCAAAAGATAAAAAAAAACCCTAATAATTTCTCCCTCTGGAAATTAGGGTTCTTTGGTCTGTACAGTTTCAATTCCAACATGGGGTTTTGTGTATTTTATTATTTATATACGTGTGCATGCAATATTTTAAAATGAGAGAAGCTAAGCATTGGATACCCGATGGGGATGAGATAGAGAAAGCATCAAATTTCTAAAGGGAAGCTCCGAATGCATGGAGCCAAAAGCAGTTGTGTATACAATATATTCTATATATATATATATTGCTAATTATTCTATACTTAATTAACTTAATTTTCTAGAGCTAAGATTAGCTTCATTGTAGTATTATTATGTGAAATCAATATGAAACTAACTGTGGGTACGTGGTAGGGTCTCTAATCAAAGTCAGCTCAGAAAAAGACGTCATTGCAATGATCCATTTGCCACTCAAGGACGTCAGCTTCTTATTCTGCACAGTCGGTAAATAACTGCATTCTCTAGTGAAGTGATTAATTGCAATCTGCAAATGCATGTAAGTGATCTGCTCGATCTCTTCAGATCTAAGAAATTTTACTCTTTATCAACCATAGATCGATGAGATGTTAATTGCCTTCAAATTATCCATTAATCCCATGGATTATATCTTCATCCTGTCTTAATCACATCAGGTAGTAATTAACTTGAACTTAAAACATCATTAGTCGAAATCAGATATTCTAACTCGAACAAGATCAGATTCGGATTGGGATTTGGGGACAAAATAAATTATGAAATACCTAACAATGGACTTAGTCGTAAAGTTAAATCGCTAACTAATTTAGGGCCTCATTAATTAGATATCGACCACTCTCTCTATTATATGAATACAATTAAAAGAAGAACGAATTCAAACCCCAGAGTGATATAGCAATACACAGTAGCGGAGCCATAAATTTATAACAGGAGGGGCACAATAAGTACTTGATGATAAACAAAATTAAAAAATAAAAACATGACCGGTGCAAAAAATTTCGTATTGAAAATTAAAAACTAGTTAAAAACTTGAAAATTAGGTTGACAAACTAAAAATTAATCTTTCTCGGATTGGAGTTGTTTGTCTTGTGGTGTTTGTGCTCCTAATTTTTTGTTTTTGATTTTTTTTTCAGTTATTAAATCTATATTAAATTATTGTGGGTTCTTCAATAATAGGGACTAATACCCAATAGGAAAATAAAATTTTATGAAAATTACAAAATTTGATTAAAAGAGAAAAAAGTTAAAATAAATATCAATTGTATAATCAATTTTTATTATAAAGAATGATTAGAAATTTTAAGTGCAACAATATCTCCTAGTTTCTTCTCCACATTAAATAATAAAATTATTTTTAGAAGGCTAGAAAACATAAATGCATTAAGTGATTAACCAAACAGAAAAGCATATATGATATATGATTAACCATAGCATAAAAGCATAATTACATAACTATTTCTACATAAATTCAGGGGGGGCCAGTGCCCATGCTGGTCCCTTAGTGGCTCCGCCACTGGCAGTACAATATATATATAATATTTTTCTCTACTACATAAGACTATGCACTTTTAAAATACATAGTTTTAATATCAACCGTTAGATTAGATTATTTAAACATATCTAACGGTTGACATTAGAATTATGTATTTTAAAAATGCATAGTCATATGTAGTGAAAAAACTTATATATATATATATAAGCATCTAGGTAGAAGAAAACTTAAAATTCTAGCTACAAAATAAATTATCTATACCTTGCATGTGAGAAGTTATTAAGTAAGCGCAATACTAGTATATAGAAAATACGAAGGAAAAGATAAATTAATTTTTAGAAAATTAATTGTCCATGAATATTTAAAATTGATTAAGAAATTGATAATAATTAATACACACGATTATTTGATATACTTACATAAGGTCGGGTAATTAATTTGGAAAACTATTTGCTAGTAGTTATTTTCATTAATGTAGCCAAATTCAATAATATATAATATTATTTAAGAGAAGAGGGTTTGTCTATCAAAACTAAATTTTTTTACGTTAATGACCTTAAAATATTAAAAAATAGAGCTAATTACTCATAAAGTCATTTTGGGTGGCCTTATACTTTAAAAAGCCATCAAACATTTTTTACCCAAATAAGGCTACCAATATTTACAAAAATGCCACCGCATCAATATTTACAAAAATGTCACCGCATTGTTTTTGCTATTATATACAAAAATGCCACTGCATACGGAAACAACAATAAAGCTATTGTCCAAGGACAAGAAAGCTATTGTCTAACAACAAGAAAGCTACTGGCTAACGACAAGAAAGCTACTGTCCAACGACAAGAAAGCTACTGTCCAACGACAATAAAGCTACTGTCAAAGCACACTAAAGCTACTGTCAAAGAAAGCTACTGTCCAAAAACAATAAAGCTACTGTCCAACGACAAGAAAGCTATTGTCAAAGCACACTAAAGCTACTGTCAAATAAAACTATTGTCCAACGGCAATAAAGCTACTGTCCAAATACAATAAAACGTCAGTGGCATGAATCGTAATTTTGAAAAAAAAATTAATGTCAAATACAAAGAGTTAAAGCTACTGAGTGGCCTTATTTGGGAAACAAACTATTGTAGCCTTTTGAAGAATAAGACCACCCAAAATGGCCTTATGAGTAATTTGTTATAAAAAATATTGAATTATTTTTCATCATTAAAGACAATTGTGACAAATTACAAAATAGTTTTTAATAAAATAAATAAATATTAACTCACAACTCCCCTCTTTCTCCTGCAATAACCGTTTCATCACATAACATGTGAGAGATTTTGCTAGTGATCATAGGTATTTAGTTTTGAACTTTTTAGTTTCCAGCCTCAAGGCATACCAGAAATCTTGTAATGGTATGTTGGTCTAACGTTTTATTATAAGTAAGTTTTTATATGGTTTTTGTTTGTATCGTTCATATTACTTATAACGATTTCTTTTGTATTAATGAATCTAATTATTTTTTTAAAAATTAAGCTCTTTCTTTGTTCATAAATCCTAAGAAAGGAAAGAAAAAATAATTATCCGGTTCAAGAACAAGTTATATTCACAAGACCCTCTTTTTTGTTTTGTTTTAAAATCCAAAACTTGTGGCAATGCTATAAATGACAAATCACTTATCACTGCCAAGTCCCTGAGACTCGTAAATTCAGAGGTAATTATTGCATGTTCTAGCTACCAATTATAAATCCTCCCCATTTCTATTTCTATGTCTAAAATCAGTGGATCCTTAGTAATTATAGCAGCATGGCAGTGATTATAGGACTACCTATCTATATGGTATCATCAATCACATGCAGTCCTACCATGGCAGTAACTCTGATCAATATCATCATCATACATGTACTACTCCCACAGAGGTATCACGGACGGTCCTATCAACTGTTCCTCATCGGGAAATTAACCCTAACTTATTTGGTTCTAGTCCCACTTTAATTATGCCCAATAATAATCATAAAGGCAAGCAACTTTCTGATGAAGAGAGATCAAAGCACCCCTTTTCTGGCTTCAAAATTAGAACCAACTTTTGGGTCGTTTTTTGAGTACTTCAAACAACAATAACATATTTAACACCGAAAACAAATTAATAAACAATCTCATCGTTCGAATTCACCTTTTCAATTAACTATTTCTAAACATAATTGGAATATGGGCTCACCAGAAACCAACAAAATGCACACAACCCTACACATTCTGCTTTTCTCAAACCCAGCTCAGCCATTGCTCAAAAAAAAAGAAAAAAAAAAACAGCTCAGCCAATATATTTCTCGCACACTTCCACTTTTGAATACGTGAGAGAGAGAGAGAGAGAGAGAGAGAGAGAGAGAGAGAGAGAGAGAGAGAGAGAGAGAGAGAGACTGTGTGATCGATGGTGGTGGCCCAGAAAAATATATGGCTGACCGACTTTGCGGATCGATGTGAGTTAGCTAGATAAAGAGGGAAGAGACTTATAGGCGTAAGACTATGACTACTGCAGAATAGAGAGCAGAGAAAGAGAGAGGTTAGAAGAAGAGGAAGAAAAAAACACTAAAAGATAGAAAATATTATTCTCTTTTAGCTATCATGGTTTTTGGTTTTTTCTCTTAGAAATCAAACTTACCAGATCGTCTTCCTTGCAAGAGTCCGAAAGCTCTACTATATTCTTTAGTGAGAGGGCTTTTTTGTTTAGATCGATCAGTGCTCCTCAAAAACTACTTGGCTTGGGTTTTTTTTGCTGTCTTTTGGCAGAGTCGGAGAGTCTAAATTTAGTCTGTTTCGATAAAACCCCTTGCGTTTGTTTGCTTGTACGGTCTCTTAGTCTTTCCAAAACTAGTCTTTGTCTGCGGCTAAATTACAAGGGAACAGATTTGAGCTCAGATTCAAATGATGTCCGGTGATGCGTATTCACTTATACCTTCTGCGATTGAAGGGTTCGATCATCAGTTAAACGCAGCAAACCCTAGCCAAAAATCCAATCCTGTGGTCAAGAAGAAGAGAAATCTACCAGGAACGCCAGGTAATCAAGCAAGCAATCAGCTCTTAGTTTCTTTCGTTTTATATTCTTCAACTTTAGTTTCCAATTTACTAGTTAATTTGTTTTACATGTATAAAATTGACCGACACTAGACTCTCTCCGAAAACATGTACCCAACATAGCATATCATATATCTAGTCAGATATTTGATACGACAACATTTCTGGAAAGTTAATTTTTGTGTGTCAATTAACAGATCCAGATGCCGAAGTTATTGCTTTATCTCCGACCACACTTATGGCGACGAACAGATTCATCTGCGAGATATGCAACAAAGGCTTCCAGAGGGACCAGAACTTGCAGCTTCATAGGAGGGGTCACAATCTTCCATGGAAGCTTAGGCAAAGAACGAACAAAGATGTGATCAAGAAGAAGGTGTACATTTGCCCAGAGAAGACCTGCGTCCACCACGACCCGTCTAGAGCGCTCGGGGACCTCACCGGAATTAAGAAGCATTTCAGCAGGAAACACGGCGAGAAGAAGTGGAAGTGTGAAAAGTGTTCCAAGAAATACGCAGTCCAATCTGATTGGAAAGCTCACTCCAAGACCTGCGGGACTAGGGAGTATAAGTGTGACTGTGGAACTCTCTTTTCCAGGTACCTAAGTTAATACAAGCTAAGAATTAAATGCTCATTTTTGGATTCGAAATTAATGCAACGATATGAAATATGATTAGGTAATAAATGATAGGGAAGTTCATTTTTGTTTTTTTGTTTTTGTTTTTGAGAATCGAACAGGAAGGATAGCTTCATCACACATAGAGCATTTTGTGATGCCCTAACTGAAGAGAGTGCTAGGCTCACTTCAGCTGCAGCATCTGCTACCAATCTCAACTTCGGAGATGATCATACACTAAACAACACCATGATTAATTCTCAACCAGTTCAAGATGTTTCTCAAATCTCCGATTTCGAGAAGCCCAGCAGATTGTCGTTTTGGCTGAACCAGCATCCAAATAGTCTCAATGTGATGGACATGGCAGCTGCAAATCCTAACAATCTTTATGAAATGGTGCAAATGGGCTCTGCCACTAATCTTTTCGGCTCAACTTCCATGTCCAATTTTGGTGCCTCAACTTCAACAAGTTCCGCAAATCACTCCTTATCATCACCAATAGGACTAAAAGATCAAGAAGGCGGAAATCTTAAAGCCAATATTATTAGCAAGCCTCCAGCAGCGCCAATGTCTGCCACGGCGCTGCTGCAGAAAGCGGCTCAGTTGGGCTCGACCAGAAGCACCAACCAGTCCTTCTCGGGAAGCAGCTTGGGTGTAATGAGCTCGCCGTCTTCGTCCAACGCTCTGAGCTTCAACAGCCGATCAAATGAGCTTAACCAACTTTTTCAATCGAGTACTAGTTCATCAAATATGATAAGCTCGTTAAGTTGCTCATCAAACAGTACTAGTCTCGAACAGCTGATGAAATTCGGTGGTGCGAATTCGAAGGGGATTGATCATCAGAACAGTCTAACCAGAGACTTTTTAGGGGTGGGAGGAGCTGGAGATCATCATCGTCAGTCTCATAATAGGCCGTTCTTGCCACAAGAGTTAGCCAAGTTCGGTTCAATGAGTTCAGCTGCTATGGGATTGAGTCCATTCACTAGCAACCACTGAAGTCCTTATCATAAACTAACCAAACTGAGTCGAGGGTGAGTCGCGGACCGGGTTGAATCAAACTGATCGGTCAACTAGGGACCGCAAGCTGAAGGAACAATAAGAGAGAGCTAGCTAGCTAGGTAGAACGTACTACAGCCTGAGGCAAGTGGTCACAGACTCACAGACTTAACAGGGAGGGGTGGGGTGAGTTGGCGAGTCAGGTGGGGCTCGCCAGTGCATATCTGAATTGACAGAACGAAGAGAGAACTCCGAGTCATGATGATATGTAAATTATTTGGACCCTTTGGGTTGCTCTTGTTTTATCTTGTGTATGTTAGCCTTCTGTTTTCTTATGCATGAATTTTTTTTCCTCTTCTTTTTGAAATGGGCACGGAAAACTACGTGATTGATATCACAGACTCAGTTGACCGTCCGTCAAACTTATCCGGCTGCCCCGTCAACGATGGTGGGTGTAGTCGTAAAGAAAGACTAGAGCGCGAGGAGGGAGGGTATTAATTAGAGATGTGTCTGTTTCAGACTTTCAGTTAATGGAACGTTTAAAGCGATTATAACGTGCATGCACCACCGTAGGTATGATAATGATCAAGGGGACGTAAGAAGTGGAACCTAGCTAGCTGGGACTAGTTTAGGGTTTAGACGCTTCTCGGTCTTTTGGGTAGTGATCCAGTGTAGGTAGCATAGTATAGTTTAGCCTAGGGAGAATCTAGCCATAGCTGCATGCCAAAGAGAAAAGAATTGGGGCCAGGAAGTTGGGGACAGATGTGTCATGTGTGATGTGTCAACTACGCTACTTGATGGTTTGTTACGTACAAGCACGGGAAAAAAATAATAAAAGAAACTAACCTCAGCCAATATTCGAAATTTTGGTGCTCAATACAATATTTCACGACCACAAAAAAAAATACAATATTTGAAAGGGGAGTAGTAGTTCTCAAAGTCTCGATCAAGAATAGTGACCAAAATGTATCCATAACATTTCAATTCTTTCGGTTGTTTTCCTTTGTCTTTGCTGCCAATATTTCCCTTCTTTTTTTTGGCTAAAGGAATAGATGTTTTTAAATCCATAATTATATGATGCGAGATAATTATGGTATTTGATTTTAGCTATTTTTTAATCTTGGTCGAAACTACAATTTCCATTGAACTCAATTGGTGATAAATTTTAACTATCAATATGCAGTCCAACACATATTCGGTACGTAGAGAATACTCCGTTATGACATTAGTTGATCATGATTTGATGCGAGATTTTATTTTACTTGAAAAAACTTCAATGCTACTTCAAAAGAAATATCTCACTCAATATTTTTTTAATGATTAAATATAAATATACCAAACAAATCCTCGAAGGATCTTATATACAAGTATCTATGAAATAAAATTACTTGTAAAATATCATGCAGAAATTTGGAGAAGCACTAAGCAACGATCGTTTGGGTTTAAAAGTTCTTTTGCATACCCGTTTGAAATATTTATACATACAAAAAAATCTATGTGATTCTAATAAAATTCTTCTCAACGGGTGATTCATAATGTTTATGGACCGGTCGAGGAGCCGCCTCCACCACAACCCCCCTCCCCCTTCCCTTTCGTTAAAAAAAAAATTCCTTATATGAAAGCCTTACCGGCCTTACGGAATTCTTATCGATACGTGCAAGACTACATATCACTGCCATATCATTAGTGGTAGTTGATGTAACGGTGAAATGATATATGACATATACGTATTGTCCACCATTTAGCTATCAAAATAATTATGATGAGTTGCCATACCACGATCTGAAAATTTAAAGTAGAAATATACTATCAAGCTTTATAAACTACTCCTTGACTAATTGGATGGGACATGACAAGGGAGCTTGACTTTGGGTTTCACTTTCTAAACTACTTTCAGTAAACCTTGTTTTTTTTTCTTTCTTTTTTCGTTATGATCCTTTCTAATAGAAACCAGCTGCCAGATATATTATAAGATGGGTAAAAACTCAAAATGGTACCTGAACTATTGTGAAAAGTCTTTTTTGGTACCTACAATTTTTTTTTACCTAAAATGGTACTTGAACTATTGTGCCATTACCCAAAATGATACCTCCGTAGTTAAGTTGGGTACCATTTTGGGTAATGGCCAATAGTTCAGGTACCATTTTGGGTAATGGTACAATTTGTAGGTACCATTTTGAGTTACGGAGGTACCATTTTGGGTAAATGCACAATAGTTCAGGTACCATTTTGGGTAAAAAAAATTTGTAGGTACCAAAACGTACCTTTGGCTATAGTTCAGGTACCATTTTGAGTTTTTACCCTTATAAGATACATATAATTAAAATTAACAAGGCAGATAACATTACAATCTCGGAAAAACGAGATTAGAATGTTTTAGGGTTCCAATGTGGATCCTTGGAAATAACACATGAGGTTGAACGCCGTTCATTTATTCAAAAACCTATCTAAATAATTAGTACCGTCAATTAGTTTTCCCCAAGCTGCCATGGAAAATGTAACCGAGAAATGTTTGCCGATGAGAAATGTTCCTTAGACAATAATATTGTTTTGGGTGATCCTTATTTTCAGGTACAAGGTCACAGCTGCTAGCTTTGCCCTTCTATAATAGGGCAATTTTATAGTCTGTTGCCCCCCCCCCCCCCCCTACGAAACCGTTGCAGGGGCACTCAGCACTGTGAAAAAGAACAGCTTTGACCTAGCTCCATACTTGTTTATTAATATGGTGTAGAACCCTAGCAATTTGTAGGGAGATGAGATTGGAAGTCTTTTCTTTCAAAAGGAGATTGGAAGTCTTTGAGAAGCTTGGCCAATGGTCCTGCATGCGGTTTATAGCTAGGACAAGTACCGATCGATCTGGGTCTACGATCAAACTGCACAAAAAGAAACAATATTGAAAGGTAATGCGCGCAACTTTATCGTGTAATGAGTTTTACCTTTTTATTGGTACTTGTAATGACCAGCTTTAAGCTTTTTGAGGTCGCCCTAATTTAGTTAGTGTTTCTGAATCAAGTTTGAGCTATTTCCAGTAGACATTCTAAGAACGTTAGGAAAATCTTGAACTAGCTAGCTTAGTTTTGAGCTTGTTGACCAAAAAAAAGAAGAAAAAGAAGAAGAAGCTTAGTTTTGAGAAAGGTTTTAAGATTAAACTTAGTTTACTACTGTCCCTGAATTTTATATTAAACAACATGTTAATCCATGCACTTCTAATTTTATCAGAAATACCCCTATACTCTTCAATTTAATCAGTTTAGTCCATACGTTAATCAATCCGTTAAATTTGATGATGAAGTGATATGAGTAGGGTCGATTCTTGGTTGACTTGACAGTGACGTGGCATGCCCCAGTTATCAACCAAAGCTGACTGGACATGTCACTTCACTCACGGAGATACTAAACTGATTAAATTGAAGAGTATAAGGGTGTTTATGATGAAATTGAAAGTACATGAACTAACATGATGTTTAGTATAAAATTCAGGGGTAAGCTAAATTTAATTATTTTCAAAAATACCATTTTACATAGAAATCATGTACTATAATAAGAAATTTTTTTTCTCAATTTGCACAATTGACAAAAATAAGAGAAACACCGATTTCGCTAGACAATATGTTGTCAAAGCCCATTTATTTTGTTTAATCATAGAGTCCAAAATAGCCCTAATAAGTAAATTCTCTTACATTTCTTCAAACTTAAAAAATAAAAAATAAAAATTTAAACAATTGTAGCGACAAATTGGCCGTCGCTACAAGAGGCACCTAACTATTTTTTTATTTTGTTTATTTTAATTTGATGAAATAGTTAAAAAAGACTCTTCCGATCCTCAAATGTCTCAAGTTATACTTCACTAAAACTCTAAAATAATTTTGAGAATTCGTACAAACTGTACTTGAAAATTTCAAAGATACCATTTTTCATATATTTTATGAGCCTCACCCAGTCATTAAGTGACTAAGAAATATGTGATAATCCATTCTTAGATCTAAAAGGCTAAAATAAAAGAAATGTATTTTAAGTTTTTCAATCATAGTCCTTGATATAAAATTCAAGAATGGGTGAACTCCACCAAAATGTGGCGATTCTATTGGCCAAGACTACCACTTGACAACGTCATATGATAGAGTGGTAGTCCGAAACAACATAATAATTACTTGATTTCCATCCTTCTCATTGCCTATGGACTCGACTTCCCCACTAAACCTCCCTATGCATATGTATCTAAGATTCTAAGTGCATAGTGCATACTTCCTTTTACCTCTTGAAACTCTGGCCCAATACCTGAAGCTGAGAGCCTGAGAGACATAAGTCCTACTAAGATTTATTTATGGGCTGCCTAATCAATTAAAGTTTGGGCTCCGTTAGAAGAAGGATGATTTCTTGGCCGCTCTTTATGACATGGCAGGTCGTGATTGGTGCCAACAAAACTCTCGGTTAGACGAGGTTTGAATTCCACGTGGAACATAATGATAGGGCCTAGTAACGTGGAACGAAAACACCTCCCCTCGTCTAGCTTAGTATTAAACGCATTTTTTTTTCTTGCAAAATTCCCAGTATCGATAATTTGATATTTACTCGAACTGGGTTTGATAATTGAGTGAGAGACATAAGAGGGTGATGATGGTGATGATGATTCGGTGTTCCTCATTCGCCATGGATATATTGGCTTGGAGAGGATTGCTGTACACAGTCTTCATTCTGCATTTCGTGTTTCTCTGCCAGCTCCTCCTTCTTCAACCTCTGGTTTCTGCTATAGGTACTCTTCGGTCGCTTTCTTTCCCAATTTCATGCATTGATCTAATAATTTGTGCTAAATTTCTTATCTTTGTTAGTTGGGTGCTCTCATTGCTTTCGCTAGAGTTGAAAGTTTCTTGCTTTGTGGTTGTAATTTAGGGTTACTAGTATCTGGGCATCAGTGAAGGTTAGATTGGACGTTGCGTGGTGTTTGTATCAGTTAGTGTTGCATTTTGGGGGTGTAACTAGATTGCAGGATATCAAAATCCATATAAAAGCATGGCCCTTTTTAGGAGGGTGGAACTGGGATTGCTTCTATTATGCTGTTCCCATTAACTGCTAAGGGGTTTTATCACTTTATGTTCAAATTCTGTGAAAGAAATACAGCCATGTCTTATGTAAATGTAATGCTATAATTACTACAAGATTGTAAATTCATACAATTGTCATATAACATGAATGCTAACTGAATCTTACACATGAACTACGGCATATGTAAAGTGGAAGTCTAGAGAAACCAGTGTGTTTTATATGTATAAGATACCAAGTACATTAAATGAATGTGCTGTAGCTAAAAAGATTCTTAGTCTGCTTTATTATTATTATTTATTTGTCTGTTGAAGTTCTCAATGGCTTGGCACTACTGTCTTTCGTTGATGATAGCTTATAGAACCTTGCATGTGCAGATGGAAAACCTGGTAATGCGGCTGAGTTGTTTGAGAGGGTTTCACAGAGTGTAAAGGTGAAGAGATATAGCGAGGCACTTAATGATCTTAATGCTGCAATAGAGGCAGACCCAGCACTTTCAGAAGCATATTATCATCGTGCATCTGTTCTTCGCCACATATGCAGGTATTTATAAAGTTATTCGTATCTTTAAATTATTAGCATTTCAGGAATCAGTTTTGCTTTTATGGATCTTTGTTTCATATTTATCATTCGCTATTTAAATTTATGGAGAATATAAGAATGTCAGTGAGCAGCTATCTATTGACTTGATCAAATTTACGTATACTGAATAATTGATCCCGAAGATGTTTGGCTGAATCTCTGATCGGAAAATTAGGAATATGAATGTTAGTAAGCAGGCATCTCTTTCCAATTTCTGATTGGAAAATTATATGATTCAGGCGCTTTTTGGCTCATGTAGATATGAGGAATCAGAGAAGAGCTACAAAAAGTTTTTGGAGTTAAAACCACGAGATTCAGTTGCAGAAAAGGAGCTTTCTCAATTGATTCAGGCTCAGAGTGCTCTGGATACTGCTTTGACTCTCTTTGAATCAAGCGACTTTGCAAAATCTTTGGAATATGTTGAAAAAGTTGTTCTTGTTTTCTCTCCTGCATGTTCAAAGGTAATCACATCTATTTCTTTTTCCATTTTCCTCTATTTATCATCATGCCCAAACAGCTTGTTGGTATCAGTAGGGAGTTAGGGTTGAGGATCTTATTTCTTCAAATTCTAGTGACCTTATAATTCTGAGTGTGTTGTTTGTTGCAGGCCAAACTCCTGAAGGTGAAATTGTTGTTGGCATCTAAAGACTATTCTGGTGCCATTTCTGAGGCTGGGTTCATTCTCAAAGAAGATGACGATAATCTGGATGCATTATTACTCCGTGGCCGTGCCTACTATTATTTAGCTGATCATGATGTTGCTCAAAGGTTTGATTAGCACCTTCTTAACTATTGAGTTATGTCTTTATAATTGGATTAAAGTTGTATAAATTAATATCTACGGTTTATGTAGGCATTACCAAAAGGGTCTCCGCTTAGATCCAGAGCATGGTGAACTGAAGAAAGCGTATTTTGGATTGAAGAACTTACTCAAGAAGACTAAAAGTGTGAGTCATGGCAAATTTCTTTTGTGTTTCTTTTTCTGGGTCAAGTTTATTTGACTTCCTCTCATGTGTTGGGGGAGTGTGGAAATGGTAGTGACTCGGTTTCATTACCTGACATTCTTTTGAGCCTTACCATATTTAGCAACATGTGACAATTTTGTCTCATGCAGGCAGAAGATAATGAAACGAAGGGCAAGCTGCGCGTTGCAGTTGAGGATTTTAAGGCAGCCCTAGCAGTGGACCCTAATCATCTTGCACACAATGTACATCTTCAACTTGGCTTGTGTAAAGTCTTGGTCAAACTTGGCAGGGGAAAGGAGGCTTTAAGTAGTTGCAATGAAGCACTTAATATTGATGGGGAGCTTCTTGAAGCCTTAGTTCAGGTTTGCTGGTGTTTCTATTTTCCCTCGTTCATATATATATTATCAGCTTATTGTTTACAGAATTGCCTTTTGTGTAATATCTTAAGATGTATAGCTCAAGTCCGTTTACTAAATTTTGTGCTTACAGAGAGGTGAAGCCAAACTTCTGACAGAGGATTGGGAGGGAGCAGTGGAAGATCTAAAATCAGCAGCTCAACAATCACCTCAGGTTAGCCATTGTGTTTTACTTCTATAATATGATTAGTTATACAATATGCGCCTGTCACACTGTTGCAACTGCTAAGTTTATGCTTAATTAAGTAATTTGATGCAAGGACCAGTAAATAAACTTGTCTAGATTAGGAGTCGAGGCTTTGTTTTGTTTTTTGTTTTTGTTGTTTTTCCTGTTATTTTGCTATGTGAATTGGAATATCGTTAACAACATCGTGTAAATGCAACTGTAGTTTAGATGCACTATATGGCATGAGAGTAAATTCATTACTAGTGTATGCACGTTAGTGTCAGCCAGCTTGTAAGCATGCTTATAATGTTGATGAATTTCTAGAATCAACAACTTGCTGATTATGCAGGATATGAATATTCGAGAAGCATACATGAGAGCCGAGAAAGCCTTGAAGATGAGTAAACGCAAAGACTGGTACAAGATTTTGGGAGTTTCAAAGACTTCAAGTGTATCTGAGATTAAGCGTGCCTACAAGAAACTTGCTTTGCAGTGGCATCCGGATAAAAATGTTGAAAATAGAGAAGAAGCAGAGGAGAAATTCCGAGAAATTGCTGCTGCATATGAGGTCTGCATAAGCTCCTTTTAACCTTCTGTTCCTGTTGAACTTGAACCTTACTAGAGTTTGTACCCTACACTGCAATGTAAAATCCAATAATGTGGTCCACTTGTTGCCATCTGACTTTGTGTAATCCTTTACAGGTTCTTGGTGATGAAGAAAAGCGTACCAAGTATGATAGAGGTGAAGACATTGAAGATATGGGGATGGGTGGTGGCGGCGGTGGTGGTTTTAACCCTTTCCATGGTGGTGGGGGACAGCAATATACTTTCACTTTCGAAGGGGGCTTTCCTGGTGGTGGCGGTGGCGGTGGCGGATTTGGAGGAGGCTTTCCTGGTGGATTTGAATTCCAGTTTTGATTTTCACTAAAGAATGCGTTCCTTTCGTCCAGATGCTTGTGCTAAGAGAGTAACTGTGTCATTCTACGGGAGCCCCCGAGCCAATATGACTAATTGCTGACAGGTGTTACATGGATTTTTTTATCCATTGGGAGTTACTACGCCAACATGAGTGCAACTTGTATTAGTTCATTAAACGAAATGGATTTGGATCCATTTCTGTATATGTTGAATGTGCCCTTCTATGTTCAGACTGGTTCTGATTAGCAAATGAATTAGTTTTATTTTATTTTTTATTTTTTTATCCAAGAGAGCTAGGATACATGTTGAAACAGATGCACGCTGAGAAAGGTGTATTTCATTTTCATCAGACAATAAGTTAAACTAGAACACATCAGATCGATACATGTTTATTAAAGATCACCCGCCGGAACTAGTTCTTTTTTCGGTCTGTGAATCATCTTATTTTGTTACCCAACTCAGGAGTGAAAATCAAATTTTGCAGTTTCTGAAAACTTTAATGTCTATCAGTTCTAGTCAAGTTTTACTGCAAAAGATGAAGGTGTTATTGAAAAGAACAATGTCCAATATAATAACAGCAGTACAAAATTCTTAGCACAATAGGCAAAAGGAACAACAGAAAACAAAACAAAAGTTCAAATGATTACAGTAGTTCAACTCAAAATCTCATCACAACAAGAATGCTGCAAGAGTTGCTACTCCCAGGGATGCTGCTTTGATTGTCAGGTGTTGCAGCCCCATTGCAGCAGATGTATCACCTGTACTGTCCTTATCCGACGATCCCGACCCCGCGGAAGGAGAATCAGAACCGTTAACACTAGTTGTAGGTGCAGCTGGCGCTGGAGCGGGCGCTGGGGAGCCAAAAAGTGCCAAAGGAAGGAGCACCTTGTCCACCTGATACACAGCTAGCTGGTTGTCTGTGAATACGGAATTAGCCACTGTGGCAGTGTCAACCCCAGTTGTTATGTTCACTTGGTTGCCTGATGTGGTCACATTTAGTGGGAACTGCCCATCATCGCTATTCCCGGCCTGTGTATGCAAAGGGTTGGTGGCAGTTTGGAACTGGGAGGTAGAATAGAAAGTGGGGAGGATATGGAATTGGACTAGCTGGAGCTTTTGCTGTTCCGAAATGGAGTTTAGCGTGCCCGGTTTGAGGGATGCAAAGGCATTGTCAGTTGGTGCAAAGATGGTGATGCCTTGGTTTGATGTGCTGAGCTGGGTGTTGATTTGGTCAGCCGTCTTTGTGCTTTTGAGAAGCTTGATGAAAGTAGTGTACTGACCGGCCTTTTCAAGAACTGCGGTCACATTGGTGCCTGAAGGTGCCGGAGCAACTGCTGGAGATTGCGCAGAAATTGTACGCGAATGGAAGAAGAAGATCAGGAAAAAGAAGAGCGGGAAGAGGTATTGGGGTGTCATTGTTTTTGGGTCTTTGTGTTTGTGACTTGGTTTTGAATAATAAGAGAGAGTAAGGTAAGGTGGAGGAGTTGGGCAAAAGGTGAAGAGGGGTGAGGGTATATATTAGTGCATAGTTAGGTGAAAGGGAGTCATTTTAAGGTGGAAAGACAATGTCATCTAGAACGACCCAATATGCAAACTCTTTATTAGCAAGTAAGAGGAATAGAGAGTTTTGCTTGGCAGAGCAGGAAAAATAGAGGATATGTGAATGAAGTGAGTGGGGTATTAAGTGTAAGAATGATAGTTATGATGCATGTGTATTGCTTCTTGTTTGGTGCAAACTTTACAGAAGAAAGCTTGTAGTTCAAGTTCTCATCATATAAGCAGTTACAGTAGGACCAATTCCTGCCATACTTTGATTCTATGAGTCTTTGATATGACATCCAAACAGAAAAGAAATTATGCCTAACTACCATAAAAATTCAAAGTTGAACTGTAAATTTCATATAATCTCCATAAAAAATTAAAAATTAAAAATTTAATAAAAATTTCCTTTTCCCAAATATCAGATGGAATGTTTATGAACAATTCAAATGTTTGTAAAAGTCCAGTATTACAGTGAAACTTTCTAATATATATTAGGGATTTTAAAGGTTCACTTCTCATTGATACTAAACAAGCATGTATATTTACTCTGCCTGAAGAAATCTATATTCACTTTTATCGACCACTATTAATTAATCTATATACCATTTCTAATTAACATCTGCTCAAGAAAAATTAGTACCCTCTTTAAGCAAACAAAAGAAGAAGGGTTCCGCCAGCAATAATTTCAACCATTTTTTCTGATGTTACAACCTCTTAATTTTTAAGAAAATATCCACCAACCAATGCTGGGTCCTCAATAAATTTTATTAAAGGTTCTTAAAATGTGATGGTACATGTTATGAGCATGAGATGATGAGAATTCATTTTCATCCCTATTTTAGTTATTGTATTACTTTGTGTAGTTCTATTCTTGCATTGTCTCGTATTCTATGATTCTGTCGGGCATGCATGTAGCCTTTTCACTACCTACTAGTGAGGCCCAAGCGCCTAACCCATTAATATGAGCTTGATTATAAAATTACTCTGGCCTTGTACTATTCTTTGATATCATTAAGGGGACTTGAGATCCACCTTCTTGAAGTTTCAAACCAAATTGGGTATTTCAAGCAATCCCAAAACTAAGATGAGCCTATCTTTTGTTGAACTTGTTGATGATATTCCAAAGTTGGCCTAGACAGATTCTTTTGAAGAACTTGTGTTGAAAACCAAGGCTAATCCTATGTTGAGGCTTGTAGGCAAGCCTAATCAATCCTTTTGTTTTCTGCCTAAACCCAAAGTTCTTCCCACTCTCCCATACAACACACAATGTGTGCAATGGTGGAATTTCTCTTTTCTTCTCATAATAAATTATCTATCTTGAAACGAAAATCAAACTTTTTTGCCCCATAAGTAGTTTTTAATGATTTTTTTAAGTAGCAAATTTGAAAAGTTCATAAAAGAAAAGGATCGGGCGGAGCTTTTTTGCGCTCCGTTTAGTTGTGAGCTCTACATCTTTTATGCATTGTTATCCTTTGTGAAATTGTATTTGCACTACTCGTTTATCAAGGTATATAAACTCAAATTCATTTGTTAAAAATTAAAAAAAAAACAAGAGAAAAGAGTAAGAAATTCAAATTCATTGCAAATCATTAGATTTTATAATCGTCAAGAGTCTTTATCTAATGCAGAACTTAAATTAATTACCTAACAAAACAAGATTAGAAGAAGATCCGGAGTCATAAAGATAGGCAGTTGATTTGGCAAAAGAAAATTTTAGTAGTGCTCCTCATCGTACTAGTTTGGTTTTATTAAATTGGTAAAGACCATAACTTGGGTATCATATAATATATATATAAGCCATAAAACTACAATCACTACGTCCGGGGGGAAAAAAAACCAAAAACAAAGGCAAAAGAAGGGGGGGGGCTGGAGATGAGAATAAATTGATTTGGTGGTGGGGGTTTTTTGGGGGCGTAAAGCCAAAAAAAACCCTAAAAATACAAAGCCATAAAACTACGATCACTATGGATGAAGAACCAATTTTGTTTTTTCAATAAGGAAGTTTCCAAAGCAACCAAACCAATCGTTGAATCAAAAATCTCCCATGCCATTTGCTGGTTCATACACACATAGCTCTGCTTCCCTCACTATTTCAAGTACTTCTAGACGAAAGAAACAAAGATGATTTGATCCCAGCCGTTAAATCAGTTGACTGACAGCACAAAGTCAAATCTCCAACCATTAAAATTTACCAAACACTTCTCTCACTCACAACGTTCCCATAAGCCGCAAACCAGACAGTCCAAAAGCCATTTGATCCGGAAAGCCATTGGCGACCCAGCAAAGCTGAACATCGCAAACAGAGCAAAAACCCATCTTTCTCTGTTAATCCAAAACCCCACAGGCACTTGAAAATTGAAGCATTTTGAACCCTGGCAGAGGGGTCATGATCGTATGCTCTAAGGCCCATCGTAATCGACGCCATGATCAACACCGCCAACGGTATGATGTCAACGGCTTCATCGTCGAGCAACGCTCAGTCGCCGGGCCTTAAGACCTATTTCAAGACCCCGGAGGGAAGGTACAAGCTTCACTACGAGAAAACTCACCCTTCGGGTCTCCTTCACTACCCTCATGGCAAAACTGTCACTCAGGTGCTCAATTTCTGCCATTGCCTTCATTCTTTTACTGCCCATTTTGTTAATTCACTATGTCCAACCCATATTTGTGTATTTTTTTGAGTAAAGATTGTTTTTTTCTTTCTTCTGGTGTTGATGATGATGATTTTTAGGTTTAGTCTCAATGGTTAGTACCCGTTTGTTAGATAGCATTAAACATTGGGTGGTTTTAATTGTGTGGGTTTTGCTCAAAGTGAAAACCAGTGGTTCAAAGAAGTGTTGTTAATGTTGGAAATGTAAGGTATTCCAAGACCAAGACTATTATTTCACTTGCATATTCGGTGAATTTTAGCATTTTCCAGGTCCTTTTTTGTTCTTCCACATTGTCGAAAAGTTACTTTTCTTAGACCAGTGTTTGAGGATTATATGCTGATAGGGACTAAACTCTAAGATAATGCTTTTAGCTAATTCAATGCGCAATCATTTGTTAAAACCTGTATATTATGATATCTAAACTTTAAAGCTGCGTTGGCTATTGATTATCAGGTAACATTAGCGCATCTAAAGGACAAGCCTGCCCCATCAACCCCGACTGCATCATCATCTTCAAGCTTCAGCACTAGCAGTGGTGTACGGTCAGCTGCAGCAAGGTTGTTGGGTGCTAGTAATGGGAGCAGGCTTAGCTTTGTTGGAGGGAATGGTGCGAGTAAGAGTGTTAGCGCGAGTAGTAGAGTTGGGTCTTTGGTGGCTTCCAGTTCGAGTAATTCGACTTCTACTTCGAACTTTGATGGGAAAGGGTCTTACTTGATCTTCAATGTGGGAGATGCAATCTTCATTAGTGATTTGAATACTCAAGACAAGGTATTCTAGGAGTTCTTTTGTAGGTTTAGGTGCTGGGGTTGGTTTATAATAGGTTTCTTGTTGCATGCAGGATCCAATAAAGTCTATACATTTCAGTAATTCAAATCCTGTGTGCCACGCATTTGATCAAGATGCAAAGGATGGTCATGATTTGATTATTGGATTGAATTCCGGCGATGGTAAATTTTTTTTGCTAGACTATGAAGTTAATCTTGTCTTTGAAATTCAAATTTTCTAAAGGTTGTATAAATGCTCTTGTAGTCTACTCAGTGTCACTGAGACAACAATTACAGGATGTTGGAAAGAAGCTTGTTGGTGCTCAGCATTATAATAAAGATGGCTCTGTTAGTAATAGGCAAGTGCAACTCCTTTTTATTTTTATTTTTTATATTAAAATAGATTGGAGGAAATTTAACACAATTCCTATGTTTGTACTTATTTTCAAGTTTATCTGCTTCCCAAAGGATGCTATATTTTGAAAACTAATTTCTAGCTTGTGTTTGTCATTCCTTAATAGACCTCTTTGAGAGCTTTGACTTTTTTTTGTACAGTTTTGTGGAGTATACTGATTAATAACTGTTTTCAACAGCCGTTGTACTAGTATTGCATGGGTTCCTGGTGGCGATGGCACTTTTGTTGTTGCTCATGTTGATGGGAATCTGTATGTATATGAAAAGGCGAGCTTCATTATCTTTAGAAACACTTTTCACTGCCTTAAATTGTATATTCCATGATTCTGTTTTAACTGTTAAGTAATCTGAGTGTCTGCTATTTTTTCTTTTTCTTTCTGTTTTTTATTTTTTTATTCATTTTTTTTTATTATAGAGCAAAGAGGGTGCAGGCGATTCTTCATTCCCTGTTATAAAAGATCAAGCTCTCTTTTCTGTTGCACATGCACGTTACAGTAAGGTAATTGAGTTATGTTTGTTTTCTTTTAAAAACATGTTCCCACGTAGTTATTTCTTCTACAAGGGCTCTAAATTTTTCTGTTAGTTGAATAAGGGCCACAGCTGCTATGTCACCATGTTGATTATTATTTCAATTTTTTGAGTGAATAGACACTACGCTCTTATACTGGTGTCTCAGATTGTACCAAATTTAGATATAAGTATTTTCCAGTGCTGTCTTTGTGTAATTTTCTACAGTGTGGATTCCTAGTCTAATAAGGGGGTAAAAGACAGCTGCTATGTCACCATGTTGATTATTATTTCAATTTTTTTAGCGAATAGACACTATCTTATACTGGTGTCACAGATTGTACCAAATTTAGATATAAGTATTTTCCAGTGCTGTCTTTGTGTAATTTTCTACAGTGTGGATTCCTAGTCTAATAATGGTACTGTGCGGAACTTGTGACTACTCAATCTTCACTCTGATGGGCTGAGTTTTCTACTGCATCCATACGCTTAGACTTTTAGTGATATCTTTTTATAGAAGATTGGTGATAGTTACTGAAGTTCATACTTCCAGGGGTTGACAGGACTAGGTAAAATTGATTTTAAGGTAGAAAATGGAAGCTAAGACCGTTGACTAAAGAAGTGTGAAAAGTGGTTCCCTTCTCATTATGTGAGTGAAGATGCATAATGCAACTTTGAGCAGGGAAGGCATCAGTGATCATTTGAATATCCTTATTGCTTCAAGAATCTTTGAGGCGGCTAGTAAATCTTCTTATTTTTAGTTGAGGTATTCTGGCTGAGATCTTACTGTTAATGTGCGGTGTACTGGAATGTTTCTCTAATTACTTGGCTGCATAATTGCAGTTGCATCTACAAAATGACTGATAAATGTCAGATAATTCTTTGGATAGATGTGAATCTGACATGCTCAATTTATACTTCTGCTTCCTTCTGCACCTACGATATTTTTGTTGACTTCCTGCTATGCTTGTGCAGAGTAACCCAATTGCCAGATGGCATATATGCCAAGGTTCAATTAATAGTATTGCTTTCTCAACTGACGGAGCCTATTTAGCAACTGTTGGAAGAGATGGTATAATGTCAATACGATGTTGTTTGCATTGTGTAATTACTCTTTTTGCAAAACATATGAGCTAAATTTAATTATGGAATGCAGGTTATCTACGTGTTTTTGACTACTCAAAAGAGCAACTTATATGTGGTGGCAAAAGTTACTATGGTGCTCAGCTATGTTGTGCTTGGAGGTTCGCATCTTTTAGTGGTTTTTTATTGAAGCTTGCTGCTGGTTTTTGTAATATTCTTCTAATCTCCTAGCTTAGCTTTAGATTTAAGCTCCTGTTGTTTGTGTCTCTTTTTGCATCAAGATATTATTGTTCTTTTGCGATGATGATATGATTGATTGCACATGCTTCTTTACAGCATGGATGGAAAATACATACTGGCAGGAGGTGAAGATGATTTGGTTCAAGTTTGGAGTATGGAAGATCGGAAAGTTGTAGCATGGGGAGAGGGGCACAACTCTTGGGTAAGTTTCTTAAATAGTATCGGGCTTGTTATAGATACCTGATAGTTGCTGCCTTATTAAACTATTACTGGATGGCGCTGGCAGGTCAGTGGAGTGGCGTTTGATTCATATTGGTCATCACCAAATTCAGAAGGTATCGGGGAAACCGTCATGTACCGGTTTGGTTCTGTCGGTCAGGTATCGGAAAATTAGGGTTTCTCTTGTCAATATTTATGTAATTAGATAATAAAAAGGTATAATGCTATTAGTTGTTGTACTTTCCTTTTGTAAGTTTAATTGTTTGGCTCTCCTCTTTATGTTCGTGCATATATTTTGACATTTTAAATTTTGAATAGGAAGTGTATTTTAATGTAAGCTACACCTGGTCAACCTACAATGGTCCAATAAGAATACACTTAGCATAAGAAATTTCAGGGATTTCAAATGACTGCATTTCGAAAAGTTATGACCTTGGTATTCCTCTTTTTTCTAGTATTCTTCCTCAAATCCCTTATTTTTACTCAGATAAAATGTCCTTTACAAAATTGATGAGAAAAATATTGAAGTACTTGGCCAGATCTGTGTTGGTGAGTGTAATTCTTGTTAGTTGTGATGTTTATACTTTTCTCTTCGAGTGCAGGACACACAGTTGCTTCTGTGGGACCTGGAAATGGATGAGATTGTGGTGCCATTGCGCCGATGCCCTCCAGGTGGCTCCCCCACATATAGTACTGGAAGCCAGTCATCTCATTGGGACAATGCACTTCCAGTGGGTACGCTGCAGCCTGCTCCAAGCATGCGAGATGTTCCAAAAATCTCACCGCTTGTTGCTCACCGTGTGCACACTGAACCTCTCTCCGGTGTGATGTTTACACAAGAATCTGTTCTTACTGTCTGCCGAGAAGGGAATATTAAAATTTGGATGAGACCTGGGGTTTCAGAAAGCCAATCAAGCAACGGGGAAACCATGTTAAGTCCCAGCTTGAAGGAGAAGCCTTTGATGTCAAGCAAGGTTGGCAGTGCCGGTCACAAGCAATGACAAGACTGTCATCAGAGACGAAGTCAGACAAGCCTCTTTCCATCGAGTACATTTATATTCGCTTGTGTAGCCATTTTTCTCCTCTTACCAGTTGGATATTCCGAAATAGCAGTTTACGAGCGTAATCTGACTGGCATTCCCAATTGCCATGCAACCAACTGATTCTATTGTATAGAAATTGCCATTGAAGGCAGTAAGAGATTGGGAGGGAGAAACAACCCCCATTTGTAATTACAAAACGGCCGTTTCTAGAACATAAATTGACTGACAGGAATAAATGTTCCCCCCTTTAGATCTGTTTGTCTCAGCACGTACCAACTGATTCTATTAGAAATACTAGTGTTATTGTGTGATGTACTGGGAAATAAAATTGGAAAGCACTATTTTTAGAGCCCGTGTAAGAGTTCGTCTACGGTACATTAATGTACCGATATATCAAGTAAACTAGCTTGATATGGAGGTAGACTAGTTCGATACAGAGGTAAACAAGCTCGAACTAGTCTACATATGTATCAAACTAGTCTATCTTTGTATCAAATTGGTCTACTTGATGTATCGGTACATTAATGTACCGTAGAACTTTCTCTCGTGTAAAGGCGTATAATGAAGGGTTTTTTTTCCCTTCTTCAATAGGACCCATGTGTAAAAAGGTGTAAGAAGTGAAAAACGCTATACGTGCACAGAAAGAAGCCAAAGATTTCACTTCTGTAAATTGCCAGGCCAACATATAAATGTGAAATAGTTAATATACATTATACCACATCGCTAATATATGCTACAAGGTCATTTGCAGTTTACAGCCAGAGCCCCTTTAGTATGCACTGTGGATTCAGTGCATGCTAATTGCTAAAGATTACGAGTCAGCTGTTCAGCACTTTCATTTCTCAAGCTGCTGAGGATTTGTCCGTGTGTGTTGTGGTTGATTCGGATGTGTTACTGCCGGAGTACCATGCTGTTGATTTGACCAAGAAAGCCATCTTTCCCTCCATCTCAAAGCCTCAATGATAATAGAATTTCCACACATCGTAACTCCAAACCCCGTAAACGTGGCAAGAAGAACAGACAAAACTGCCTGCATGCGAATCTGTAGACCCAACAAGAACAGATAAGTTTCACAGGTAAGAAGGCGAAACACCAGTGTTCCTCATCACATATTTGGTGCCTCATTCTAATATAAGACACTTTTACAGTTTACTGATCAGGCAATTCCTCATACTAAACGTTTCCAACCCAAAACTGAGATATATTGTTTCACAAAGCAGAATCATCACATTTTCATGTTCACTACTTAATGTCAGCAGAGCAAGTCTTACCAATGAATAAAGTAGATGTGCTGAGAGAACCACCAATGCAAACTGAATGGTTGCATAAACCCAGACATATTTTCTTTTTACTGGGCACAAATTTCAAAGTCAGCATAACAGAAGATTGGTTAATGCAAACAAAATAGTGTACGAAATTACGAATGAAGAATTGCAAGCTTGCCTACCCATTGTGGATGCTGTCATGGATGCCAAAAGACCCAATATGCAGGCAAAAGGAAGAGAGAGCGCAATTGCACCTGATCCCATTTTTCCTACCTGTCCATGCGATCATAATAGATTATTTCTTTGGCCTATGTTAAAAAAGAAAAACATATAGAAGTTGCATGACGTACCAGAAGCTGCTCAAGAAAACAGAAGTATGCGAGCATGCTAACTATGACGAGAATGGGAACATCCTGCCAAACCCTGGAAATTTTGCAGTAAGTATTAGTTATAGCATCCTAGAAGGTGGTCATGAATGTATTAAAAAAATAATCTTATACCAGATTCACTCCATTTGACTGGATTATGAAAGATCATTCCCCATTGTCGGGCATTGACAACAAGTAAGTAGTAACAGATGATCAGGAAAACCATTTAAACCATTTACCTTTTTCATTTTTCTCCTTTCAAACCACATATTCTACCCCAAGTCCACTTTCAGTTTATTGGACTAGGGGTAAAATCTAAGACAAGGTTATCAATGAAAATCCTTAATTTGATGGGACTTTTTTTTCTTTATTTTTTTCCGATGAACTATCTTATATACATCTAAACTAGTAGCTGCATTTTTTCAAACCCACACAAGAAATATAAGAGCAAAGATCATTTCCTGCTCAATACAGCAGTTGAAAATTTCACTTGCCTGTATTGAGTAACCTCAGGCTGCTGTGCTCTAGTTCCTTGTAAATTAAGGGCTTGAACATTTTGAATTCGTAAAAGCGTGACAGGTAAGTTCTGGACCTCTTGCTTGCACACATCACATGTTTTATTACCTTTAATGCTGAACCATTTTACTGCACAATCTTGGTGGGCCAGAGCGAGGTCACCTTTACAGCTACATTCCATCTTGAGGGTGTCAGCACCTTCCCCCAGTTCAATTAAGCAAATTCGACAAACAGCTTCTTCTTCAGCAATATCTTCACCATCATCATCACTACCATCTGAACCACAGAACTAAGATAAGGCATATGTTGGTTATCACTAGTTGCAAAACTAGGATTAAAGCTAGGTAGAATAATACAGACAGTTGGTATATCCTGGCATTTAGGCAGATTTCTGCAAGGAAAATTATGTGAACAAAAAGTGAAAGACAATTGGAACGCATGATTACCATTGTCATCTTTCGGGGAGGTGCATGAAGTTTTCGATACAGTCCTCTCAATCACTCGTGGTGTGGTAGGAATTACTCGAAAGACACCACCTGAACATAAACTTCCATCCTTATTAAGCACAGGGACTGAATGTGAACGATGAATAGGCAGCTGGCCCCCTGCTTTCTGCAAAAGTAGAAAATCGAAAGAATGAGTTGGAATAGAGGATGAAGTGATGAACACGTCTGTGAGGTTTAATTGAAACATTAAAAGGATTATAACTCCCCGTAGAACTCAAATTGATAGAGGAAAAAATATGAACGAATATTCTAAACTCTGCTTAATAAGTATGTGGTACACCAATGGATAATCTCATGTTGATTTTGATTTCGATAAACATTCCCTCTAATTATCTCGAACATAAGTAAGGTGAAAAGATTACTTTTTTAGTCTGAGAATTGGGAGTCAGGGAACCCTTCACAAGGAGGGTGCACTGTCACTGCTACATGTGACGTCAAGGAAATGAACTGGCTTTACACATACCTTAGAATTTGGTATTGTGAAGCAAAATCGGTGGAGAGTTAGTAATCAAGTATAAATGCCAAAATGAAGGAAAACTTGGCATATATACTATATATAACGAATTTAAAGCAATTTTCACTGCATTTGCAGATAATACCATCAATTCAACGATCTCTAAGTACCAGTCACTAATATTACATAATGGCATAATGCATTTGAAGTGAATCAGAAAAGACATGGACTTCAAATTGTATCCAACATTTTTATTCTGATAATGTCTCCAAGCATTATGATCATCTTAATTTTTTCTCCACACACTAGCTAGTTAGTTCTCAAGCAGTCAAGTTAGCAAGTGACAGGTACTCAAAACAGAACTTACCAGATCAATTGTGTTCCTTCCATGCATAGACTCTGGATTTGAGTGAGCAATTGGGGTTGCAGGCAAGGATGACGTATTCTTCGGTCTAGGTGTTAAAAGCTTTGTAAGAGAAAATGTCCTAGAAATTAATGGCTTCTCACGGGTCCCTGTAGGTGTACCTCCCAGTGCAAGAGTGGCAGCCTTCCGAATCTCTGAAGTAGTGTTCCGATACTTGAAACTTAGTTTTGGAAGGAGGCTTTTAACGGTTGACTTAGTTTTGGACGACGAGGGACCTGGGGATACATTGATTTTGTTTAAACAAGGGCTGGGTAATGGGGAGAAGTTTACCCTTTTGGGAGTGGGACTTGGTGTTGGTGGCATGTTTATTGTCACAAAATCCTCTTTGGCATCCTCAAGAGTTCTTGAGGGTATCTGTAAGGCGAGGTTTTGTCGTCTCCATGGGTGACCAGGAGGATTTTCTTCAATTATCTCAGTGGAGTTTCCACCCTGTGAAAAGAAAACGAACAAAAAATATAGCCGGGGATCAGCAAAAAAAAAACTATGCCTTTCACACTAACCATGCCTGATCAAGTACCAGTTATGCAAAATCTCAGACAACTAGTGTGTGATGCCTGAAGAAATGAAATTGTATATTGAAGATCTAGCATGAATAAATTTCATTTCACTTGCCAAGATTTGTATGATTGAAGAAGAAAAGCAACATAAGGGAAAGACCAAAGGGGATACATATTGAAGCACAATGAAATACGAAGGAACACAATGATATAAGAGCATCATGACAATGCAGAATTTTGAAACCAAACCCAATAGTAAGCTCTCCTTTTTCTCAAGAAAAAATTATAACATGCAAGTATCAACAGTGTAGACTCCGACTAGTTCTCATGATTTTACAAATACCAAGTAAAGTTGGATGAAATAAAAGTTGGCAGATTGTGGACCCCTAAAGGCTGAACTAATTGTTATCTTTCACTAAATCCCATGTTTGCATAGCTGTATATGAGTATGAAATTAATACCAAATTACCAAGTATGCTTCACCCAATTGAAGTAAAGATAAAAACTTTAGCATAGAGGTGATCATAAGCATATATCTGGTAAAATGAATTGAACCCACCAGTAATGAAAATTAGGAAATATACAAATATCAGAGAACCCATCACAGAATTCAACAAGCAGAAGCAAATGAGGTACCTTTTGGGATGAAGGGTCAACTTCGTTGGTGGAAATGCCACCAACGTTTTCCTTAGCAGCGGCTTCTTCTTCAATTGCCATACTGAATGTTAACAAGGCTCTGTTTCAGGTTCTGTAGAAAAACCAGAGAGGAAGTGAATATGAGTTGAAGAAACCAGAGAGACTAAAAGGGACAAGTGGCAGCTGAGGGAGAGAATAAGAGAGAACGAGGCAGCTCAGAGAGAGAGAGAGAGGGAGAGAGTCCGACTCAGGTGACTGAGTTAAGGAAATGCCAAACAGCCTAAGCGGATTTATGTTTCTTCCTAAGGGCCCACGGTTTTGCAAGAGGGAAAGAGAAGGCGGTTCGGCATCGGCGACAAGTAAGCAAAGGGTTTTAGCTTTTCGGCCATGTGTAAGCTTTGCACTTCGACATATATAACCATTTTCTTATTTTCTTATTTTCTTATTATCTAATTGTTTTATTTTTATAATTTTTTTAAATATCCTATATGAACTCTCTTTGTTTTTTTTTTCTCTTGAAAAATATTAATTTATCTGATTTTCTTTCTCTAATGCATAAAGAATTAGGCAACACTAGTTAACCTATATTGTGCTATACTATGTTATTCTTAAATTTGTGGACCAAATTAATACCACTCTAATTAGTTTGAAGAGTATCTATCGTAAAATAGAAATTGATTTAGTTAGCTCGAAAAATTCCGGATTGGAACTAGGGTGGGCACCAAAACTCTTCAAGCAAGCCAAATGAGTTTTTGTTGCACAACCAAATGCCCTTTGAGTCTAATGAAGGGGCAGCTTTGGTTTGGTTTGGACAGTCACATATCATCCATTTGCAAATGTCCCCAAGAAGCCAGATGAAAATCAATTATGCTACTACAAATTTCCTTTGTTTTAAACATGATGATATGCATGGCCTACTTAGCTTACCAAAATGTGACTATTCTGTCGATGTTTAAAGCAATTGCGTATAGAAGATCAATTTAGGGGCCTTTTGTTTTTTGTTTTTTTTGCTTAACGGAGATCAATGCCAGAAGAAAAAAAACAGCAGGTCATGAGCTATAGTTTATAGGTAAACATAATCTTCAGGCCACCCATCCCCGCCGCAAAGTTAGATAATCACAAAAATTCCACTTTGCAACATTTATATAATAATCATGTAGATCATGGTAATATGATTCTTTGTCCCTTTCAAAAGAGTACAATATAATTTTCTCAGGGATCTTCCCCACCAGGCAGCAGCCAGAGAAGAAGAGGTTGTGGTGGATAGGATATTAACAATGCTGTCGACATCTTAAATATAAAATAGGGATTATTAACAAATAAGGAATCAGAACATATATAATTAACCAAATTATTCTCAAATTTCCGTATTCGTACAAAATCAGGGTGCTCGGATCAAATGTGTTTGGGGAGTGGTGAGATGCATTTGCAATAAAGATTGCAGGAGCATGATGGCCATTTAGCAGATCCAATGGTGGATACACTGTCCGAACATTTGTGTTCGAGTTTTTACAGAACTCCCCACAAAATCAACACTAAAAGATGTATGTTTTCGACTTGTATAGAAGAGTGTAGTAAGTTGTGTAACATAGTTAAGACATAATCACCATACCAATTCTCTTCATCGGCAGCT
This sequence comes from Rubus idaeus, assembly GCA_030142095.1. Classification (NCBI taxonomy): domain Eukaryota; kingdom Viridiplantae; phylum Streptophyta; class Magnoliopsida; order Rosales; family Rosaceae; genus Rubus; species Rubus idaeus. The sequence goes on from CM057970.1 coordinate 7,512,166, forward strand.
AATACCCCGCAGGCTGAGGAGCAAAAAAAATGGTGTATCAAGTCCTCACAAGTTAGTTTGTGTCGCCACTCGCCAGTAAACCGAGCGGGCGTCGAAAATTCTAGAGTGCTTGGGAGCACTCAAACTCCCTATCTTCCCACCCTAGGATTAGAGGACTTTCCTTCAATCCCATTGACCCAAAAACCCCCCTGCAAATGCAGGCCATTAGATCCGGGGGAGTATTGATCCCCGGGAGTACTGTAGAACCTTCCGAGCGGGCATAAGCGCTCTACCTGGCCATGGCTTCTTATCTTCTTTTATATTTCACTTTGATTGTGATATTTTTCATAAAAAATTATTCGACGGAAGGTCTCAATTTGGTATATGGACCTCTCTTTAAAATATTCACACATATTTCGAAGGCATGGACCTTCCTTGTTTCCAGTTTCAACCTCTACGTAAACCACCTACCTCAGGTGATAATAAACTTCTGCGACATCACAAGCCACCTCCGATAATGACATCCAGCCACCTCCAACCAAATGACCTTTTAGCTAGAAGCTGTCATTGAATAATTGCTTCGTTTTTGTTTGCCTTTAACTGAATTATTGCAGAAGTTTTGATATGGGCCGCTTAAAATCTTGCCAAAGTTGGTGAATTCTGACAAAATGATTTTGTCACCGCAGCATAAAATGGTAAAAAAAAATTCTTAAATTAAATGCAGTATTTCCAATGTGGTAGCCATGGTTATGACTTATGAGTCGCTTGTAAATCAATGTTGGTTTGTTATTGCTCATGATTTTGTTCGAGATGTCCTAATTTATGATTGTAACTCTTTTTAAGTTGTAATAAATTCGTTTTTTTCATAAAAAAAATTATGGTACGATATTTTGCAACAACTTAAATTAATATTAAAGTGGCAAAGTTAGAAGAACGTTGTTATGTGCCTCTCTTAAGAGCTTGTCAACGTAGAACTAACTGCTTATGACACATTTTTTTAGAGCATTTCGTTATCCATCTCTTAAAAAAAGTTATTCGGGTTAATTGAGTTTTTTTTTGTGCGACTATAACAGAACAATAAAATCTTTTGATGCACATATAATACAAGAACTAGTTGAGCCTTACGCCACTTCAACTATAATTGTAATCATTGCGATTATTAGATTAGATTACTACTACAAGAATGAAGAAGCAATCATATATATATAATCTAATAAACAAACTGAAAGCTCAGTTGCAGTAGGATTAGATACTCTTATTATTCTATGTCGTGTGGAAGTCAACGTACCAGAAAGGATTTGTATTTGATGGCTCAGGTTTATCCTACAATTGTCTAAAGCAGCACTAGGGCAAAGCATATATCAAAGTCGTTCAAATATATAAGAATGTAGTGAAAGCTAACTTGGCCTTTTTTTGTCCAGAAGAGAAGGTGCTTCTGCATATCTGGCTTGACAAAGACCCCAAAATCTTAAAGCATTATATCATATAATTGTCTCCACTTAGTCATTGAGATTGGGAAGTACTAGTGTACTACTACTACCACTTTCACAAGTACTGCAATGGAGAACCTTGTCAAAATGCAGTTGACAATAATTGGAAGGCTAGACTTTTCTGGTATATATATATTTATGGACTTTGTAAATTGTTGAGTGCAAGAACAAGGAAGAACGACCATACACATATCCTTTTTTTGGGTCCCATAAAGTGAGTGGAATGAGTTTCTTCCAAGTATATATCGACTTTCTTTGTTTGTTTTTTTGGTCTAGCTAGAAGAGTAGAAGTATATATCAACGAGTTTGAGTATTTTTGTTGCAACGAAACCAAAAGTGCGTACGGCATATTTGCAATTGCCAAAGCAATAATGAAATGAGATCCAAGAAATGACCCAATAAAACAATGGAAAAATAGTGGAGATCAGTACAGTGAAAGAAAATAAAAGAAGACCTAAGAAGGCTACAACTCAATCATTCGGCAACTAGATGTATTAGTCGATTGACAAAATCATCCTTATTTTTAACAGAATATGGGACGGAAAGTTAGCATATATATCATTTGAGACGAAATCAAAGAGTTCATGTACTAGTTATAATCAAAATATAAGTTTGGGTACTATGTATATAATTGAGGGTAAGTTCAACTACTATTTATGATGTAAAAAAAAAACCTAAAAAATATTGGGGCATGACTTCTCTAGGTGAACCGGATATCGGGAAAGCCGGAAAGGTGCTCCTTGCAATTCAATTTTTATTTTTTGAATTCTTGCTTGAGGTTGTGAACGTTTAAAATTGAGTAAAATATAAATTAAATAAGAAAAATACCATATGAAGGTCACATGTAATTTTTATGTATATTTTGTATTTTTCTACAATAAAAAAAATATACCATAAAATGATCAAAATACTCCTCATAATCTCATATGAAGGTCACATGTCACAAAGTTGGATGAAAAAAAGTTGAAATTAACGTATGGGGTGCAAATTGACAATTTGCACCAAGTTCAAGGTGTAAATTAACACAATTGCAAGTTTAAGGTGTAAATTGACAATTATGATCAAATTTAGGATGCATTTTGACAATTATACCTAAATTATATACATACACATTCATACCATATAGGCATAAACATTTCTTGATTTCTCAGGCCTTGAATAAAAAAAATCATTCCATCATTTAGAAATCTCCTACTCAATCTTCATACCATATAGACATATATATAGCAAATTAATCTTGAAGCCATGTTATTAGACTTCAATGCATTCTATATAATCAAATCATTAAGGATATATATACACATAAAGCTTGATAATCGATTCATAATAATAATAAAAATAAAAATTAAGATCATATGGATAATTCTAATCAAATGAACTCAAAGTCTAATATTTCACAGCCACATCTACTAAAAAAAAAAAAGTTGAGCCTCGGAGGAGGCATAACCCATGTTTTAGAAGTAACTCGGCATAATTGAGCTTCAAAGAACCAGTAAAAAAAACAATTCGGAGAAGTCCTAAATAGATAACATTTCCAGGCAGCCCAGAAACATAGAAATACACAATCCAACTAGCAAAAAAACCCAAAACCCAAAGAATGGCCCACCGTCCACTCCATTTAGGGTTGACTATCAAACCATAACTTGGCTCATCAAATTCTGTACTTGAAGGCCCAATTGCTAGTTGAATAAATAGAAGTTTCATTCATCTTAGAATTTTCTCTGACTAAAGTAAAACTAGAGAATAGTTCTAGAAAAGATATGAGGTATATAATTAGGGTGTGTTAATAATAACATTTTATAATTATATTGGAGTTAGGTCCGATGTCGATCGATCAGTTCTCATGTAGAGCCGATAGAAAAAAAAAAAACAGACAAAACTTTTGGCATCTTATCTTATGTGTATGAATTAATATTAGGGCAACTCCAATGGGGGAGCTCTATACCTATATATAGGTCTTAGTATAGGATTTCTCATCTCCAATGGGGAGAATTTTCGGACCCAAACCGAGTTTTTATTGGACCTAAACTCATCTCGGGGCTCAAACTCGGTCCCAATCCGAGTCTTGAGACCCATATTAATTGCGGCTGGCCATGTGCAAGTGGAGGAAAGAAGGGAAAGAAAAGAGGGAGAGAAGGGAAGAAACGCGCCGGAGAAAAGGAAGGAAGAGGAGAGAGGAATGAGCCAACGCGGCGACGCGCGAGTGAGGAGAGAAGTAAGGTGGCTGCACGTGGGGGACAACCCTGGCCCAGCCAATTCAGATGCCACGAAATGGATGGCCAGGATTCGTCCATTTTAAAATGGACGGTCCTGGTTCGCCCAAATTAATTATTTTAAAAAAAAATCTAACTGATGTATAAAAAAATATTAATTTATATAGGTTTGAGTTTGAGTTTAGGATTTAGCATTGGAGATGCTCTAATATATGTTTTGGGTTTAGGTATAAGATTTGTCATTGGAGATGCCCCAAAATCTATATAAATAGTGCAATTTTGGAGACTCAAATATAGGTTTTGAGTTTAAGTTTGGTTCCAACCATTGGAGTTGCCCTTATGAGTAGGTTGGAATTAACAAATCGATCAGAACTACTTCTGTCTTCTTCTCTCTTTTTTTTTCGGACAAAAGAACTAATTCTGTGTGGTGAGTGTGAAATGGATCGATTTTTCTCCAGGCTGTCTCGTCCACTCCTATTAATGTCTCCAATAATATGAGAGACTGTAGATAGCCATCTTTGATGCCTTTGGTTCCCCTTTATGATCCAATCCTCCGATGAGGATAAACCGCGTTTCACATGAAATCATAATCACATTCACATTGATGAGTTTTTTATATTTTATTTTATGGAAATCTTAATCACATTAAAACTTGGAAGGAATTGCTAAAAGAATTATATATATAACTAAACCAAATGGTGGTAACTCAATCTCTTACCACTTAAGTGACCGAATACAATTTCTAATGCAATAATTCAATTAAAAAACCCTAGCCTCATGAAGTCGCCTCTCTGGCTTCTCTATGCGCTATCCTTAGCGCAAACTATCGCGTCGCCGGCGTTCGTTGGTGTTGCAGCACATGGTGAGGACGGCTCTGTCCGTCACTTTTTCTTTATTCCTTTGGTGGTTACTTATTTGGAAGGCATTTTTCTCTTCAAAGATGGTTGGCGTTTCTTCGATCTAATGTGCTAGATGTGGTGGTTGCATATCCAGATCTGGTCTCGCAAAGGATTTGGCTCTTTGTCGAATCTTCTATGACGAATCAGGTTCTTTTTAATCAATCTTTCTCGCTACAAATTATTGGTTCTTCGTCTAATTGTGGCTTCAGTTTTTCGGTGTGGGATCCAGGAGGCTTTAGCGTGAGTCATTGTTCTATTTGGTTCAATAGTTTTCATGATGGTTCTGTGAATAAGAGCCATTGTATGCTGAAGATGGAAACGACTTATGGTACAATTTATTGTGTTATTCTCTCTAGTTGTTGGTTTACAAAGTCTCTAGATCATGACATTGCTTGTTGGGATTTCATAATTGTGTGCACTACTCATCGCATTGTTGGTAATTATCTACGAGATATTGAGAGATTGCTATTGAATTGGTATGTTCGATGTCGACAGTCTACGACAAAATGGATGGTTGTTTGGTTCTTTCACCATCAACCTTTGAGCTTTATTGTTGTAAGACAACCAATTGGTGTAGTACACATTTTGGTTTGTCCAGGCTTAGGTTTTCATATTAACCATAGTTGGTTAATTATTGCTCCTATTATTGATCAGTATGTCAATGCTTGCGATTGTAATCGTTTGACTATTTAATTAATATATTTATCTTACTTTAAAAAAAAAGAATTATATATATATGTATAGCTCACTGGCAACCACATCTTTAGATATATAACTCAACATAGAATATATATACTTTTGTAAAAAAGAAAAGGGCAATGTACTTGTATACTCACTTTCAAGTTTCAACGAGCATGAGTCATGCTCACTTAAGAGATAATTTTATAAAAATAATAAGAAACAAGTGAATTTGAGTTACATGTATTTAATTCAATAGTTGAAATTAAATGCATAGTTTTTAAGTTGAATCTATATCCAAACACTAAATTTTGAAACCATACGACGTGGACGGCTACTAATTACAGAAAACCGGTCGTACGACGTTCACATCAAATCACAAAAACCAAAACGACATGTTGCTATCATCCTGCATTCCTGCGTACACCGATTCCCTCCTGTTTTTTTTTTTTGAAGAAGAAGATTCCCTCCTCTTTAATCACCTACATATTCCACCACTTACAGACACAGTCGATCGATGTGGGACCAGCAACGTATCCAATTTAATCCAACGGTTGATGATCTTCACGCCCACGTGTGCCCGTGGCGTGCGGCGTTGTGTTCTCCGCCATTTTAATTTTTAATTATTGGTCCTTTTTACAGTTCGACTGCAGTGAAAAAGTTAATTCGAGTTCGGAAGCTTCATGCTCTCGACACGTGTACCTTTTGGCGTCGGTGCCTTATCGTCCACTACCTGTAGTACAGTCTGTTAATATTATATATCACTCCAGATCCGCTTCTGCGACTAAGCATCATCATCATCATCACTTCACTCAGAAGCTCTTAAAAAAAATAAAAACCCTAGTCCCCAAATCTTCAATTCTTTATTTTCTGAAATCCGTTCCCGAAATTGAGAGTGAGATTCCATAAGCTGTGTGATGTAGATTTCAATTTGACGGAGAATGTAGATTGAAGGTCACCAAAATATGGATCGGGGGGTGTGGTACGATTCAAAGCCGGCCAAGGTTTCAAAGAGGGTGTGGTTAGTAGTTCAAAAATCAATGGGTCTCCTCGTGGGTGGGAATCACACCTCCTCCAGGTTTTGCACTCGCTAATCTGTCTCTCATTATCAGCTTGGCTTTTTCTCCCTCTCGAATTTTATTTTCAATTAAACAAAATTCTCTAACTCTACTCTCTGTAAGAGAAACCCTCTCTCCAAATCGGAAGCCCAATCGTTCGGTGGCGCCGAAACAGAGCAAATGAAGCTCGTGAAATTCCAGATCCTTCATGGGTCTCTAGCCCGGCGCGTGTTTTTCCGGGCATTCTTTATCGCCGCGGCTATGTCCGTCGTACCCTTGATCCACATTTTGTCAGGTTCTTACATGAGAATGTTCAATTTTGTGAACACTATGGACTGTGCCTCCGAATTGGGCAATGACAATGTCAACTTGGACCCGAGCAAGTTCATCTTTCAGACCCGATTTCTGAATCCCATTTGGGGCACTTTCGATTCGGAACAGTGCAAGCAAGATGTGAACTTGACTGTCAGTGTGGTCAGAGAGCTAATGGGCAAGCAGCTTTTGAACGGTGACAAAGCTCTCTGTGTTGGTGAAGGATCGGCCTCGGCCGTAATGGCGTTGCAAGATTTGGGATTTCCCAATGCGCGTGGTGTTTATGAACACCGATTCTTCTCCCTCAAGCGCAAACAGTTTGTGTATGAGATTGACTACGAGGACAAGTCTTTCGATTTCGTGTTCTGCAGGGATCTGGACAAGGTTTCCGTCCCCGCTTTACTTGTGCTCGAGATTGAGCGTGTTCTTAGCCCCGGTGGGATTGGGGCTATGCTTGTTGGTAGCAGTGGTTCAGCTCCGAATAGCTTGATTAGGTCTGCTACCCCAATTTCTTCATTACTGAAGAGTTCCAGTGTTGTGCATGTGAATTATATCAGTAACTTCACACTGGTTGTGTTCAAGAAGAATTACGAAAATGCTGGGCTATTTGAGCAGTATCGCCTTCCGGCTGACTGCCAATCCCTCACAAACAATAGACCTTTCATCGAGAAAATGGAGCCTCTTGTGAAGGAAAAGCCAGCCGAGGACGGGAAGATGGCTACTTATTTGCCTAATTTTATTGATCTTTCCTCAAAGCAGCGGTTGGTGTATATCGAGATTGGGGCAGCAGAGCACCTGAAGTCCAATGTTACAAACTGGTTCCTGCCTTCCTATCCGATTGAACACAAAGATTTCCATGTCTACTTTGTCGACCACAACACTTCTGTGCTATTGTCCTATGTCAAAAAGCCGGGAATCACCTTTGTTTATCATCCGGGGCTGGCTGGAATCCAGGATAAGAACAATGTTGGCATTGAAGGAGATGCAGAGCCATATGTGGCTGATGAAGGGTTTGATTTTCTTGTATGGTTCAAAGAAACAGTGCAGTATGCTGATTTCGTGGTGCTGAAGATGAACGCGGGCAGTATTGAATTGAAGTTCCTGAAAGATCTGTTTGAAAGTGGAGCCATATGCTTTGTGGACGAGCTGTTTCTTCACTGCTCCGGCCATGGAGATGGGGAAGGTCCAATGCCGGTAGACTGCATGGACATCTTCAAGAGCCTCCGAAGCAGCGGTGTGTATGTGCATCAGTGGTGGGGAGATGGCAACCCCATTGATGTTCTGTGATGGTGATGTGTTTGATTTGATCATGATGTGATCTTGTGGTTTAATTTAGTAAGTTATTATGTGGGGAAGGAACATCTAAGTTGCTTTTATGGTTGGGGCAATAGTATTAAGCTAAATAAGCAACCATTGTTATTGTTATGTTTGTGTGGTGTTTGGTGTTTGAGGAGTCTTTAGGATGATAAAAATCCAAGACTCCCACCAAATTGTTGTTGCTTTGTGGCTGGTTGGCCGATTGAGCTTTCCAGCTTAACAATATGTTATTAATCGTTTGATGTGAACCTATTTGCCTTCGATTATTGTTGTTTGAAAATCGTTTCGAATTTGCGTCGACTCCACCTTTTGAAAAACGTATGATTCTATGCATGGAACCTTGGACCTTTTGGTACTTATTCTAATTCAATGTAATTAAGGAATAATGTAACCAAAAAAATGTAATTAAGGAATAAAGAATGCATGATGAGTTGATGACCCTGCTTTACACATCAATACCCTTTATTAATTGTCGTACGCCACGGTTCTTAATCCGGTGCTTTCCAAGAAAGACACAACATTTGTTTAATAACTTCACTAATTCATATGTTTAAGAAAAAGTTGCTCCACACTGATGGGGGAGCTGTGTTGCCACCAAAAGATTCCCAGTGAGAACTTTTATGTTACTTTTGCTAATGAAACTAAAGCCGCATTGAGCATCCAATCGCAAGTTGATTCCTAGCTATTATGATAAAGAGAAGGAGCATCTTTACAGCAATAAGAAGCTGTTTATACAAATATCGGCAGCCAGAAGTCAGCAAGCCCAGGAATGGGAAGCCTAAACATATAAGCATTTACTTGCCTACTGACCTGTGGAAACTAAAAAACTGCGAGAATGAAGAGAAACTAGACCGTATTACAGAACCCAATTTTTTTTTTTTAATACTCTACTCTATCCCCAAATACCTAAAGTTTGATTTCATCCGAAAGAAAAACAAAACCTAAAATTGATGCCACAATGCTGCACATGATTATCTACATTTATCTTCATGAAAAATCATGTTTTACCAACGGTGTGTTATAGCCCACGGTTTTGGGTGAAAAACCGTGGTTTCGGCAAAAAAAATCTCAAAAATCCATTATTAAATATATTTTTTAGAAGGTGTTCCAATCAACAGAACTTGAAAATCTCGAATCGTTTATTTATTTTTTAATAATTTTTCTAGTTTTCGATTTTGAAAAATCGCATGGGCAATGTGGATATCTTTAGTATGGGCATAGACATTGTTAGTCTCGCTAGCATGAGCATGCGTTATTAGTTAGCCTCGCTATCATGGACATCGTTGAAAGTTTAAGGGGCAACTAGGGATGCCTACCTATGAACTGTACTTTTCTCTTCAACTTTACCGGTGTCAAACTTCATCATTGGAAAAACAAATTTTTTAAAAGGTGTGCCGACTGACTTTGTTCGAAAAACTCGACTCGTTTGTGAGTTATGATTTTCTAAGTTTTTTGACTCATAAACGACTCATATCATAACTCATAAACGACTCAAGCTGTTCAAGCAAAATCAGATGGAAAAGCTTTAAAAATTATTTTTTAACGTTGATTAAGTTTTGTCACAGACAAAATAGACTGAAAAAAGGGGTTGACATGGTTTGACATATTTGGAGCTGCCATGATATGCCATGATATGCCCTGATATGCCCTGACATGCCAAACCTTGCCAACGACCTTTTTTATTTAACTTTATCTCTGTCAAAACTTCATCATTGGTAAAACACTAAAACATGATTTTAAAAGACGTTCCAACTGACTTTGCTTGAAAATTACAAATCGTTTATTTTTAATTTTCAAGTTTTCTGATTTTGAAAAATCGTTAAAATTAAACCTGTTGATATTTTCACGTTTTGTCAACTCAAAAAGTCTTTAAAAATCATAATTTAAGTGTGGGAAGATTTTGGTACGAAAATAAGAACATGCGTTTTTGGCTTAAAAATCGTGTGTTGTAGCCCATGGTTCCTCCCACTGCTTGGGTTATAACTTAAAAATCATGTTTTTTCATCCGAAAATATGGGTTATAACTTATAACACACAATTTTTTTGCCAAAATCGCATGTACTTATTTTCCTACTAAAATCTTTCCACAGTCAAATCATAATTTTTAAGGACTTCTCGAGTTGACAAAACCCAAAAATATCGACTCGTTTAATTTTTAGGATATTTCAAAGTCAGAAAACTACAAAATTCATTAAAAAAAATAAAAGATTTGAGATTTTTGAGTTATGTCGATTGGAACACTTTTTAAAAAAAAAAAAACATGTTTTACCAATAGTCAATTTTTTAGAAAATATAATTTTTTTTGTTCGAAACCATGTTTTTTTCACCCAAAACGATACACGATTTTTGGCCAAAATCGCATGTTCTTATCCCCTCTTCCCACAATCAAATCATGATTTTTAAGGACTTCTCGAGCTGACAGATCCAAAAATATCGACTCGTTTAATTTTTTTCGATATTTGAAAGTCGGAAAACTATAAAATCCATAAAAAAAAAACAATTTGAAATTTTCAAATTCTGCTAGTTGGATCACCTTTTAAAAATCATGTTTTATCAATGGAGAACTTTTGAAATTTTTTTTTTCCTGAAACCACAGTTTTCACCCAAAACCGTGGGTAATAACACACGATTTTTTAGCCAAAATGCATGTTGTTATTTTTACAACAAAATTTTTTCACACTTAAATCATGATTTTTGAGGATTTCTCGACCTGACAGAATGCAAAACTATCGACTCATTAAAAGTAATTAATTGATAAACCATTAAAAGTAATTATGAATGAATAATGCTGATGAATATTTCGTCGGTAAAAGTGTTCCATTTAGTTTTATTTATTCCCATGTTTTCTTGTAATCAACCTAAAAAGTGGCACCTGATAAGGTGTAAACCGCTATCAAGATAATTTATATTTATTTATATAGAAATCCTTGCAACCTATAAAAATGTCGATGAATAGTGTAGTGGAAGCAAGGGTTATTACCCGCAGAGGATTGTGATTATTTACTTTTCTTGTCCCGAAAGAGAAAAATATTTACAACAAAAACAACTATGTGCAAATATACAATATATACAATTTGGTTTTCAGATATTTGAATGTTTTGGTTGCATAAAAGTAAATGACATAAATTAAATTACTTAAAAACAAAGATAGATATTGGGGAATTCAACCTTTGACCTTACTTGCATGCATTGACTCTCAAATTAAGAAAGATGCAATTCTATTTATCCAATTACCCTCTTAGCATCCGGATACGATTGCTAAGACATAAACTTTTGTTATGATATTAATTCTAAACCGGTTAAGTCTCGAATTAACTATCTAGGAACAAGTGCAATTACCAGTTAAGTATCAATTCCTTGTCCTAGATGCATAGGACTTTGAGTTTAGATAATTAAGCAAGCAAACCAATCCTAGTTCTAGGTGATTTTAACTCACTACATTCACATGCACATATGATATGCATTCATGCTTTCATCATTCAAGGTTTACTACTCCTTGAACGAATTTCATGCCATGACAAATACTTAATACTTAAGTTAGTAAATTTCAAGTACAAGCATTCACGTCTTGAATTAGCATGTGATGGTGATAAAATAAAACTAACATCGAAAATAATTCAAAGTAATATAACAAGTTTGGATTAGGATTTTCACCCAAAATATTTACATAATAACAATTACCCAAATTTATTCACACAATTACACACATATTTAATTACGGAAAATAAAATTATAGAAATTATAGGGTTTCCATGTTTTCTTGTAATCAACTTAAAAAGTGGCACCTATGGAGCTTTTTGAGACATCGGAGCACAAGGTGCATGGCCTATTTTATTTTCTCAAGTAAAATATAGAAATTAATTGTAAAATAATTAAAAATAATAAGGAAAGACTTGTGCCGACGAATATTTTGTCGGCAAAAGTGTTTCATTCAATTTTAATTTATTAATTTATTATTTTTTGTAGTAATTAAGCTAAAAATTGGCATCTCAGGGAGTTTTTTGAGATGTCAGAGCATGAGGTGCATGGCCAATTTTTATTTTCTTAAGTAAAATAAAAATTAATTGAAAACCTTTAAAAATAATAAGGAATGACTTGTGCCGACGAATATTTCGTCGGCAAAAGTGTTCTGTTCAATTTTTATTTTTTTTATGTTTCCTAATTCCTAGTAATTAACCTAAAAGGTGGCACCTCAGGGCCTTTTTTGAGATCTTGAAGAACGAGGTGCAAGGCCAATTTTTTTTCTTAAGTAAAAAAAAACTAATTGAAAAACTATTAAAATATTAAGGAATGACTTGTACCGACGAATTGTTCGTCGGCAAAAGTGTTTCATTCAATTTTTATTTATTTATTTATTTTGCCATGTTTTGTGGTAATTACTAAAAAGTGGCACCTTAGGGAGTTTTTTGAGGTGCATGGCTAATTTTTTTTTTTAAGTAAAAATAAAAATTAATTGAAAAAGCAATTGGTTAGAGGACCTGACTTTCTTTATTCACGAATAGAGTCTAAACTTTGGTGTACTAGACAAAAAGGTACCTAACTTTCAAAAGTGATCAATAAGGTACCTGAACTTTTAAAAACACATCATCGGGATACCTTTGTATATTTTTCGTTACTTGACTATTAATTATGAGGGCATATTAATCAGTTTTAGCTTTCAAAAGTGATCAATAATGTGTTGAACTTCTAAAAACACATCATCGGGATACCTCCGTCAATTTTTCTTCATAACTCGGTTAAATGGGATCACGTATAGTCTATGTGAGATATTTTTCAATGGTTTTGTGGAGTTTTCTCTTCTTCTGTTTTTTTTTGCTTATTTGCTCATTTTTTCCTCTCTTTTTCTCTCTTTTTCTCTTCGACTACCACCGAGGTGAGAGACTGAATCTAATATTACCAATGTATTTTCTCATGTATGGATGATGCACATAAAGTATGTTTGAAATATAGTGTACGTTTGAAAATAAGTTTTACCAATGATCAATTTTTTAGCAAATTTGTTTTTCCGAAACCATATTTTTTCACCCAAAAACGTGGGTTTTAACTTATAACACACAATTTTTGGCCAAAATCGCATGTACTTATTTTCCCAGTAAAATCTTTCCACAGTCAAATCATGATTTTTAAGGACTTCTCGAGTTGACAGAACCCAAAAATATCGACTCGTTTAATTTTTACGATATTTCAAAGTCGGAAAACTATAAAATCCATAAAAAATAAACGATTCAAAATTTTCGAATTCTGCTAGTTGGATCACCTTTTAAAAATCACGTTTTATCAATGAAGAACTTTTGAAAAAAAATTCTTAAAACCACGGTTTTCACTCAAAACCGTGGGTAATAAACACACGATTTTTGAGCCAAAATGCATGTTCTTATTTTTACAACAAAATCTTCCCACACTTAAATCATGATTTTTAAGGATTTCTCGAGTTGACAGAATGCAAAACTATCGACTCGTTAAAAGTAATTAATTGATAAACCATTAAAAGTAATTAGGAATGAATAATGTTGATGAATATTTCGTCGGTGAAAGTGTTCCATTTAGTTTTATTTATTTCCACGTTTTCTTGTAATCAACCTAAAGAGTGGCACATAGGGACCTTTTTGAGACATCGGAGCACAAGGTGCATGGCCTATTTTATTTTCTCAAGTAAAATGTAGAAATTAATTGAAAAATAATTAAAAATAATAAGGAATGACTTGTGCCGACGAAGATTTCGTCGGCAAAAGTGTTCCGTTCGATTTTAATTTATTTATTTATTATTTTTTGTAGGAATTAACCTAAAAAGTGGCATCTTAGGGAGTTTTTTGAAATCCCGGAGCACGAGGTGCATGGCCAATTTTTTTTTTCTTAAGTAAAAATAAAAATTAATTGAAAAATCTTTAAAAATAATAAGGAATGACTTGTGCCGACGAATATGTCGTCGGCAAAAGTGTTCCATTCAATTTTTTTTTGAATGTTTCCTAGTAATTAACCTAAAAAGTTCCACCTCAGAGTATCTCCAACAAATGACCTATTTTAAAATAAATTTAAAATCTAGCTAAATTTAAGGTAAAACAGAGCTCTAACATATTACCTAAATAAAAGTTAAATCTAACTTTTGTTAAATTCTCTATCTATATTTAGCTACACATGAGAGAGAAAATAGATAAAAGCCAAATACTCCAACGTCTATTTTTTTAGTATCAACGTTTTTTTTTTCAATCTAACTTACATATAGCTAGAACTGCTGGAGCAAAAGTCAAAAAATTACTAGCTATATTTAACTTTTAAGCATTTTAGCAAATGAAAATAACTTTTATTAGTGGAGATGCTCTAACATGGTCTAAACTTTGATGCACCGGACAATAAGGTACCGAACTTTCAAAACTGATTAATAAGATACGTGGACTTTCAAAAACATATCATCGGGATACGTCAGTCTATTTTCCATTACTTGTCTATTAATGAGGGCATAATAGTCATTTGACATATCTCAACTTTCTAACGTGATCAATAAAGTACCTGAACTTTTAAAAACATATCATCAGGATACCTCAGACCATTTTTCATCATATCTTAGTTAAATAAAATATGTTGAAGCACATGTTTCTTCCCTCCTCTCACTTTATATTTTCTCACCAAATTTAACAATGTAATTCATTATTCTGCTTTCAGATTTTCCTTTCAAAATTTCTTCATTATCCTCTTCCTATAATAAATAATCAAGTAGAGTTTGATTTTTTTTGGAGGGTGTGTGCTATTTTTTTGGAGGGTATTACTTTGATTACTTTTTAATATAAATTTAAGTACTAACTAATTCAAAAGTTAGATCATCCATACATTATATTTCAAACGCATTTTATGTGCATCATCCATAGATGAGAAAATACATTGGTGACATTAGATTCAGTCTCTCACATAAGTGAATATAAGCAAAAAAAAACCATAAAACCCTTGAAAAATATCTCACATGTGATCTCATTAACTGAGTTATGACGAAAAATTGACGGAGATATCCCGATGATGTGTTTTTAGAAGTTCAAGTACTTTATTGATCACTTTTGAAAATTGAGTACTTTTATGTTCGGTTCACCAAAATTTAGACACTGTTGGTGGTAAAAACCCTTATTTTTGAGGCAACGACTATAGTGCTCCGCATTATCAATGCTCCACTTTTTGAAAGGCCAAGATTAAATGGTCAAAGTTGACAACAAAAATCTAACGGGTATGATTTATCCAACAGGGCGGAGCACTGATACTGCGGAACTGATACTGCGGACTTAAGAATTTTCGTATTTTTGATTGGTTTTGTCATTCTTTTGTTTTATTTCAAGTAATGAATATACTGACATGTGTTTGGTTTGTGTTTGAAGTAATATATTTTTGTCAATGGGTTTGAATTCTTCTATCTGTGTACCAATGTCAATGCTCATCGCAATGACCTATACTAACGTGTTTGGTTTGTGCATTACCAGTATTGGTTTGGATATAAATAGAAGTCTCTCACGTGTCTTCTTGCTATAAGCGTGGAAATGAATGACATTGAGGATGAGGTAGATTAGAAAGGAAATCAATTTTAAACTGAATTGCAATGTTTTACAATGTTCTTGCTTGTGTAAATTTATTTTTCAGTGCATGTATGTGCTTTACTTTGCCTTCATTAGCTTCCACATGTACAATGTTCTTGCTTGGGAAGCCTAAACATATAAGCATTTACTTGCCTACTGACCTGTGGAAACTAGAAACCTGCGAGAATGAAGAGAAACTAAACCTTATTCCAGAACCACCCCCACCCCAATAACTAAAATTTGATATCAGAAAGAAAAACAAAATGTAAAATTGATGCCAAAATACTGCGCATGATTATCTGCATTTATCTTCTTGAAAAGTAATTACAACAGCAGAAAACTTGTCACTAAACAGAACCGAGCCCCAACTGTTGACAACGTACTTTTAAGACTTGTAACTAAATTCATACAACATTACATGTCTCTGGAGCTGGTACAACACAGGATGTTCTCTGAATCTCTGTGCACATTTCATGCAGCATACAATTTGCCTTTTTAACTCACTGAAAACCGAAGTGTAGCAAAAATGAAATTGCAGAAGAGAAGAAGGAAACAAAAGGATTATATACAAAATGATAGTGGCAGAGCCCGTGCTCTCATTCCTCAGGACCATTGTTGACCTTTATCTCCAAAAGCCTATCAACTGGTTGCCGACAAATTGGACATCGGTTTGTCTGGAATCTCAAAACCTTGGCGCACCCACTGCACATACACTGCAGCAAAAATAGAAATTCAACCAAAAACAAGTCAAGAAAAATTTCCTAGGTAATTTACATTCAGGTAAGAAATTTCCTTAGATTTCACAATTGGATGGAATCGAGGCAAATTAGCCCTTTAAAATCTACGAATTTTGAACCGAAATAAGTGTTTTCCTCTTTATTCTTTATTCTTCTTTTATCAGTGCAATAATTCAAGCTGCTGCACATTCAACTACTAACAAGTAAGGTAATGTATACCTTCAGAAATCTACAAGAGATTGTACTTCAAACCTGAATAAAGATTCATATCTATTATGCCAAACTTTGAATAGAAAAGGAGGGAAATGTAATTACCATGTGCCGGCATGGAAGTACAGTTGTGTCCCGTGGTTCAGACAGGCAAATGACGCATTCTTTTCCTGGATCGTTCCCGTCTAAGTCATCCTCGACTGAAGTACCAATGCCATATATCTCCTGCAGTTCATACCTCATCCCACTCACCCAGAGAATCTGCTTGACAACCCTCACCTGGAATTCACCTTTCCCCCTCTCAAATACAGCCTGAGTTATCTGGGAATTCATTGCTACAGATACTCGGTTCCCCTCTGATCCATCATGGTCAGGTGGGGATGCCTCTGCCTTCACTGCTAGAGGATAGATATCCGAGCCAGCTACTTTGAGTAACTCTGTCTCATCAAACATTGAGAAGTCAATTCCAGTTCCAGGGGGTTGTTTGAACTTCTGGCCAAGACCTTGTTGAAAATGTACTGTCACAGGTGGAAGGAGGTTAAACTTTGTTGGCGTCAGGTTACAATCCTCTCCTTCTTTTGCAAAGAAGATAATGGTGATGCTGTTTGACAGAGCCATATATGAGAAAATCTGATGATTGGATGATATTATAAGATAAAAAAAAATGCAATGCACATAGACAAAATTTTAATACATAAAGTCACCTTCAACAGTATGCATGTAAATTGGATATCAAGACAATGGCCAAAAGTTAAAAGAATGCACTACTATATGCCCTTTGATAATTCCACATGAAAAATATATATATATATATATATATATTATTGCTACTCACAGACAGAAATACGATAAGATATCAAAAAATAATAATTTGAATATAGTGACACTGAAGCAAATATCATCATGAGCATGGCCTTGGAGTTTAATTTTCTATGCATACAATATCGTTCCTCATGTCCTTGAACTACTAACTTCCACAAGAATATATAGTTGGTTAAACTGCCAAAACTAAAACCATCAACTTTCTTGTATCTCATCTCCACCAAAACCAAATGTCCTGATATCATGATCTTAAATAACCTAGATTGATATGTTACAGGTAAACTCCATTACAACACAATGTTTTCTTGTTAAAAAAGAGTTCTGCACATCCTAGTTACTAGCAAATAATATTGAGAAATCAAAAGGCTAGTTGTGACCATCCAAGCCCCCTCATCGCCATCTGTATTGTCAAGCAAGGTTCAAAGGAACTTCTACTTTCCATCAATCTGAATCTGCCCCCACAGCAAGAAAATCCTTCTAGGACATGAATTTCTATTAAACGGTAGATAATTCCACATCGACAACCAACAAGAAAAGAAGAAAGAAATGATCTAACAATTCATTTCCATACTAACTGTGAAATTACATTGTTGTGACTTTTACCTATTTCATACACTAAAGTCACCATGACAAGATCATAGAATACCTTTAATTCACTTTAAATTTAGTCGGTTTGCCGCAGTTCCAAAAAGCTCGGTAAACCAATAAGCTTTATCTTGGTAGAATAACATAAGATTCTAGTTCAAATCTCTGCAACAGTAAGATTCAATTTCATGCTGAATTTCACCTATTTGGCTATTCACTACTGGGAAAAGGTCCACGAGCTAGGCTACAAAATCTAATCATTGGTAATACAGAAGTCATCTATATCTCTTTTCCATTCCATCCTTCATTGGCATTACTAGAAGCGAGACGACTCGATCAGCTATGATAATAATCACTTCAGAATGGTGATCACCTAAACTAGTTTCCAATAAAACTCAAGACTCCAGTGGCAATTGTTTCTCAAGCTTCTATATCAAGTAAGCCACTACCCAAATTGATCACAAACTAACCAAATCCTACCAATTTAAGCTAATCCCACATATTGCATGACAACCCAAGTAAGCATTTAATACGCAGAATCTAAACGAACACAAAGTTGAAGCAAGAAATTCAAGACTCAAGCTTTTGAGCTTTTGTACCTGCCAGCAACGGTGGCATCAAAAGTAAAAGACAAGAGAAAGCTTCCAGGGTTTTGCTCATCGGGCTCGACCCTCAGAGACTCCTTCTTCAGATTCACATCGTTCCTTATCGTCACCGCCTTCTGATGCTCCACGTAAGGAGTCGGAGCCTGCAATACGGGCCCGCACCGGTACCGGCCGCCGACCCAATTCGCCTGGGCCTGGGCCGGGTCCATCTGGGGATGCGGCACCCGGTGGTGGTGATCGTACGGAGCGGGAAGAGGCGCCGGCGGGTAGTAACCCGGGTACTGATAGTACTGGGGCGGGGGCGGAGGCGGGTTCGGGTACTGCGAAGGGTACGGCGTCGCGGCCGCGAACACGTAGCGGTTGGCGGAGATTTCGGGCTGAGGTGGGGCCGGAGGCGGCGGAGAGGGGTGGCTCTGGCGGTTGTGCTGTCTCCGGCGGGAGTTGCTGCCTCTAGTACTACCGGTCATATTCCCCATGTTGAAACAAACAAACGGATTAGGCCCAGAAAAACTTGTCAGCGGATTTTAGAAGAAGCGACTAAGCGAGAGAGAGATTTGGGGATTTAGTTTGTTTGTTTGTATACTTGTTTTGGTGGGAGGGAAGTGGAAAAGGGAAAAAAGGTAAGTGACAGAATACCAAAAACAATAATGAAGACAGGGAGAAGGAATCTTGCTTTATGATGGTTTCAGTGGGAAGATGATGGGTCTAGTGGGATTGCGTGAAGCTCCACCCAGAACACTCATTTATTTTTCCATGTATGTATGTGGCCCATGACACCCATGAATGAAAAGATGAGATGCGTAACAGCCCTAAACCCTTTTTCGCTTTCTTCTCTTTTCAATAGATGATTAGGTTATGCACATGGAAATTGTTGTGTGTTTCAGATGGATTGTATTTGAATACGTACATGTTGTAGCATTGGATTCTAAGTAAGTTACGTGTAGGGTTGTAGTTTGTGTTGGATACTCATTTTTGCTCTAATATATGTTTTGAGTCGAATGCTCGAACAATGATTCATCACTTGTACTATGAAGAGGGGATTTGCACCCTATGTGAATTTCATTGAAGAGTTAAGAGACTAATGAAACAATAGCTAGCTAATAATGAGTTAATAATCTCTGTTACGTTTATTTATTCGTATAATGTGATTGTTCATTTTTTAGTTATATCGGTTTTCAAGTAGGGAAAAAGTCACATTTAGTCCTTAACTTTCACCAGTTCTACACTTTTATTCCTGAACTTTGAAAATGTCACTTTTATCCCTCAACTTTAACATCAATTATTACTTTAGTCCATCTGTTAAATTTATTATTAAAATTTTTGTTAAATCAATGTATTTTTATAAATAACACATTCTGTAAATGGATGGTCAATGTTGAAATTGAGGGATGACAGTAATATTTTTTGAAATTCGGAGACAAAAATGTAAAAGAGATGAAAGTTAAGAGATTAAAGATGATTTTTTCTCTTACAATATTCCTTTAACATCTAATAATCTGATAATATAAAATATCTAAAAATCGTAATAACTCGTGTATGCATAATCTGACATGTATGTTGTTGGGATTGAGTAAACAGTAAACACATCATCCATATATAGTTCCATACCATGCCACACCACAAGCCCACAATACTATTTTTATGCGGTTATGCTAATGTCATTCCACTTTGAAACTATAATATGATTCATATATAATTATATATGTAAGCAATCAAATTATCCTTGCCTTATTCCTGTGGAGGTCAGAGACGAATAAAGTTGGCTTTCGCATATATATGACTGTTATGCCTGAATTTGATTGATTTGCCATGTTCATTATGAGCATGTTTGAGATTGTTTTTCGGAAACTCAAAAGCGTTTTTGAAATAAATAAAAAATTTAATTATAAATATAAAAAAAATAAAAGTGGTTTTGAGAAATATTTGTCAAATATTTCCTTATATAAAAGCGTTTTTGAAGAAATCTCAAACATGACTTATATATATAGAAAATCGTTATTAACACAACTTAAATTGTTAATAACACACTTTTAGTTTGTCTTTTTGTATAAATAGTTCATAATACATTCATTATAATATTTAAGATATTATAAACAATTGATATAATAAAAACAAATAAAAAATATGTTAATAATAACACCACATATATATTGATGTCACTTGCTAGCAAAACTTTGGTATTGGCTAATGTAATGTAGGTCAGCGCTCAACAAAGGAGGCCTGAATATATAGAAAAAAGGAAAATGTAACAGGACGTAGATTGTTTTCCACTTCTAATTAGCTAAGCTTAGCTAATCTCTTAGCTAATCCAAATTTTTGGTTCATATTGTTTCGAAGAAAAGTATACAACAAATGTTCCAGTACTTCTAATTAAGTCATACGGATTTTAAGCATCATGGATTAATAATCAGTCTTACGTGTAGACGTTCATATTTTATTAAAATGCAAACATTTTTATCATAACGTACAAATTAATGATTAGAACCGTATATATTGTAGGTCATCATTCAATGATCATTTTGATAAAAAAAAAATTCAAAATTCAAATTATTTAGCCATTTAATTACTACATTCGTCGTTTCAGTTTTATCTCACGAACTATAATTGTCTGTAAACTATACACAAAAAAATAACCAAACAATCTCTAATTCGGCTAATTTTTTACAAAAATAATTCTCACAAATAAATTTAAATGATTAACAGTTCCGATAATCAAGTTATGTCGTCAATTATTCAAAATGAGAATATTTGCATTTTATCTTGCCAATCTAAATCATATTTTTGGGGTTTTCTCCCACTTGTCCAAGTGTCAAGTGTGCTGATTTCCCTCTGACCCCATAGGAGGAATTTCCAGATTTTATATTATCATGTAATGATGATTCAAGAAGTTGTCAATTCCATGATTATTACAAGCTATGATTATTGTTTAAGCCTATATAATCTTTGCGTGATCTTGAAAAGAGCTATCAGCTGTTGAAATATCTTAATTGTTTTACTAGTCTTCCTATATGCGTGAAATATTGGTATCCTTATTTATGATTTATCAAAAATTGTTTAATTTTATAAAATGAATGTTTAAATATAAAATAAGAGAAACAAATAGAAAAATAAATTTAAAAGCTGAGTTCACGGGTGCAAAATGTTCGTATTTGTATTTTCAATTTATCAAAATTTAGTTGATTTTATAAAATAAATGTTCTAATATAAAAAATATAAATCATCAAAAAAATTAGACAAGTGGGTGTGGAACCTCCGCATCATTAATTTATTACTTGATTATGTATTTTACTGTTTTGCCCTTAATATATAAAATTTTATATTTAAGATGATATAAATATGAAGAGACATTTCTTGAATTTTTGAAAATTTAACCAAATTCATATTCTCAAATTTTTTTTTGAAGAGAGGGTAGGTCTTAAAACCTCAAAATCTCAAATGTTCTCGTTTTATATATAGTGCTGTTATTAACGCACTGATTAGAAATTTTACAGCAGTAACATCAGATGCAAGAAGAGGTACCTAGTCCACCCAGCAGCGTATTTTAATAATAAAATCGCTATCCTTTTAAGTGTATAATTTTTCAAGGATCCACCCACTAGAAACTAGCCCTAGTAGAATATTTTGTTTGCTCAAGAGAACTGTGCGTACGTAGACAAAAATAAAATCCGACTATAAAATTGGAATAAAGATCATGATAATCAAATGATTAAAAAATTACTGATTTGACGGATTTTGAATAAATATCACTCAAAAAAGACATGGGAAATAAATAGTTCCCATCATGAGAACGCAAGCATGCATGTTTCTAGTTTGGGCATGTCCACTCTAGATCAATCATTCTTCAATAATCCTATTTTATTGAGCTAGGGTTTAGGTGGTCTTGATTTAGTGCCATATATTGTTATGGTATTATTTCGGAGACTATTTATTTAATTTTTGGTAGTGTTTTTGGGTCAATGTAATGATAAGTTGTCCTTACACGTGATCCGACTATTTTAGGAAATGGTGCGAAATGGGGTAAATTTCCCTTCTTGAGATCGGCTTTGAAGACATATCGTGACTCTCGAAATGGTTGATTATGTGGTTATAGATCGGGCATCCCTGACTCATGTTAATTGTATTGGACAATATTCTTGTAAACCGTGGCTTGTACGTACTAGGGATATATGGTGGTGGTCTAACTGTTGTTTAGCTGGTCTATTCATTCTACTGTTGCTCGAGATTAATGAAGGTTTTATTTCTTCACAAAAACAAAAACAACTTTACAAACATTTCTAAAAAGCAAAAACACCTACAATGCAGTTTTACACGCTTATTTCACTGCAATATATTGCAAAACACTATTACCTAACTTAATTTCTTCAGTAACTCTCCTTCATCCTTATAATGGAATAGTTTGAATCTAGCTCAAGCTGCTCATTGACATTATAAACCTCCATCTCTTTACAGAGTTGGTGCTGCCTTGAATTATAGGAGAAGGTGACATATCCCATCCCTCAACTACCTCACAATTAAAGCACAATATCAATTAACATAATCTTTGTCATCAACTATGTAATCGATCAACACTGCAGGTGTCCAAAATATAATTTTAAAAAAATTCCCTGGCGCCTTTTTTTCTCTACTATTGCCGAGTCAATACAAGTTCTGCAGTTGAATTCCTCCTCAAGTATTTGAGAATGTTCCAACTTTTTTGAGTTTGGGGTTACAAACTAGTCTAGAAATTCTTGTCCATTTTCTACTGCAAGGACTTGGACTTCCCACATAATTAATATTACTTTTTCTTCTTGAAATACTACTTAACTTAACGTAATGTTTGTTAGAAATAACATAACGTTTTCTTATCATATGATTAATAAATTAAGAAACGAGTCCGGTTTTCTTAAACCATAATTCTCCATTGATCATTTTGTATTACCTACTAAATGATTCAGTTTGTCTTAGTTTGACAGATGAGTCGAACTAATCAATGACCTCAATCTGAAAAAGATGTGAAACATTAGCCGTCTAAGACTTGTTCCACAGGGTAAACTAATTAAACATAAATGATAATATGGTCTGGTCACTGGAGGACTGGTCCCAACTAATTAATTCCCAAACATATATATTAAGATAAACATGTATATATTATATTGGATGATAGCTTGGAATTGAAGTTCCTTTTCTTTTACGAACCATCTGTGAGACGTACTACTGACACCTTCTAGTCCTCCTTTCAAACTTTGATTTCATTCATTCAAACGTGTGAACAGAAATATCACCAGGACAATTAGTATTTGTTGAAATATATCGTAAATTCGTAATTGGTTCCCTCATCATTAGGGTGGTCATCAGTTTTGTGAAATATACAAACTATTTTTAATGAATTAAAGAATCAAATTCCGATAAGTTTGTAACGTACAAGTCGTAGAGAATTCATAATATATATATATATTTAATTGATAATGCTCATTACGGATCCTGATTTCCTTCATTAGGGATAGTGTGGAGTTTCGTGCACTGAAAAGTGTCATAAATGATAACATTTTCGAAAAATTACAGAACTAATTAATACAGGGTTCAAAATATCATTTCTAGAGGCTCCTGAGTTCCTCAATGATATATGAATACACATGCATGTCTGTTCACCAACTTTGATCACCATCGCATTATATTTCAGTATACTTGTATCAAGATCTTACTTGTTAAAACAAATGAAGATCAAAGAGCGCGTTCAGATTTGATGAACGTTGTTTCGAACAAAGCTACTAACGAACTTACCCTAACATGTTTCTGGAATGTCACACTCCATTTTACCCTAACATGTTTCTGGAATGTCACACTCCAGTGGGGTAGTCAGGGTATAACAGGTTATATAAGGCCGACCAATATTAGTCGGTTTCCAAACACTTGTCGTTTTAATCTTGCACGTTTTGATCATATGTGCTTAATTGGTCTTTAGTTCTAGACTTCTAGTAGCCGTGTTCATGTTAGGCACATTGTAATGGATCAATTTTCCTAATGACATTATCCACACCTATACACATCGATCAATGTACACTAATGACATTTATAATAGACCAACTTTACGCAATCATACTTGAACGAGTAATTTAGTGCTGCAAGAAGTTGGTCTACCACGATATGAGTATTGCATGAAGACTATGAAGTTGATCTATTCCCACACTAAAAATAGAAAGTGCTGGCTTATCAAATTCAGGCAATTTTCCAAAATAGAATATTATCAAGGCTGACTGACCAAGGAAAACTAGTTCAAACCTGGAAAAGTGGAAAGACTTCAGCCTATCCCAATGAGGTCAAAGGCCGCGGGCAATAATATAACGCACGTCTCCCATTTTTATTTTTCTTCCCCAAAGCTTCTTCTTGATTCTTGGGTTTCTCTCTAAAGTCCTAAACCTCTTCTTCATTACCCCAAAGTTTGAAACTTTCAATCTCCAATCACAACTCTAGTACATGAAGTTCCCAATTCCGTGCACAAATTGCTTCCACTCCTCACCTGGAGAAGTATTGAGGGCAGGTAATTGTTATGATGAATTGTGTCTTATTGATATTGTTTTTGTTCCCATTTTTTCTTTGTTTTGTTTATGTAATTTTGTGAACCCAACAAAACCCAGATGGTGAAAATGAAGAAAACTTCAGAATTTTCTCCAGCAAGGACTTGAAGTCTGCCACTAATGGCTTCCATTCCTCAAACAAGCTTGGAGAAGGAGGCTTTGGCTCTGTTTATAAGGTTTTTGCTCTTAGCCTGCAACATAAATTCTGCAGATATTAAATGTAGGGATAAATTGTTGTATTTGACTGTTTGCTGATGTGGGGTTAATTTTGGTTGAGTTTTAAAAGGGTAAGCTTAGAGATGGTACTCTTGTGGCTATAAAGGTGCTTTCCATCGAACTCGAATCGATGCGAGGAGAGAGGGAGTTCATAGCTGAATTATCTGCACTCTCTGTAATCAGACATGAAAATCTTGTTAAACTTAAAGGGTGTTGCGTTGATGGAGCTGCTAGATATTTGGTCTATGATTACATGGCAAACAATAGCCTCACACACACATTATTAGGTAATCCTATGCTTTATCAATTTGTGCCTTAATGATCCTCATTTTAACTTGGAATTTTTGATAAGAAAGAAGAGATATATTTTGGCAAATTGGGTTGTCATGTATTGTTGATTAATAGGTGGAGAGCAAAACAGGATGAAATTTAGTTGGGATGCAAGGAGGAACATCTCATTAGGGATAGCTCGGGGACTTGCCTATCTGCATTTTGAGGTGGAACCGCATATTCTGCACCGAGACATTAAATCGAGTAACATACTTCTTGATGAGAACTTCACGCCTAAGGTTGGTGATTTCGGCTTATCCAAGCTGTTGAGAGAAAACAATTCTTATATCAGTACTCGGGTTGCTGGGACACTGTAAGTTTGAATTACTTTTTCTGACTTCATACATCCTCATTCTGCCTTTGGATTCTTCTCTGAAATTGTATTCCATGCTAATGGGGTTTGTCACAATAATCCAAAAGAGGTTATCTTGCTCCAGAATACGCCATTAGTGGGCACTTGACGCGAAAATCAGATGTTTACAGCTTCGGAGTTCTGCTATTGGAAATTGTCAGCGGCCGTGCAATTGTGGATTTTGATATGCAACTTGGGGAGCAATACCTGGTTCAGAAGGTAAACAGATTAGAACTGTATAGTGCTGGCTTGGCCATGCTCTCTTATCATATGGTAGAACTGAAGCCACATTGTTTATATACTTGCAGGCATGGGAATCATACAATGCCGACAACCTCCTGCAATTAGTTGATCCTACACTTCAAATGAACTTCCCCAAAGATGAAGCTCTCCGATTCTTAAAAATAGGCCTTCTTTGCGTGCAAGAAATGGCAAGGCTCCGGCCACGAATGACTAGGGCTGTTGAGATGTTGGCTGGGGAGGTTGACTTGAAAGATTATCAGATTTCACAGCCCGGACTTGTTTCTGATTTCACAAACATCAAAATGGGTCAGCATCCGTCAAGTGATCAGAGCACTTTCTCCAGGGGATCCGGAGCTAGTAGCACGCAAAACCGCTATTCATCTGACTTTGGGTTGTCCTTGTAAAGATTCTGCTTGGTTATTTTTTCTCAAGTTGTCCAGGAAGACCATTTCAGCCAAATGATATTATTGTTCTTTTTGTGGGATATCTTTCAGTATACAGGATCTGCATGCCAAATCCGATTGGACGAGTCACAGATATAATCTAACTCAAGACTACCATTTTTCTTTCTTTTGGCTTTACGTTGTTTGATTAATTGTGGAATGTGGAGGCAATTCACTTAGTTTCTTGCTGTTGTTGATAGTATTTTGCAAAATACAAGTGTCCAGGTTACTTCCAATAAACTAATGTCGAAGTTTCTGCAACTGTTTCTGTGATTACACATCCTAAAGTTCATAAACTGCAGCAGAGACACTAGTAACTGATGAAGCAATCTCAATATGAGCCAAAATACTAGTTAAGTTAACAAAAAGAATACATATAAAACGGAATAAAAGAAGATGAAAAGGGCCTCCTATCACTCTTAAATTTTACCCAACTATTTTCTCATCCACCAATCAACGAGCTTTTAAGTTGGCAATTTGATTAAAGAAAGTTCAGCTAAACAAAACCCCTTCACCTGAAAGGCCGCATCCTTTTCTAATGTGGGGATAGAGAGAGTAAGAGAGAAGCTGAAATGAGAAAGGGACAGATGATGAGGTTGGCAATCTTTTAGAGCCTACCATCAATTTTCATTCTCCTGTGCATCATAAAGCTAAGGTTATTTTTCTGTTCCAAAAGTGATTTGTCATAGAGTGCATGACTTGGATTTCCATTTCTCAAATGGAAACACATTTGGTCTCTCATTTCAGAAGAGGAAGTAGTTTTCCCATCTCTCATTTGCGGAAACTGGCAATAGATTCAACTTACAACACATTTGACAAGTGATTCATTGACTCATAAACTCGTGCAAAAAATCAATAGCAGCAATAACAACCATCTAAAAAGTAATCGGAACACAGTTACTGTCATAGTCAAGTTCAGTCGAAATGCCAGTATGATGTCATTAATACAAAGTGCTATGATGGAAAATAATCTGGTAATCTATCAGGATTTATATGATTGAAAGTTAAAAGCATCCTAGTACAAAAAATAATATGCATTAAAATAATTTCTCTCAAATTCAAGTAGAGGTTGCTCTCCAATGCACTACAACGTAAGATAAACTTTATGTAGAATGGTACAAAAATATTGATCCCTTCACTTTGTGAGGACTAAAGGAAATAATGAGAAACACAGAAAGAAGAGTAAGGAAGGAGTGACCAATGTCATTTACAAGAAACTCAAAAGAGATGTACAGTTGGGGAAGAACAGTACTTACTGAAATAGTAGTGACCAATTTTTGATGTATATCCGGCAACCTGGTTCAGAAATTACAAGGTCATACCATCTTTCACAATGTGCTCCAACCAAGATGCAATATCGGACATTGTCGGACGCTCGTTTGGTTTTTCCTTAACAGCTAGTCCTGCTATATCTGCAAGCTTAAGCAAAGGCTCAACATTTCTTGGAAGAGCTACATAACGATCGATTATGGCAGCTGCCTTGTTCTGTTTAATCAAAGGCAATGCCCACTCGACTATGCTTGGAGGAATGTAATCTCTGTCATAAGCTTTCCTTCCACTGAGAATCTCTAGCAGTACTATTCCGAAGTTGTAAACATCACTTTCCAAATCTCCACCAAGATCCTTGTCGTTTGAAGTAAGGAGCCCGAAGTCTGCAATTCTTGCACCCCATTCAGAATCCAAAAGAATATTTGAAGTCTTGACATCCCGGTGGACAATGGGAGGCACAAATTCTCTGTGAAGGTATTCGAGCCCCTTTGCAGCCTGCATTGCAATTTTCAACCGGAAGCCCCAGTTTAGAGGAGAAAGACCACCATGGAGATGATCATAGAGTGTTCCATGGGGCATGTACTCGTATACGAGCAGCCTCTCCCCCATCTCTGAGCAGTAGCCTAATAAGTTCACAATGTTACAGTGTCGAATTTTGCAAAGGACTTCTAGTTCCATTTCAAAGTCCCTACTGTTGGTGTGAATTATAGTGGCAGCATTTGCTCTCTTGACTGCAACTTGCTGCCCATCTGCTAACACAGCTTTGTACACAAAGCCATAGCTTCCCCTACCCAGCTCATTAAACTCCTTGAACCCAGTGGTTGCATCTTTCAGCTCCGAGAGTCTGAACACTTGAGCCATCCCAGGACATGGAACAATGTATAGAGGAGGGGCTGAATCTTCGTTACTGTCAGCTTCCAACTCTGGCTTCCCAATGCAAGACTTGAACTGCTTCTTGCTCCCTTCTTCCTTTCGAGTAGTGGTTAAACGCCCAAGAACGCACCAACTTATTAATATCAGCAAAAAACACAAAGCAGAAGACCCGAAAATGATCACTAATCTACGAACATGATTCCAAAGCTTCTTCTTCATCTCTGGAGGTGCGTGAAGCCCACATATATCCCAACAAGTGCTGTTTTGGCAAAGAGAGCAAGCTGTGCACACTCTATCAGCATTTTCAGTACATGAACTAGACAAGAAGAATCCTTCAGAACAATTAGACCCACAAGGTGAACAAATCGTTAGATCTTTTCGAACACACAGGCTTGTCAAATCCACCTCCTTAAGAATGCTAGCATTGAAAGCAAACTTCCCCACCCCACAAAAACCAGCACTGCAAAGACCAGGACTGCACAATTCCAGTGGAGGATCATACTCGGGTTTTTGTGAGGAAGATGCATTGGCAGCCCAGCAATCAAGAACCAGATCATCTTCCCTAATCCCACAAGTAGTAAAATCTGTTGAAGCAATTGCCACAAACCCTGGACCCTTTGGAATCAAAGAAGAGTTGAAGATCCCCCAACACTCAACTCCATGATTGTCTTCTCTAATCCCACAAAAATGGCGAGCACCGGCCGCCAACGACACGTATTGGGTTCCATTAAGATGACCAGCTAACAAATCAGCATCACCCCAACATTGAACTGCACCAGAAAGTTCTGAAATTCCACACAGTGAAGCCTTCCCTGAAGCTAAAGCTGTAAAATTGTCTAATACACCTGAGACCCCTAAATTAGCGGAATTGGGTCCCCAGCAAATAAGCCCTCCTTCTCTAATCCCACCACAGCTAAACCCTTCACCAGAAACAACGCTTTTGAATACAAGATTGCTGATTGACTGCTCAGAAAACAGAGCACTCTGTTTTGAACTCAAACTGTTATTCCCAGTTTCAAAAATTTCCCAACAATCCACTGTTCCCAAATCATGATCAGAATAGTAAGGCCCTCTAATAGCACAGACATGGCTCTTCCCAGCAGCAATATGAGAATAAGCAGTGGTCTTGAAGGTGGGAGGTACGAGATCTATACCTGGGGCAATGGAGCTCCAACAATATGCCTGCGAGGTGTTCGATAAAATACCACATAGAAAACCTTCACCGCCGGAGAGCGCAGCCATCGCTGGAATGTTGCTGAAAGACACCGAGGTCGGTGAAGAAGCCGAGGACGGTGTCGACACCGAGCTGTTCTTCCCCCAACAAACCACGTCCTGCTTGCCGCTAGCGTCTATGGCGCAGAAGAAGCCGTTTTCGCCAAAAGAGGCCGAGATTGGTCCCATTAATCCGAACCCAGATGCGGTTTTGCAGCATAGAAGTAGCAGAAGAGAAGAGAGTAGTATAGACCGAGAGAACCCAGGAATGGTCTGGTGGGTTTGCATGGTTTGATCGAGTTTGGATCAGTGATGGCATGGACTGGTTTTTGGGTGGATTTGCATGGTGGGATTGGTGTTTGTGGTGTTGCTGGTTTTGCTGAAGTTAGAGAGAAGTGAGTGTGAGGATGGTGACGATGAATAAACGTGGGTGTCGCAGCCATTTTTACAGTTTTCGTGGACGGTTAGAGCGTCAAGGACCGAAAGTAGTTACTGCAACTAGTCCTATATTTTAATGCTAATAATGTCTGCTTCGTTTTGTTTACTGCAAGCTTTGATCGGATTGGATTTGCGGGGATGCTGTTAACCGTGTTAGCGTTAAACTAGGATTACATGCAGTCCGCCACATGCTTCAACAAGTGGGAGAGTTCAGCTCAGCTGGAGGAACTGTTTGACTATTGAAATCACTCTTGTATAATTGAAGTATTTGTTAATGTGTTATGTTGTGATTATTTGAAGCATCAACGTTTCTTTAAGAGTTGTCATGTTTGTATTTATTTTAAGATTCGTGTTAGTTACACTTAAAAGTTATAGTGTTAGTATCGAAGTTGAGTTAATAATATTTCTTAAGAGTTGTCATGTTCGTCGTGTCAGATATGTATTAGTAATAGTTTTTCAAAATTATTGTATTGTGTCATATTCGTGTAGATACATAATTGAATTATTTGTTAATTTGTGATTTGTGAATTATTGACGCTTCTTAAGAGTACGTTGTCATGTTTGTGTTTGATACATGCATGTTTGAATTGAATTTGTGTCGATACATTTCTTCAGAGTTGTCGTGTCTTCTCGAATATGTCACTAACCCTTCTTTCGGACAATTGGGTTCATATCAAATATGTGTCAACAACACTTCTTCACATTTTCATGTTCGTATCAAACACACATCCATCCCACTTAGCTTCTTCAAAATTTAGATTCGGGTATCACATCACTTTCAATCAATCCAATTTCATCTCTCACATATACTTCATTCTTTGTCACATTAATATCCATGTTTATGAAATAATCTACTCATGAACGACCAATACAGATCTAATTTGACACTATCAGGACATTTATTATGGAACTCATCAAGTTGACTTAACTATAAAGATAATTTGATATTGCTCTGTCAATAACTAAACACATTGCACACCACCACAAAATCCATTTTCTGTGTTTCTAAGTGTCCAATTCCATTAACGTGCTCCACTAGTACTCTAAGATAACTTTGTGTGTGTGTGTGTGTATATATAAACTTTTAGTTGAAGCTCTTCTGTACTTAACACTAGAATCGTGAAGAACCACTGATATGACTAGAACTTTCAAATGCCAGATAAAAATGGTGGATCCAATACAAATGAGCAAATCATGTTTGCTTTGCATTTGGTGTATTAAATGAGAGCACATTGATAACTTGTGCCAATGAGCAAGAAAGTGGGTTTGATCCAAAATAAATGGTGAAGGACAAAAAGAGCATCTCACTGAGTAATTTATTATAGCTAGAGAATGGTTTGGTGTGGCATGAAACATAGCGCACTATTACCACCATTTCATAAGTGCTACTACTTTTCATGGTTTTGGACTTGCCTAACTTGATGTGTGCTGGTTGTGCACAGTTTACACGATGCCCCGAAGGGTTTCATTTCCTATGTTGTTTCATTTGGACTGAAGTTTCCCCTTTTATCTCAAAACTAGTTTCTCCCTATACCACACCACCCTTAAACAAACTTTCGCCCGTTGGTGAATTTTTGTTCTCAAATGGCGAGTGCATCGATTTTTACAATCAAGATTATTGCGGCAATTACGCTCTGCTAGGTTACTTGGTGTTATGTTGGGTGTTCTTGAGCCCATGTGTGTCCTAATTGGTGTAGGAAGTTACTTGTTTAGGTTGGTTTGTTTGATATATTTTAGTTTACTTTTCACCCTTGCGCGGGTTTTGTCATCTCCCTTTTGTGAGATTGTATATGTGTGTTTGTTTTATGCTGGGCTAGTTGACTCCTTCTGATTGAAGTGTGCTACTTATTGACCAAAAAAAAAATCTTGAACCCAATTATAAAAATGCTAGAACATTTCCGTTAATGTTATGAAAACAATTTTCCATTTTTCCATCTTGTTGCATAGTCTAATAATAGTTACTTATCTATGGAAAAAGAAGAGAGATAATTTTTAAAAGTTAATTTTTGGAATGAATAGTTGTGATCATGGGACTAACATGATAGAAAGAAGAGACACGACTGAAATAGAAAGTTGATAAAATTCCTTAAAAGCCTAAAAGATTATTAGTTTGCTAATGAATGAGGATGTTAGTTTATGAGACTATTCAAATTCCAAATTCAGGTGGTTCTAGGCTTCTAGCATTCATTCTAAATTCCAGACTTTGTCATATAAAATATATGGCTAACAAGGCTGCACATTTTACTAGCTAAACATTTTTTACTTCTGTACACGACTTTGAGTGGTCTCATGTACCTCCGGGCTTCATTTGTGATGTTGAATTTGAAACTTTCTTCTTGATGATTTTTAATAAAGATGGACTTCATTGTTAGTTGGGTGGTGGAGGTCAAATTGACCACCAAATCAAACTAGAAATCGATGGTGGCGTTTAGGTCGGTTATCGGTTTTCAATTGCAAAAATATCACCCTTAAAACACAAATCTGACAAAACAGACTCTTTTTTGATCAAATAGAGAACACAACTTCATTAAAACAAGGGGCAACTATCCCAGCATAACAGGATCACCCACATAGGGGTACAAAATAACCAGTACATAGCAATTTTAACCTTTGAAGCTTTGCTAGTTGTTGTTGTTGTTGTTTTTTTTTTTTTTTTTTTGAACAATGAACCTTTGATAGTTCAAAGAATGAGTTTTGAAAACATTTGCTGCCAAAATGTCCTAGAAATCCTCAACCGCGATCATATATCACGTGGTTGCTAGGTCAGAGTTGTCTGTCCTCGATGGATTTCCCAACCCTAAACTGGCCAAAATGACTCTGGTCAAAATGACCTCCTTCAACCATTTGGTCCTCAACTTGCCTTTTTCAGTCAAAACAACAAACCCCAAATACCACCCGGTAGGAGCTGTCTCATATCCTATTGCCTGCAAAATATAATCTGGTTGGTACACTTGAGCAAATCATGTGGGGGCCTTTGTAAGGATCTTCTGGTCCATCCAAAAATCCAATTCACTGTATTCAAAATTATAGTCTATGATGAAATGCAATCATGTTCAGTTGTTCATAATGCAATTGTCCCTATTCCTGAATTTAGGCCAGGATGGAGAAGACAAGAAAATCCAGGGTTGGATCACTTTCAGATTTCAATTCTTCGTGTTTTAATTGGTCGGATTTCCATTTTGATTTCTGGGTTACAAATGCAGTGAGCATATACAACTATCACACCCACTTGATGATTTTAATTCAAAGATCGGAGGCCATGGAGAAGATGGGGGGTGCCTTGGTTGTGAACATGAATGGGGACCCAGTTGTTTGTATCACACCCATCTTTCCCATGTGGTCTGCCGTGGATGAAGATGTACCTGAACCTTATCTTGGATTTTCTTTGTTTGCACACTTTGCACAATCTTAATGTTGTATTACAATAGTGCAGACTGTGCAGACCATATGTGGATTGATGTTCTATTTAATAATGTACCTTAACTCTATGCCACAGATTTCAATTAGATTAGCAGAATCAATAATATGCTTCTTAATGCAGTACAAAAGAGACTAATGTGACCATATTCCCAGCACCTGACTAGTTTCTCTACCACTTTCCAAGACAAGTCTGAGTGAATCCCACTTGGGTTTTTTTGCTATGGATTCATTTTCTGTGTGGTTTTCCGGAGAAAAGGAGGGAAGATTGGGAAAACAGATTGGTTTTGCTTTACTAGCTCAATTGTCTTAGCATAAGTCACTACACCCTGCATTTCACTTCACCGTCTAGGACTAGGAGGATTGCATGTATGATTCGCGAGTTTAGACCCAAACTCGGAGTAATTTAGCTCCCGAGTTTGGAGAATGGCTTTACCATGTCATATTCTAAAATGAGATTCACCAGCACCTCTAGCTTTGGATCTTTATAGCCTAAGTACCGAAAATTTATAAAAATCGCAT
Source organism: Rubus idaeus (assembly GCA_030142095.1). NCBI lineage: Eukaryota > Viridiplantae > Streptophyta > Magnoliopsida > Rosales > Rosaceae > Rubus > Rubus idaeus. The sequence goes on from CM057970.1 coordinate 7,546,493, forward strand.
TCCACCCCGTCCAAGAAAAATCTTATGATCGTTACAAAAATTGTACGAGATGAACCCTTACGCGCAAATAACAACTGAAACAAGATGAAACTTGTACAAAGTTCAACCCAAATGGCCCAACAATCTTTGCAACATTATTCTCTTTGAACTGGATACATAATTAAAGCAGTTGCTCGACAAATCACGCCACAACATATCACATAGTCAATAACACGATGGATACTAACTCCACAAGTCCAAGGCCAGGATGAATCGGGCAAAAGAATACAATACTTGAGGGAGTTTTAAATTACAACTATACCATCTATGGAATTAATTTCTCACTGTAGTCACATGCTTCAGAAGCATTTGGACAACATCATCTGATATCCTAGAGCCCTCTGACAAGAGTTGACTGATCTTTTGCTCAGTTTCGATTTCAAGGCGCTTCACATTAGCCCCTGAATCTCCACTGCTCTGCTTGGTCACCAACAAGGAAAAGAAAGGGCAATATTATTACCACAAACAAAAAAAGGAATTTAGGAAAATATTTTTAAGTATATATAGTTTTGCTAACATTAGTCATCCACATGTGTGTGGATGATCGACAGTCAATTATCGTGGACTCCGGATGGTCCCAGGATTTTTAACTGCATGGATGACTGACGCTAGCAAAACTTACGATGCTTATACAAATTTGAAGCTGTATACATGAAAATGGCATTGAAAAGCCATCTGATGAACAATCAATATATTGCTTTCACCAACATATACATACCGCTGCAAGTTTCTTCTGGAATTCACGCTCCACTTGGGCACGGTATTCCGCAATCTCCTTTTCAGCCTCCTCTTTGGCTTGTTTCAGCCTAGCCAGTTTAGCTAACAGAAGAACACCAAATGCCAAAGCAATTAGGAAACAACTCAAGACACTGAGTTTCAGTGTCACATATAGAAACCCTTCACACAGAAAAAGGGTAACATGCCTGCACAACTACAAGTCTACAAGCAAAGGTTCTAGGAGTAGAGCTAAAACATAAGTTCACCTATCCAAGGATCTTAATATGTCAAGAACTCAAGACTGCTAGAAATTTATTCCCTCTCTAAACTCTACATACAAAATCATGGAGAACAAAGAGCATCTCTTGAAACAGGGACTATCTCCGATTAAAATCAAGAATGCATTCTTCCACAACTTCTCTAATCTCCACATACAAACTCAAAGTGAACTAAGAGCACCGCTTGCAACGGGGAAGTATCTCCGATTAAAATCAAGAATACATTTTTCCACACAACTTCGCAAGAGTCTAATTGATCAACAATACAACAATCACAAGTTCCAAATACAAACTCACAGCAGGCAGATCACATGAAAATACACGCATAGATTGATATACACAACTCATACAGCATTGACAAGCAAAGATAAGGAACAAAAAATCACCATTTCTGGCAGCATTGACGATGTGCTGAGCATCTTGCTCTGCAGCAAGCAATTGTTGAATTCCACCTTGACCCCTATTGGATGCAGATGCCATGGTTTCTGAAAAATACTACAGTTGATTATAATGATAAATATAGATTACATAAAATAACTAAAATACATATTATATAAAATTTTCCAGCAGCAACACATCAACTCCAACCAGGTATGGCACATCAACATATGATTTCTCAGATCAAGCTTTATCTTCTGAACCTCTGATTCGAACATTCATACTATTAATTTAATCAGTAGATCTCTAATTGGGTTGGATCTCTCTACCCGAATTAAAAATCAACGAAGATAAACCATATACTAATCAATTTAAGAGCATTCAAGACACTCAGACCAGTAAACTGAATAATTGATTCGTTTCATAGCAACCTAAAAACGGATCGGAGCTCAAAGCAACACAATTTCTCGGATTTTCTCTGAATTAAAGAAATTGTTGTCAATTATAACACGGATCGCAGTAAAATCACGTAAAGCTGGATCAAGATAATTCACAGAAAGAAAAATATACAGACAGTGAAGCGTGAAGTCATACCTTTGGAGAGTGGCGAGCGTTCAGCTTGGGATTTGGAGTGAAGATTCAGAGATAAGCGGGGACACGGATACGAAAGGACTTTCTGTGTACCTTATGTAGAATAGAAACGGAGATGACCGTAACTAACAAATTTACCCCGGTAACAATTAACACTGTTGCCATTTGTATTACTTTTACAGTTGATTCCCAATAGAATTGGGCTTTTGGGCTTATCCATATTATACACGTATGCCTACAACCCTCCATCCTTTTCTTAAAAAAAACAAAAAAAACAACAACATTTTAGAGGATAATTGAATAATAAAAAAAACATTTTAGAGAGAGCCCTCTCCTACAACCCAATGCATTAATCTCTTCTAGTCCTAGGCTTTTGTGGCAAGTGCAATATTCATTTCCATTGTACCAAGTTATTCTAGAGGTCAAAATTCAACACCCTACTTAAATAAATTCATCTCAAGAGAGCAGCCGTAAAAATTAAAAAATAAAAAATTCGAGGTTTGGTTCTTCAAGTTTTTTTTTTGCCGTTCTTCGTTCAACGACACCCCTGTGACGGCGATGGCACCTTGCCTCGGCGAGCGTGGTCGGGTCACTGTCTCTCTTTCTATTGTTTTGATGTTCTGAAGTCTAGGCTATTGTGAGAAGTTTCTTTCTACCTTTTAATGGAGACGATGGGGGTATCAGAGCATTGGAGGCGGGCCTCTGATTCTTGGAGGTGGGAGGATGATCGTAGCAGTTCAGTTACTTAATAATGATGCAGATACATATTTTAAAGAGCTGAAAAGAATGTGAAACTTTGTAGCTGAATGGTAGCGAAGGGCTTGTTATGTATATAAACGTGATGAAAGCTGAAAGTATTGCTAAGAATAAATAAGGTTTCAATTTCCAGTATGGTTATGGCTTGGAATATATACAATTGAGGCTAGGGTGAAGTGACTGTTGACAGTGTTTATTTTTGAACTGTGACTTGCATATGAAGTAATGAAAAGGTCGGCTTTGAAAGTACGTATTTCTTTTCTTAATTTAGATAACACCACACTTAGATACGCATCAATTAAAATTGTTTATGATGAAATGAATATAAACGTACACCAATTGATTCTCAAAAGTCTCTCAACCTGTGCCAATGGTTCTCCAAGATATGAAAGCAATTCGTGAGCTGGTGAAGTGAATATCTAACATCAAAATTAATAAACATCCTAGCATCAATCAATTGGAAACTACGCAAGGTTGTTGTTTAGGAACTGGTGTCGGCCACCCGGGAAGCACAAATGGGTAAATACTTCCCCACGCAACGTCATTTCTTGTGGGAGTCTTTGCGACTTCCTCTAATGTTCCACTGGAAAGCTTGCATTTGAAAAATTCATGTGGGAATGACATATATATGGTATTCTCATAATTCGGGTAGAAACTTTGTATGCGAGATATATGCCAACGTCGTGCAGAGAAGAAAGGAATATCTTTGCAAGGCAAAGAAATTCTCTCACCTAACCATTTGAATTTGCCTCCCAAATCCTGACTGGATCGGGATGTATCGGTCGCGAGCACCCGCTTGTCGCAATGCACATTTGCAAACGCCCTCCGCACACACCTAGCCATTTACCAGCAGAATAGTGACGCTCTGGATAGTCGTGTCTTAGATAGTCGGGCTCCTTAATGAAACGACATTTAGCAATATTATCACCACTGGGGGAGAAGGCATCCAACACAAAAGTAAAATCATCTTGACACAACCAACACAACATTCCATTATAAGCGACAGGTCTTCTACAATTAGTAGTGGCGCAGTCATATGTATGGAAAGAATTGTAACTGTTCCTTGGTCCGATCCACGGCATAATACAACCAACTCTATCCATTCACGAGTTTCAGAAGAGAGGATCTCGACATGAAAGTCCTCCAGATCTGATGGATTTGGAAGGATTCGGACAACCCTCCAACTATAGTCAGCATTAGGGATGATAGAACAAGTAGAACTAGTACTGTCTTGACCGTTTAATTCGTGGACGATGAATCCCGCGTGCGGTGCGAACCTGTGAACTCGAGGAGTAGGAGGGAGAGCAAACCATTGCTTGGTGTACGGATTGCAAATGTAGTAATCACGTTGATAATCCTTGGTTGCGCAACACAAGACCAAGTCTTTATGCGTCCCTATCACCACCGGGGGTTTATCTTGTTGGTCATGATAACATGGGAGGAAACTGAAAGAGAAATCGGTTGTGTCGAACAGTTCTGGATTGGTGGAGATTATGGAGTATCCGGAGGAGCGTGTCCACAAAGCTAGAGTACTCAAAACGGGCTTGTGGTCATCAAGTTGCAAACGTTGAAAGCGGGCGGTTTTCTTTTTTTCTTTTCTATTGAATTAGCCTCGTTTTTTCGAGGTTCCATAAAAAAAAGGATCTGAAAGCAGACTCAGCCAACGTTTGGACACACACTAGCTTGCATTGAAAACTAAATTTATTATTGGGAGGAAGTCGACAAAGGATTTCGACCAATACAAAGTCAGGGAGATCCTCGATATTAGTCATGAAATCTGATCCTAGTTTGGGTGAGAGACTGAGACTGAATATATATTAGAAGGTGTTCCAAGTCTCAAATCGAGTGTATTGATCAAGAACCTCCTTTGCTGTGTGTCCAACTACAAGGGCAGCCTGTGATTGATCATGCATGCATCATGGATCATATCACTCTTTGCCTTCAAAAGCATCCAGTACTCCCCCAACCTCTCCCGATCCTGCACGATATACAAGCAAATGCAGTTTACACTTTACAATAAGGAAAGCAATTTCACTATAGGAAATCAAATCAATGAATCATTATTATTACACAAGGAAAATTATATACATACAGATGGAAGCAAATTCCAATATTTTGCAGGGAAATCTTTAATTACAATAAGGAAAGCAGTTAGACTTAATTCCACTAGGAAATGAAGTCATTACTACAGTAGGAAAATTAAAACCTATTTGAAATCTAGATTTAGCTAGATATAATAATCATACCAATTCTGATATTCTATTTTTATTTAGATAAAATAATTTTGGCCAAGGCGAAAGCCTAATTTTAGTATTAAAATAGCATTCTCGACTTCTCTATTATCTCGTCTTCTTCATCACAAAATACACAAATGCGCATTTGAATTGCATCTTTTCTTGATTCGCAATCTTAATCATGCAAATTTTTGTGAAAACTGTTATTGGGAAGATATTGTACCACACGGAGTATGTCTTCGTTCTTGTGGTGATCAACTTATGTACCATTAGACCAATAGTAAAGACTTATGGTTCATTCAACACTTCGGGTCCTCTTAGGACTCCGACTAGGACTTCTAAATTAATTGGGAGAAAGCTAATGACACCGCCTGCACCTTAGAGTAGAATTCAAGTACTATTTTTGTTCTTCATTTTAGTTTTGGTCAATTCCAAATATAATTTAGAATATTTTTTTGGCAAGAGAAACAGTACAAAGCAAGGAACAAGAAGAAACAAAGAAAAACAGGAACTCTGAAACACCTCAACAACATGAGGCCAGAGAACAAGAGCCTCATTAAGGACAAGGGAGGCCATCAAACAACAAAATATGAATAAGAGAGGAAGGCGGGTTTGAAATCCAATTCAAAGGGCACTTCCCACTGATAGCAAGGGCAGCTACATGATCAGCTGCGCTATTCGCTTTCCTGCTGGTCCAGTGCCAGCTACTTTGCCGGGATTGAGCAAGGTACCGGGCTTGAGTGATGACATTTGCGGCTCTCCAATCGACTGGGGGAGAGATGGAGGTCAAAGAGTGAATAAGAATCTGAGAGTCAGATTCCACGATCACATGGGAATTAGGATAAGAGAGAGCAAGGTGAAGACCATCAAGGATTGCCAGAGCCTCTGCCACAAGGGGAGATTGAGCAGTGAGCTTTCTAGATGAACCAGTCAAGAGAACACCATTATGGTCCCTAACAATTGCAGCCACACCACAGCAAAGAGAAGTAGGGTGCCAGGATGCATCCGTGTTGATTTTGAGGACATGATAAGTGTTGGTAATTGTCTTCATTTGCAACGTGCCAGCACAAGTGATGAAGTAGGTGAAGAGATCAAATAATTCTCCTGGACTCTTTCATCTCAATTCTCAAGTCAAAAGCAAAAGGAAAGTTATTTGGCTTTTGTGTGTATGAATGGACGGCTTACTCTCTCATTATTGTCTTACCTCATTAATTAGGAAATTTTTAATATACATCACTGCATAGCATGTAATTTTTTTTTTTAAAATGCAATTGCCGTTTAAAAATGCAAAATTATACATTTAAAAAATAAAATTGTCATTCTAAAAATGCAATTGTCATTTCAAAATGCAATTGCATTTCAAAATGATTAGTTTTACCTTTTTGAACAGTAATTGCATTTCAAAAATGCAATTAAATTTAAAAAAACTGCATACTATGTAGCTATGTATATTAGACTTACCCCATTAATTAATGCATGGATGATTAAGTGTGAGAGATGGAGGGACATACATGAGCTGCATGTGGGTGTTATATATTAATCCCACTAGTGTATAATTGATACAGGCCAAGAGGACGTGTGTGTGTGTGTGTGCAGTGCATACAAGCTTGTATTATATATAGAGAGCTGCTGAATGAGAGAAGAGACGTGAGAGTGAATTGCATGCAAATTGGTTTGCTGCATGGTGAGAGAAAGAGAGCAACGGAAGAGAGAAAAAAATATATTCATGCAAGGGAGTTGTTTTTGTTTAGCAAAGATAAATAGTTGCTAGACCTTTGATCACTTTGTATTTGTTTTCTCTAATTGAGAGTTTGTTCTCAAGCTCTAGTTGTATTTCTCCAATTTGATCATAGTGGAATATTTTGCCGGCTCCGAAAGTGGACGTAGCTCAATCACACCGATTGAGTGAACCACTATAAATTTTGTGTTAATTGTTTGTGATTGTTTTTCCTTGTTTACCCAAATTAAGTCGTATCAATATTGTGTTTGTTACGCTTCCCCACAACAATAAGGAGGGGGAGTCCAAGAATGGGGTTGGTGAGAATGAGAGGGGACATATGTAAGTGAGGGTTGGGGCTGGAGATGTTGCGTCTGACAGAGAGACTAGAAAGGGCTGCACAGCTAGCTGAGATGGCTATTTTGAAGGGATTGGGATTAGCATGGTTAAAAAACACAAAAGCAACGGTGTTTCCAAATGTGCCACAGGAGGAAGGATATATGAGTTAGAAAATCCTCAGTGCAATTCATGGAATATGTAGCATTAGACCAATAGTCACATTTCTGAGTTATGGTTCATTTTATACTTCGGGTCCTCTTAGGACTCTGAATACATTGAGTTCTTCGTCCTCTTGGACCTCTTGGACTTCTAAATTAATGAATACAGGACCTTACATTCAGAGTTCTGTAGCATGTTTTATTTCCAGAGCTTTGCATGTAACTGACATTATTATCACTTCTATATTTCTCTGGTATGCAATCAGTTTCATACCCATCAACAATTTGAACCTGGTAATACGATTTTCCTGATCACTACATGTATCACTAGAAAAGGATAGAAAACTGCATTGAATTGAGTTTTAATCAAACCATACATCTTCGGAAGCAAATCCAACTCCGATGGCAGTGAAGACCAATGTTAGGAACGCCAATGTTGAGATCACCTGCACGTAAATGTATATATACACAAAAAGAGATAAAGCATGAGTCGCTTTTTAACTTTAACAAGTATGTGAATAACCACCGGTCCACATAAAAGGATATCTGGTACAATGCTATAAAGCCTACCCGTTGTGGATTAGCTCGTATGCTGGAAAGTTCTGCTGACTAAAACTTGGACCCGAAAGGATGCAACATAGTGATTGTAATTAATTTGATTTGGGCTAAATGGGGCTACTGGTTAAGAACTCTAAAGATTCTTTTGCTAGCTTCAGATTTCACACTAGCAAAAAACGCCATGGTTCTCTAATATTTTAAGTAAGCTAGTATGTGTACTTATATTTCACGGAGTATAGTTCACCTATACTTTGTTAACTACCCTTACGGCAACTCCAACCCTAGACTCAAAATCTAAGTTCTATACCTATTTTGACACCCCAAAATCGGTATTATTCATATAGGATTTAACTCATCTCCAACCCTAGGACTCAAAACTCAAGTCTTATTATTATAATAATATTATATTAATATTTTATAATAATGTGTTTTAAATTAGACTAAAAAAATACTGTGGCAATGGCCATAATTTTTTTAAATTTTTTTTGTTATTTTTTATATTTTTTCGGGTTTAGGATTGATTCATATTCATCCATTTAAATAGAAGCCGTTAGATATATTTTGAGATTGAATCTAGACCCTTCATTTATTAATATAACTATTTGAATATTAAATGAATTTTTTATATTTTACATTAAACCAGGACCGTCCATTTTGAAATGGACTGATCCTGGCCGTTCATCCAAGATGACCGTTGGGTCAAATGTTGCGGCTGACAGGCTGGCAGGGCCTAGCTGTTGGCTTGCTTTTTGCTGGGCGACGCGCACGTGCACGCATGAGCAAGGGCTTTCCTCTCCCTTCCGCGCGTCCAGCCAACTCTCCTCCTTTGAGTTTCTTTGTGTTCCGGCTGACGTCACCCCATGTGCCCTTCATGGCTCACCGGGCCAAATTGGATCTAGACTCAGAAAAAGACTGAGTTTAGCTCTAGGTATAGATTTATTCCGAAACTTGGATCTAAAATCTCTTGAGTTGGAGATGGTATTAGACTCAAAATAGATTTTAGGCCCTTGGGTTGGAGTTGCCCTTAGAGTATCGTCGACAAATCTTTCACATAGGACCAACAACTTGAATCACAGAAAGAATTAAGTTCTCATGTCATCTATGAATTGATTATAGCATTGGAATGTCACATAGGACCAACAACTTGAATCACATAAAGAATTAAGTTCTCATGTCATCTATGAATTGATTATAGCATTGGAATGTCACATAGGACCAACAACTTGAATCACATAAAGAATTAAGTTCTCATGTCATCTATGATCTATGAATTGATTATAGCATTGGAATGTTATTGACTCCATTTGCATTATCTAGTTTAGGCTGCCAGATGTTATATGCAGGAAAACTAGCTTCTTAACACCTCGAACTCATAAATAATGTATATTCCATAACCACAAGAGTTATTTTCTACCCAACTATTCCATAAACACGTTGGCAACTAGTACCCAACTATTTCTATTTGAAATGCTTCTCAAAAACCGAATTCAATTGGGCTCTTGCCACAGGGTGCTGATCAACATCTTGTTTAGGAGCCCAAGAATTCTGGTTTGAAAGAAAAGATTTCGTTAAAAATAGTAAAAATAAAATTGTATAAACACTATTGCCCACGAACCGAATTTGTCAATATACAAAATGTTACTAATAAACCGAATTCAATTGGGTTCTTGGCTTCTTGTCCTGGGGTGTCATAAGGATAAATAGTTTTGGGACGTCATGTACGTGTTGATATTTGATAGTGGTAACACTAAACTTTGTATTGTTGAGTTAATCGAAGAGAGTACACCATGCAAGTTAAGGAATTTAAGCTGGAATTTAAATCGGATTTTGCTCCTGATCCTCTACTTGAGCTGAAAGGAAATTAATCTCGTTTTACAAATCCATCAGTTAATTTGTATGATTACCATTTATCGAGAAAGAATTAGATGCCACATAAATCTATAGCTGGAAGTGGCATTTCAAAGAGCGGTAGAGAGGAAAACTATAATAGAGCAGAGGGTGTAGCTAGATTAATTATAGAGGCACGAATAAACATCGATCAGAATCCAACTAATTTAATCGAAATCTACCGCTGCTAAAAATGACCTGAACAAGGGGAGAATCTAAAATAGAAAAAGAGGTATGTATATATAGAATTATAGATCAAGCTGCCAAAGCCATGTTAATGTCATCGTTATCCGGAGCTAATTAAGCCATGAAATTGCCTTTGAGAGCACTCGATCTTGGGGTCATTCCTAATCTTGTTTCTTGTTGGACTAGTACCTAGCAGACATATATATATGATGTCCTTGTCAATGCTGATGAGGAGCAAGAGCAGAATCAGGAGATGCCAAAGTTGGAGCCTGGTCCTTGGAAACATACATTACTCAATTAACCAGATAAAATTGCACTAGTATAACACCAACCACAGAAAGCAGCCGGCATAGCGAGCAAAAAGCATTCAGATCGAAATCAACATATCAAGCAAAACCCTTTCTTCACCAAATATTGTCACAGTAATATAAACTGCCTTATTAATGAAATTCACTAACCCTAAATTAAACATTAAAAATATTACCATCCTTCAAATATTACAATTTGGCCTTTTGAACTTAGTCTGGAAACTAAGTATCAAGATGCTAAGGACGTACATTTGTTAAGCATTCGAAAAATTGCTTATCATTATATTATAAACGTACACCAGTTGATTCTCAAAAGTCTCTCAACCTGTGCGCAATGGTTCTCCAAGATATGAAAGCAATTCCTTGCCAAAAAAAAATGAAGATATGAAAGCAATTCATGAGCTGGTGAAGTGAGAATTGAAACATGAATTGAAATATATATGATAGCAATTCCCTTTATGCCAAATAGGCTAGCTAGCCTATGATGAAACGAATATCTAACATCAAAATTAATAAAGCATCAATCAATTGGAAACTACTCAAGGTTGTTGTTTAGGAACTGGTGTCGGCCACCCGGGAAGCACAAATGGGTAAATACTTCCCCACGCAACGTCATTTCTTGCCGGAGTCTTTGCGACTTCCTCTAATGTTCCACTGGAAAGCTTGCATTTGACAAATTCATGTGGGAATGACATATATATGGCATTCTCATAATTCGGGTAGAAACTTAGTACGCGAGATATACACCAACGTCGTGCAGAGAAGAAAGGAATATCTTTGCAAGGCAAAGAAATTCTCTCACCTAACCATTTGAATTTGCCGATGGTATTATCATGATCTAGCACTACCTCTTCTTTCAACTCCCAAATCCAGACTGGATCAGGATGTATCGCTCGCGAGCACCCGCTTGTCGCAATGCACATTTGCAAACGCCCTCCGCACACACCTAGCCATTTACCAGAAGCATAGTGACGCTCTGGATAGTCGTGTCTTAGATAGTCGGGCTCCTTGATGAACCGACATTTAGCAATATTATCACCACTGGGGGAGAAGGGATCCAACACAAAAGTAAAGTCATCTTGACATAACCAACACAACATTCCATTATAAGTGACAGGTCTTCTACAATGAGTAGTGCCGAAGTCATATGTATGGAAAGAATTGTAACTGTTCTTTGGTCCATGGCATAATACAACCAACTCTATCCATTCACGAGTTTCAGAAGAGAAGATCTCGACATGAAAGTCCTCCAGATCTGATGGATTTGGAAGGATTCGGACAACCCTCCAACTATAGTCAGCATTAGGGATGATAGAACAAGTAGAACTAGTACTGTCTTGACCTTCTAATTCGTGGACGATGAACCCCGCGTGTGGTCCGAACCTGTGGACTCGAGGGGTAGGAGGGAGAGCAAACCATTGCTTGGTGTACGGATTGCAAATGTAGTAATCACGTTGATAATCCTTGGTTGCGCAACACAAGACTAAGTCTTTATGTGTCCCTATCACCACCGGGGGTTTATCTTGTTGGTCTCGATAACATGGGAGGAAACTGAAAGAGAAATCGGTTGTGTCGAACAGTTCTGGATTGGTGGAGATTATGGAGTATCCGGAGGAGAATGTCCACAAAGCTAGAGTACTCAAAACGGGCTTGTGGTCATCAAGTTGCAAACGTTGAAAGCGGGCGGCAAAATAAGGATCTGAAAGCAGACTCAGCCAACGCTTGGACACACACTTGCATTGAAAACTAAATTTATTATTGGGAGGAAGTCGACAAAGGATTTCAACCAATACAAAGTCAGGGAGATCCTCGATATTAGTCATGAAATCCGATCCTAGTCTTTTCGGTGAGAGATGAGACTAGCTGAATATATATTAGAAGGTGTTCCAAGTCTCAAATCGAGTACTGTATTGGGATACTGATCAAGAACCTCCTTTGCTGTGTGTCCAACTACAAGGGCAGCCTGTGATTGATCATGCATGCATCCCCTTGCCTTCAAAAGCATCCAGTACTCCCCCAACCTCTCCCGATCCTGCACTATATACAAGCAAAGGCGCGCAGTTTACACTTTACAATAAGGAAAGCAATTTCACTATAGGAAATCAAATCAATGAATCATTATTATTACACAAGGAAAATTATATACATACAGATGGAAGCAAATTCCAATATTGCAGCCAACGAGGTTTGGCTCAGTTGGCAAGGGTGGGCCTGAGGTGTATCACCCACACAGGTTCGATCCCCGCTACCAACAGGCCTCGTTTGGCTCGCGATCTATAAGTCTCCTGCGGAAATCCATACCTGGGGGCAGTGTGACAGGTACGTGTCACATCGTCAGTCCTTCCGGGCCTAGGTTGCAGGCTTGCCCTGGCGATGGTGGTGTAGCGTAACCAAGCTCTCACCTAAACTTTTTTGAACCAAAAAAAAAAAAAAAAAAAAAAAAAAAAAATTCCAATATTGCAGCTAAATCTTTAATTACAATAAGGAAAGCAGTTAGACTTAATTCCTCTAGGAAATGAAGTCATTACTACAGTAGGAAAATTAAATCCTAGTACATTGATTGGGAGAACGTCTACTAAACCTAGACGGCTAGACTAGAATCTAGGTTCTATTTGAAATCTAGATTTAGATACAATAATATATTTTGGCCCATGCCAATTCTGATCGATATTCTATTTTTATTTAAATAAAATAATTTTGGTCAAAGCGAAAGCCTGAATTTAGTATTAGAATAGCATTCTCGACTTCTCTCTTATCTCGTCTTCTTCATCACAAAATTCGCAAATGCGCATGCATTTGAATTGCACCTTTTCTTGATTCACAATCGTTATCATGCATATTTTTGTGAAAACTCTAATTGGGAAGACATTGTACCACACGGAGTATGTCTTCGTTCTTGTGGCACTACTACAGAAAAAGGTTCACACGACGGGTGAAAACCGTTGTCTGATCGGATAATTTTCCGTGGACTAAGGAGGCGACGACTATTGAGCATTCATACGACGGTTATTCCCCGTTGTATACTGGTCATATGGACAACTTAAGAAAGTCCAAAACCGTTGTATGATTTTATAGGCTTAAATATCGACATATTATATGTTGTTGGATATTCATTCAGACAACTGATTCAATAAACTCCTTGTTGTCCGATGTTCAGTTAGAAGACAGTTGTACACTCTTAGCCGTTGCCTAATTGTCATTCAAAAGACAGTTCGGTTCTAGTAGCCATTGTCTCATTTGCATTCAGACGACAGTTTCTCTAATAGGCGTTGTACATATCATACATAAACGACACTTAAGTTGGCAATTTATGTGGTCTATAACCTTTAAAAGCTAGTTATTGTGTGCATTGAGACGACACTTTTTTTTGTACTATTGTCGTAATGTTATGATTGTGGGCAAGATTGAATTGCCCTGATTTGTGCTACCAAAACTTACCAAATTAACAGTAAGAATTGATCTCAATATATTGTAGTATATTGTTGTTATAATCCAACATAAATGTATTTAAATGGATTCAATACATTGCCTATTGTATCCGCAAAACAAGTTAACAAGGAGCACATTTCCCAAGCTAAAATACATAAAAGGAGCACACCACAAATGAAACTTACAATAGCAAAATCATAGTATACAAAGACAAAACAATGTGACCAGCTACGATTTAATATTTGACATTGTGAAGCTGCACAAGCTGCCACTTTGTCAAGTGTATGAAGGTCATCAACATTTCTTCCATTGCAAAGATCTGCCACAAAGATGATTCAAATAAATGACTAAACATAAATCATGGATCTGCAAAGATTAACGAAGGAAGACAAAGAAGAATGTACATATCAATATATCATAAACTTCACTAACTTTTCAGAGGCTAACTCAATAAACGAATAGAGAAAGCTACACATGCAGGGATTGATGACTTTCATTACACTAACCATAAGCTCATAACCATAAATCATTTGTAAATGTGCACTGACATTGAAAAGGCATTTAAATACAGGCTACAGGCACAAAAAGCAGGTGAGAATAAATATCTAGGCAACATATACCAACCTCATTCAGTAAGTCACTTAATTATTTCAATTTGGCTTCCAAGAAAGCAATTTCTTTTAACATGCCAGCTTGCTGTGGAGCTACAGCAGCCCCATTCTGTGCTGAACCACGTGATCCTTTGGCAAAATGCTTCTTGTCCAACTTTTCCAGAGGTGTGTCCTGCAGAAAAACAATAAAGATGTTGAACACAAGAAAATTCCAACATGGCAGGACTAAGAAATAAAGTGACCTGAATATTACTTTTAGCAATAACAGATGGCCCAAATTAGACGGATTTACCATAAGGCTCAAACATGTTCACTTTCTTGAATCGCATTTTCCCATTCTTCTACTTTGCCGTCTGCCCATTGTTCTTCAAATTCAGTTTCAACCTGCCACAGAAACATCATAATTTAATATTCCAAATCCAAGTCCAGGCTAACCTGATATAATTCACATTACATTATGTCAAAGTCCATTTGCAGTAGCCCATTTGAGACTTTAGACATCAAGTTCTCAAATATAAGGTAAACCATAATCAAATGGTTCCAAATTTCAATAATTTCCATCTTTAAATATACAATATGCAGTTTTGATGCCACAAATAACATGAATTACCGCACATCTTATTATTATTTTAACAAAACCGTGCACTAGACAATAAGTCATATAGCGGAATATATAATGAGCAATAAATAAATAAATAAATCCTGATTCACTTTTATATAGAATAGGGTTATCATTGATGCCGGAAGTTCTTAGAAGTCACTAATCAAAGTAAAAAGATAGTATGAAACTAACCTTTGTGAATATTCTATCAAGATCTTGCAATGGCTCTGTCCGGTGGAAGAAATATACCAGATACTGGACTAGATTTTCAATATATTCCCTGTACTGCCTGAAGAAAACCAAAACAAAATCATTCCCAAGCTTTATGTCAATATATTAAAGCCACAGTGGAAGAAGCAAAATAATGATCAATAATTCTTGTAAACAAAAAGAATATTAGGCCTACTTCACCTTGTAGACTTCAGCTTCCGAGGAATCTTATGTGGTTGTGAAAAACCAGCAAGGTAAGCAGAGTACTCAATGGGCTCTCCAAATTTAGAATTGATATACTGATTGTACAGTTCATGTAAATCCAGGTATCGTCCATAAGCTTCCTAAAAGCAAAACTGAATATAATTAATGACATGATAGAAAGAATGTAACAAGCTAAGCAAGTATGTATCATACTAACAAAAGTAATAACTTGTTTTCAGCTTAGTGAATATGTCAAAATAATAACAAGTTGAATAACCATAGAGGCAGTGAGTAAAATGGAAAAACGAATAATAATAAAAGTAGCATTTTACTGGTAATTTATTTCTAAATCTCATGTAGAAAGGGCAAAGGCTACAACAATTGTAAATTCCCTTGTCTTCGTCAACTCAAGCATTATTTATCCACACACAAAAAGATAGAGACTGACCTCTCCACTGAACTCGACTTGAGGTTCCTCCTTAAGCAGTGCTTCATGTTCCTCATTAGCATCAACAACTAGTGCAGCTGGATGCCTTCTATGGTACTCACGGATCTGCACATAGCATAGGAATGCTTCTAGTCATATATGAGTAAACCGAGCACAGTATATGAGTGATAGATATCACATGCATTAGAGTTTTAGTTTTCAGAGTAACTTTGCAGAAGCGGTTAAGACCATAACAAGTTCTACCTAAACCAACAGAGTAAACACAATAAAATTTCCTGCATAAAGACAGGTTTTGCCAAAATACTATTAGGCTTTTATGATTAAATTTTTCACATTTAAAAATCTCAAACTAAGAAACGTTAGTATTGCGAAAAAGAACAGGAAAAAGAAAGAAAGAGAAATACCTCTTTCAATCTATCATAGAATGCACTAAAGACATTGGTGCCGGTTGCAGTTTGGCCTCCAAGAGCCGCAATCTCGTCCTTCCTCGCATTATCGTTATCCTCATAGATCTCGATCTGAAAATATAACAAAAAATTCATATCCAAACTCATAAACCCTAGAATTTCCACAATTGAAAGTATATAGACCTTGAATTCACAATCCTAGCATTCTCACTCGCTCACTCTCACAAGCATTCGAGCCAAGACAAAATAAAGAACATACATGTGTCCAACTCTTGCCAAGGAACCCATTAAATACAATAGCATTCTGCCCATACATCAAAGGTGATATCCAACACCTAAAACTAATCAGCTGAACTCAATAATTTGTAAAGAACATTTCAATCAATTACTGGTATCATGATTAATAATATGAAACTAGTTAAAAGCAAATGATGAATCAGCCAAGACACAAATGAACGAGTGTCATTTCAATTTCAATATGCAAGATTGAGCAATCGAACGAGGAGTGACGGAACAAGAACAGTGACGACGAACCAATATGATTTCGCGACTTTAAAACTTTGAGCTGGAAGCACCTCAAAGTCCCAAGCGTTTTTGATTTCGCGGCTTAAAATTGAACGCTTTCTATGACGAACCCAGCCCAGATTCGCAATTGGGTTACTTCGCTCTTTTGGATGCCCCCTTGTGTGACGATGGGGAGGCTTGGTTTCCTCATTTCGCAGAGCCTCATCCATCTCATTTCGCATTCGTGGGTTCTGGCTTTAGGGTTTCTAGGAGAAGACGAAAAGGGAAGGAGATGCAGCAATGATGGAGCTAATTGAAAGGAGGCGAAGAATTTTGGGATCGATGCTGCCATATTGGGGTTTTAGGGTTTGATGTTTGGGGCTTGGGATTCCATTCGAGAGGACAAGGTTTGGAGTTTGAGAAAGAATGAGGAAGAGCGAGAGGGCAAAGAAAGAAGAGATGAGAAGAGGTGCTATAGTGTAGTGAGAGTGAAAGGAAGAGACGGAAGTCGGCAGGTGAGAGGGAATTTAGGGTGGGTAGGTTTTTTTCTTTTTCCAAAGTATCGAAACCTATGCCCAACTTTGAATTTGGGGTTTGCCAGCTGCGTGATTTGGGGGGAAGTTATGGCATCTTTGCGAAAAAAAATTGGGGTTGTAGGGAAATTTTAATATAACTGAAAAATTGGACGACGGATAATTAATATAACTGTTGTCTCTAAAGGCCCAATTTTAAATATAGGATTTGCAGCTTCGCGGGCACCGTACAGTGTGAAGGAGTTTTGGGGGAAAGACATTGGCATTTTGGTGGGATTATTTGGCGCTTTGGAGAGTTTCCGTACTTCCTAAAATTTGCTACTAACTCATACCACGGTATTAGACAAAATATGTCGTGTTATATCAATCATAGGCCAAAACAAAGTTGCAAACTTGAATTATAAGACTGGGGGAAGTAGTTTGCTCAAATTATTTCATACTCAGACAACGGATATCAGCTAGAACTGTCCTCTAAAGTTATTCACAGTCCAGAGTAAAAACCAGATGTTGGTTCAAGTCCTCTCAGAAGACATATATTTTAGCATACGTCGTCTATAGTAGTAAAAAAGCGAATATATTAGTTCATACAACATTAATTTCACTAATGTCGTCTGAAGGGTGTCGTCTGAAGCCTTTTTTGTAGTAGTGTGGTGATCAACTCATGTAGCATTAGACCAATAGTATAAAGACTTATTCATTCAATACTTAGGGGAATAGGGTCCGACTAGGACTTCTAAATTAATTGGGAGAAAGCTTATCACACCGCCTTAGCAGAATTCAAGTACTATTTTTGTTCTTCATTTTAGTTTTGGATTCCAAGTATAATTTAGAAAATAGGCCCAAATGTTAAAAGAGAAGAAGGTTCTCGACTTGTCTCGAAATTTGAGAAGGATCTAAGGGCAACTCCAACCCTAGGTCCTATTTTAGGGGTGCCAAATCCATTATAGCACCTCCATTATTTTCCTCATCTCCAATCCAAAGTCCCATATTAGGGGTGCCAAATAACTTTTTTGTAATTTTAGACTATAATTAGAATATAATAATTATTTATAATTGATATATAATATTTATAAATAATAAAAAATAAATTTATTTTTATTTTTAGGTGACCAAATAATAAATAAATAATAAATATTTATACATATTTGTCAAAAAATATAAAAAAATTTCAGAATTGAGCATACAAATTGAGCATATAAAAATTTTCTGCAATTTTTTTTCTTTATTTTCGTGGTCAATTGTGTAAAAATGTTGTGTGATTAATTACAGCCGTTCAATTAATCTACATACATTTTTCCATCCGTTAGATCAATATACATAATTAATTGTTTAAGTTTTTTAATAAATATTTATCAATCAATAAGAGCCGTTCATTTTGAAAGAGGAAGACTAAGAGCCGTTGGATTAGCCGACCGTTGCATCCTCAGATGCGCGCCTCACGTGCTGGGCCAGGCCTGTCGGCTGCCTTGTCTCCCCCAAGTCGCGCGTCCAGCGCGTCAACGTCCCTTGCAGCCGTTGTTTTGTCTTCTAGCGAGAGTGGGAAACTCAAGCTGAGGGTAGGAGAGTCAGATTGCGGCTGACTATTTGAGCGTGGGCCAACGTCTCAATTATGAGACCGGACTAAGCAAAGTACCCGAAATGAGACTTTTTTTAGCCCTAGTCTCAAATAAAATGGGTCTAGATCTATAATTAACATAGGTTGGAGATGAATAACGAAGAGTCTTGGGCGCACCTACGTACATATATACCCAAGTCCAATCGAGTGCGTGAGATACACGCGTCGTTAGTCCTAGTTAGTGAACAACGTGGTCAACGACCTCACCCCTCTCCTCCCGTCGCCACGCCTGAACTAGAAGCTTCCCCTTAGCGAGGAGAATAGGATGGTTGGAATTGGCTCGTCAAATGGACGGATGAACAGTGAGAATTGAAGGGAAGATGCTCTGCAACTTCCGGTCAGTTCTCGTTGATTTCCGGCGACTCCGGCTTCGGCTTGCTTCGAACCTGCTCTCGTTGATAGGTTATTTGTCCTCCGGTCGCGGCGGCGACCCAAATCAATTGGGTTCTCTTCCTCTCTCTCCCGGAAACGTCTCTGTGTTCATGGATCATCTAATCGATCACTTTGCAAAGAGAATCCAAGACTAGAAGTTTGGCGGTTCCGCCGCTGCCCGCTGGTATACCCAGAATCCCAGATCCATTCATAGTTTCCAAATTCCCCATAGATTCAACACTCTCCACACTCACTTCCCAAAACGGAGTGGAATGCCTTTATCGTGGGTTCTCTTTCTCTCCTTCCCAGCAAGATCGCTGACCTGGTTAATCATCAAATCGATCCCCTTCCAATTTTTACCCACCTGCGTTTTACCTCATTGACTGACTTTTTTTTTATCGAATTCTAACTCTAAGATGGACGTTGACTGCATTACAAAGTAAGGCTTAAGTGAAGGCTGAGATTGAGCAAGCCAAGGACGCAATGAACGGCTGAGATCGATGTCGTGGACATTCACACATGTACAGTTGACAAGCGGACATATGCACTTGGTGCAGGCCAGAATTTTCGGATGAATAAAAACAAAACAAGTTTCATTATAGGTATTTGGTACACCAAGAACCTCAAGGTCGGAGTTGCCCTAAAGTCGGCTATATAAAGCACCTCATCGATCACGAAGTTCTCATACGCGCCTTTCATTCTCTCTGAAATCCCAATAGCTTTCAAATTCAATCCCATCGTTTCTTTGATCCTCAATCGCAATCATGCAAATCTTTGTCAAAACCCTAACCGGGAAGACGATTACCCTCGAGGTCGAGAGCTCTGACACGATCGACAATGTCAAGGCCAAGATCCAGGACAAGGAGGGCATCCCCCCAGATCAGCAGAGGCTCATCTTCGCCGGAAAGCAGCTCGAGGACGGCCGCACCCTCGCCGATTACAACATCCAAAAGGAATCGACTCTCCATTTGGTCCTCCGTCTCCGGGGAGGTATGCAGATCTTCGTGAAAACCCTAACCGGGAAGACAATCACCCTCGAGGTCGAGAGCTCTGATACGATTGACAATGTCAAGGCCAAGATTCAGGACAAGGAGGGAATCCCACCGGATCAGCAGAGGTTGATCTTCGCCGGGAAGCAGTTGGAGGACGGCAGGACCCTTGCGGATTACAACATCCAAAAGGAATCGACTTTGCATTTGGTTCTGCGTTTGAGGGGTGGTATGCAAATCTTCGTCAAGACTTTGACCGGAAAGACGATTACTCTGGAGGTGGAGAGCTCTGATACGATTGACAATGTCAAGGCCAAGATTCAGGACAAGGAGGGAATCCCACCGGATCAGCAGAGACTCATCTTCGCCGGGAAGCAATTGGAGGATGGCCGGACTCTTGCCGATTACAACATTCAGAAAGAGAGTACTCTTCATCTTGTGCTCAGGCTTCGTGGGGGTATGCAGATTTTTGTGAAGACTCTGACTGGGAAGACGATCACGCTTGAGGTGGAGAGCTCCGATACAATCGATAATGTCAAAGCCAAGATTCAGGACAAGGAGGGAATCCCACCGGACCAGCAAAGGTTGATCTTTGCCGGAAAGCAATTGGAGGATGGTCGCACTTTGGCTGATTATAACATTCAGAAGGAGTCTACACTTCACCTTGTCCTCCGTCTCCGTGGTGGTGATTTCTGAGAAAGTTTCTTTGTCTAGTTAGATATGGTGTAGATTGGCAAGACTGCCAATTTGGTAAAGTTCTTTTATATTGTGTCCGTTCGATCCATTGATGTCTTTCTAATTCTCCAGACTGCCTATTTTCGATTACTTAATAATAAATTTTCTTAGTTTTGTAAATGTTGGTGTTGGTTTGCTTAATGTTTGCCTTATTTTCCTTTGTTTACTTACTAATTTTTCCTTCTCTCAATTATGGTGTGGATGTTTATGCACTTTCAGTAGGTGGATGTAGGATAGAACCTATTCCTTTATTAGTTATCCCTGAACTTCTCATGAATTACTTTCATATCTTACCGAACTATTGGGCACGGGTTGAGATAGTTTTGTGAATCAGTTGTGTTTATAATAGTGTTTGTGAATCAGTTGGTGTTTACAATAGTGTTAGCAAATTCTTAACAAATCTCAATGAGACGGGGAGAAGGGAATTTTACTAACAACCCTAGCTTCTTGATACAAAGTTTCCAAACTAGAATTCAAAAGGCCAAATTGCTAGCTTAGGAAGTTGTCACTACAGTACCTTCTTTCTGTGTTCTTGAAGGATGATAATATTTCGAATGTTCAATTTAGAGTTGGTGAATTTCATTATAAAGTCTGTTTATAATATAGAAATATTGTGACAATATTTGGTGAAGAAAGGGTTTTGCTTGATAGGTTGATTTCTATATGCTTTTTGCTCGATATGCTGGGTGCTTTCTATGGTTGGTGTTATTGTACTGCAATTTTATCTGGTTGAGTAATGTAGAGATATGATAGATTCTTTAATCTGTGTTTGTTTTTACTTTGCTCTCTCAAGAAAGTCAAAATGCTATTCATTTCAATAGTCTTTTGTCAATTCCTTCAGATTCTTTCTCATTATATGGTCTTGTGGTTTTCTTTCTCTTTTATTTGTCCTTCTCTTTCGATGAGGTATGGATGTGTTTTTACTTATTCAACCTTGAAGAGGTGAAGCCTGCAGCATAATTGTTAATATCAGCTGATAGAGCCTATTTCTGTTAATGAGATTATTGGGATCAATGTGGAGAAAACCAGTTAATATTAACAGTAAAAAGTGTATGTCTAGGGGATGGTGTACATGCCATTGTAGCTGTAGAAACTTTTCAGTCATTTTCAATGGTAGCTCTGGTGTACATGCTTGAGTTTTATGATTCGGTTTTTCGTGGTGGGTGTTGTTGTGGTGGGTTGTGATTCTGATTACACGTTTTAGATTAGCATATTGTTATGATGTGTAAGGATATCCAGTAGTAATACTGGATATCGAGTATTATTCAAATGTTCAATCAGCTTCTGTCTTCAGTAACAATGGTGAATATTTATTGCTTACATATGAAAATTTGTTTTATAGCATTGGTCTGTGACTGTAGAAAGGAGATTTTCTTTGGGGAGAAACGAGTCTAATCAAGAGCCTAGTTTGTAGACACTTGGCTTCCAAAATGTTCTTTCTTTTCTATCTATGGTGTTCAACTGTTCATATTTCATGGTTGGTGTTATGTGTGCTGAAATTTTGTTTGGATTGAGGAATGTCAAAGAGGGGAGGGGGAGGTTTATATTGCGGTTCTCAGAAGCCAAATTGCTAGCTATGGTTTTGCTTGCCTCTTCAGTTCTCATTTCAGCATGGGTTCTATTCTGAGTTTCTGACTATAACAAGCCAAATTAGGGCTTCTGTTGTCACTTAAATTCTAATTTCTGTCAGTTCTTTAGAATACGTTTAACATGCTGGAAGGAAGGTAGGTCTCCGGTTCAGCATTGGTGAATTTCTAATAATGGGTCTGATCCATTTGTGAATCCTCTCATTCCATATTTTGCCGTGTTTATGCAAAATGCCATCTTTTTTATTGCTATTCCATGGTGTAGAACAATATGCCTACAGCGAACCATTTGGTTTGAGTAATTTAGAGACTGGGTGGATTCTTTTAAGAATATGTTTTTGCGGTTGCAAGAAGTTAAATTGCTAGTTCAGGGCTTTTGTTGTCACTTCAATAGTTTAAATCCAATGCCCTGTCAAATATAGGACTACCATTTTATTCTGAACATGAAGACATGACCTTAACTTGATTCTCTACTTCTCAATGTTTTTAATCTGCACTTTCTGCATATTGACTAGTCCAATGTGTTGCTTTGATCACTCTGGGATATTTTAGTCTCTGGTGCATAAAAAGCCTTGTTCTTGTCATATAAAATTCTTGTGACTGGGAAATTGATGCAAGTATTTACAGCAGCTCAAAGATTTGGAAATGAGGGTTTATTTCCGTATTTTCATGCATATCAGTCAAGCTACATACCTAATGGATATTTAGCCTAAAGTGTCGCCCTGATTGAGAAGCTTATTAGGATTTCATGGTCATTTGCGAGAGAAATCAAGCTTCATGGCGACACACTAATAATCTTATCAGCTTTTCTTTTATCTCAAATCCTCCATGATTTCTAAAATGAGATATCCCTCCAGTGAATCTGGTTTTGATGTTGAATCAATTGCAGCCTATTCCTGTTATGATAATGAGGTCATTGGCTCATGAGCAATCCTCCTACATATCTTGAAGGGTTGGCTTTGCTGGTGGCTTGGCATGGACTCCCAAGGTTGTGGTATTATTGTTTCATGATGAAAGGATCACCCAACCCACATCTGCTTTTCCATTACTGATTAATCATGCAAAAGAAGCTGGGGTAACAGTTGGGTCAGCATTTGCATGTGAAACACGAGTTACCTAACGAATTAAGGGATCAAACGTATCTCACTGTTTCGATGTGAACTCAACTCTATATATTCTCCCCTTTGTGATAGGGCAGGGAAAGCTTGCCTAATCCTAATAGGAAGAAATCTTAAATTCGTGCCTAATCCTAATAGGAAGAACTCTCAGATTCTTCTATATATAAGCCTCTAGCTAGACTGCCCAATATACATCAAATAGGCAATCATCAACTCTAAAGATCCATATATAGCTAAGTTTTCTTACCAATTTCCTTCATCTTCTTAAATAAGATTGCATTTGATCATCATGTTCATCTTAAAAAGACCAATGGTTCTTGTAGTTTTGGTGTTTTCTCTCTTTGTGACCACTTCACATAGCATTGAACCATTTCAATACTATCAATTTGTGGTGGCCTATGGGAAGGGTGTTTGCTATAAAAACAACCTGTGCAAGCCACAAAATCCATTAGAGTATCCAGTTGGGTGGACAATTCATGGCCTTCGGCCTAGCAACTACTCAACTACTACTAATAAGGAAGTGTCATGTTTGAAAAATGCACAGAACAACAGTGTGCATTTTGATATTGGACACCTGCTCCCTGATATGGTAGAACAATTGCTTAAGGTATGGCCCAACTTGTACAAAGGGAAGACAGATGTAGACCTTTGGACAAATGAGTACGAAAATCATGGCACATGTTTGCAGCCTGACCCTGCATATAACGAAGCTACCTACTTTGGAAAGACTCTCGAGTTATTTGAGGTTTACGATGTACTCGATACTCTTAGAGGAAATCACATCCACCCAAGCGAAGTAAGCATTGCCGCGGATATAATACTAACGGCCCTTAAGAATATAGTTGGGGAGAAAAAACCTCGCATCACTTGCAGAGAAATGAAGAATGAAGACCCGGTGTTGACGCAAATCACAATCTGTTTGGACCTGGAGTTGGAAAAGATTGTAGATTGTGAACAAGAATCAAATTGTCTCACATTGGCCAAGCCTGCTGAGGGAAAAAAAATATCATACAGTTAGATTTTTTAAATAATGTTCAGATTTTGGTTTATTTGTGGTTAATTAATAAAAATTACAATTTGGAGTGTATTAATATCAATTTTCTATAAGATATTTGAGAAAATTGAAAATGTAATCGTATGGACCAAATATAGTTCACTTTATTACCGAGTAAGAAAGTTGCGAATTTTTAATGACATCAATGTCCAATAAGATGTGTGTTTACGAAAGACTGTGAAGATTTTGAGTTTCGATTTTCTTTACCCTATTTTATAGAAACGTAACTTATGACAAATTTCTTTGTGATGAGTTAACAAACTCCTAAGGACATTGAGAAATATATGATCAGTTACTGAAAGACACAATAGCCAAACCAGATGTTAAAAGCAACAGATCGAGGTATACAGAGTAGAATGCAACATTAAGGCACAATTAAAAACGAGTGCCTTTGTACACAAACTGACATGCATCCTCAACACAAATACATAATAATATACAAATTCCATGGTACCAACTTCCAAAGTCTCCCACACTAAAAATTATATGCTGGAAGAGCTCCTGAAAGAACCCAAAGCCTTAGCTGCTCCTGCTCTCAGAATGTATTGGTGATACAAGGCTGCAATGGCTGCACCAATGAAGGGTCCAGCCCAGAAGATCCACTGATGAAAAGAGAAAATTCAAATTGATCAGAACAACACTTGAGTCAAGAAAACCAATTAAATTCCTTTGCAAGTGAGATTAAGAGAGCAATGGCAAAGTGCATACATGGTCATCCCAAGCCTTCTCATTGTTGTAAATCACTGCAGCTCCAAAACTTCGAGCGGGGTTGATCCCGGTGCCAGTAATTGGGATTGTGGCAAGGTGAACCATGAACACAGCAAACCCAATTGGTAGTGGTGCTAATACCTTTCATTAATCAAAACCAAATGAAGAGTGAGTAACTAAAATCAATTATCTACCGACCTCAAGAAATTGCTTATTAATTTAAGTAGTTATGATACTTACTGGGACATGGGAGTCCCGTGCATTTCTCTTGGGATCAGTGGCAGAGAAGACAGTGTAGACAAGAACAAAGGTACCGATAATCTCAGCAGCCAATCCAGTGCCTTTGCTGTACCCATCAGCTAGCCCATTAGCTCCACCTCCATAGTTGCTATAGTAAGCATTCTGGAACAATTTCACAAGCCCACACCCACATATTGCTCCCAAGGACTGAGCCACAATATACAATACAGCTCTGGGCAGTGACACCTTCCTTGCCAAAAATAGCCCAAATGTCACAGCAGGGTTTATGTGCCCTCCTGCATACAAAAATAGTTAAGTAAATATTGTCAGACAACCCTTGAAACCAAGACCTCCTAGAATCCAGAATTTTGATAACATACCCAAAAACTTAAGCTCAGTAAACAATGTATATCGAGTTGACCAAGTAACCATAAGGTACATACTAACTTGGGTTTTTCATTTTTGGCTTATTGGGTTCATCCATTAGCTATATGCTAAATGCGTATTGAGAGAAAATTAAAGATAACTCACCAGAGATTCCAGCAGTGCAGTAAACAAGAACAAAGATCATGCCACCAAAGGCCCAAGCAATGCCTAGAATGCCAACTCCACCACATTGATCTCCACCTTTGAGAGGGTCACTCTGGCTCTTGTATCCAATGACAGTGAGCACAGTGATGTACAAGAACAAAAGAGTAGCTATGAACTCGGCAATGATGGCTCTGTAGAAGGACCACTTTCCGAACTCCTCCGGATCAATCAGTGGTGTTGGTGGTGGGTCGTGGTAGTCCTTGGCAGCAAACCCTCCCTGCCCACCAACTTCAATGTCCTTGCCCATGGCTACAAGATTAGTTGAGGTACAATTACAGAGGATGAGTGAGTGTTGGCTTTGAAAAAGGTTGCTAGTGTTTGTGATGAGAGAGTGGGAGAGTTTTGGGGTTTATATGGGGGTGTTTTTTGGAGTTGAGTGAAAGTGGAGTGGGAATATTAAACTTGGGACTTAGCCGTCCAAGGCTTCAAGGTCACAAACTTTCTTTGCCTTCTCTTTCCAGTAACCCCACCTTGTCTGATTTCAGTTCTTTAAAGATTATTCCAGTAAGCTAGGTCAAAAATCACATGATAATTGCGACTTGCGTTTATGGTGAAAATGGCGCGAGCAAACCGACCAATCACCACCGCCCCATCAAAGTCCAACTCACCCTCCCAACCACTCGCATCCAGACACGTTTCGCTACCCCGGCCGCCCGCAATCATTGAATTAGATTAATCACTTTAATGGAACATATGTCTCAACATTATCCCAATGCTAATAATAATACTTGAATAAAAATAATAATAGTTGAATAATAAAAAATAAAAAATAAAATGTGACATTAAATTCCGACCTAGAAGTAGAACTATATAAGAAAAAGATTAACATGGCCTTTGGCCCTTTGTACAAGAATGACACGCATAAATCGAAAATAGTTCAAATAAAAAGGAATTGTGAGAAGAGAAAGAGCAAAACATGGAATGGGAATGGAATATTGTCTAGGTATGGAGTATGTCTGTAAGACTATAACATTGAATCTTCTATATTATATCAGCTAGCGAGCTCGTGTTTTGTGTTTTAAATTTCCTTTCCTTAAAAAATTGATTCATTTTTCCTTGGCTTATATTTTTGCTGCCCTAGGCTTCGACTTATAGTCTTACAATTTCAAGAACTTAAAAAATGCATAGTTTTAACTTTGTTTGTTTTTTTATTATTATTTTTTTTTATAAAAGTTATAAATTGTTCTTATGATTTGAGATGATGTTCAATATTAACCTTGTGGTTTCAAAATATTTAATGCAACTCCTGTGATTTACAAAATTGATCAATATTGGTTCAAATGCTAATTTCGGCAAAAAATTCAGCAATTAAAATTCATATGTAGGTGATTCACAAAAATAAATTTGTTATTTTAATTAGAAAACAAACTTTTTTATGTGTTTATTAATTTAATTTTTTATACTAGTTTAATTGATGAAATTTTTTCCATAAATAGCATTTTGGAATTTGGACCAAGATATTAATTAATATTGCAAACTAATGTTGAGCATTTTGAAGTAGCAATGTTGAACATCACCCCAAACTACATGAACTATTTGTAATATTTACCCTTCTCTCTTTTCTTTTTTTAAAGATTTTCACCTCTTTTTTTTTTTTTTTAAGATTTTCAAATATATGCGCCTCTTTACAAGTAGCAATCTCGTCGTGTCATAGGATCTAATATATTTAGCAATCATCAAGTGTAGCATAATGCCCACTACGTAGTCATTCAAGTAGCTAGTGTCAAGTACTCCAAGAAGATAATTAGGAAAAGAAACTCCACTACTCCCGTAATATCAAGTAGTTAGTGATATATATACGAATACTCAAGTTTTGAGGTATTGCTTGACTATCTTGATAGATATATATATCAGTTAGTAGCAGTCCCTAAATTCAGTGAATGACATCCTCTCAAATATTTAAACAAAAAACAGAAGAAGCTAGGTTCAAAAAAGTAGTTACCACTTTTTGGAGATTTTTTTTTTTGGACAATTGAAGTAGTAACCACTTAAATTATAAGGCATGGCATGGGAATTGAAACGTGATAAGCAATTGTTGTTTGTATATATATAACAGAGAAAAAACTAATTACAATACCGTGGTCATTAGGCAAGGTTAAAAGCAAAACTCCGGCCTCTTCATTATCAGAGTTTTTCAGCCTGCATCTATTAGCTGCATCGCCCCAAGCCTAAAGGAAAGTCAAAAACAAAAGCGAAATGCATCAGCATTAATTAGGAACATGTTTATATATTATAAGCCTAAACCAAAACAGAACACGTCTCACAATAGTTAATACTTGGTATAAAGAACAAAACATTCTGCGCAAAGCATTTTCATTCTGGTTTAGTAGCCGGTGATTTTTTTATTTTAAACTGAACCTCAATTTTGATAGTGAAGTTTTAGTAATATAAGATAAACGAAAAAAATAAAATAAAGTGGGGAAGGAAGTCAAGGAAACAAAAACCCATCATAAACAACACAATATGACAGAAATTCAAAAGGGAATGAAACCAACAAAAAAAATCAAAGAAACACTATCAAGAAGCCCCGTAGAATTAAATGGTGCACAAGTACAACCATCAAGGATTTAGCTTTACTGTACGTTTCCTACTCCTCCTAGGGTAACGATACTGAACTTGGTAGTAACTAGTGACTCTAGTCTGGAGTGCTCTAGGAAATGGTGTAGGCCACCATGGGAGCACAAATGGGAAGACCTCTTTGGAACACAGATATTTGAGACTCATTGGAACCTGTGTAACTGCCTCTAACGTTCTTGCACGCAGGTTGCAAATGGTGATCTTGCCATTGCAGTCTAAATACATGATATCCTCATTGTTTGGGTGGAAAGCTCGAACAATTTTGTCATCCCGTTCCTTGAATTCGTTGATGGACGGATCTTTAGAATTGCAAACCATCTCCTGCAAGGAAACTCCTTCGACTATCAAATGCCATTTCAATTTCAATTTTCCTCCATCTTCGGCCTCCTCGTCGGCCACTTCTCTCAGCGCTAGCTCCCAAATCTTTATATTGTTGTGGTGGTGGTTGTACAAGGACTTGGTGACCCTCAGGCACCTTCCGGACACACCTAGTCTTACCCATGGATAATGATATGGTGGAAGACCATCATGGAGGTTAGGCCCCTCAATGAAAAGACATTTATCAATAATTTCATTACTAGTGTCACAACTGAACACATCAAACTCAAAGATAAAGTAAGCCCGTTCTACTGTTTCACACAACCAATATAACATTCCATTGCAAGCAATGCCCGGAGAGAAAAATTTCATAGCTTTCGGTGGGCCTAATTCATGAGCCGACTCTATCCATTCACCAGTCTCAGAAGAAAAGATCTCCATGTCGAAATCAGGGAGTAGTCGCACAACCCTACACCTGTAGTCAGCATTAAGAATGAATTCAACAGAATTAGTTTTTTGTTGTTCCTTGTAGTAGGGTTCACAAATGAACCCCACGTGTACAGTCCGATAAACGCAAGGGGTGGGAGGAAGACCAACGCAGTGCTTGGTGTAGGGATTGCAGATGAAGTAATCACGTTGATACTCCCGGCTTTGGCAACACAAAACCAAGTCATTGTATGTCCCTACTACAACTCCTCGACTCATTTGAGGTTTCTGATCATAATTTTCACAGGCTACTCCAAAACCCTTTTGACTTTGAGGATCTTCTTCTTTTTCTTGAGAACAAGTAGGGAGCAGCAGATTCAGAGAGAAATTTCTGGTTGATAATTTAGGAAGGAATGCATAAAACTTCCTGGTGAAAAGTAAAGTGCTGAAGATGGGTCTGTGCAGTTCTCGTTGAATAGACAGAAAGCGGCGGACAAAGTAAGGATCAGAGAGGACAGTCGACCAACGCTTGGAGACCAACTTACATGGAACGGTGGATTCGAAGGGAAGTCGACAAAGAATTTCAACCAATAAAAGGTCAGGAAGAGCATCGATAATACTCGTGAATTCATCTGATAATATCTTTGACCTTTTCAAATTTTTAGCAGGTCTCATGACGGCGGAAAAACTTTGTAGAGGAATTGATAGGATACTAGGGTTCTCTTAAAGAAGAGAGAATCATGGGGAGAGAAGTTTTAGGGCAATAGGGGCACCGGAACTGCATTTGAGGAACTGAGGAAGTCGTAGAATTAATACTTGGTTTCTCTTAACGAGCCTACTTTTGGGGCAATGGCCCATAGGGTTTTATTTATTTATTTATTTATTTATTTATAATAAATTTCCCGATCCCTGTGGTGAAGGCAAAGACAAGGAAAAGAAGAAGGAGATATTAGGACAAAAGGATGACTAGCTAAAGTTTAAATTTTGGGACTCATAGTCCTCTGCCTTCAGCTCCCTCTCTTTAGTTATTATCGTCTCCAATTCAGGAGAAGTTCAACCTGATGCGAGATATCGATCAGAAGGGCACTCTAGGTCTCTAGGAGCAGTTCTAATATATTTGAGCTAGAGCACAATTTTTATTAAGAGACTGTTATCTTTGCTTTCAACCCTCACGTACACCATGAATTCAAGATAAGTGCCTAAAAACTCACTTACATCACTGACCCCTAAATTCGGGGCGTGACAAGTATTATTCTTGTATGAATCAAGAATAGCCTTATTTCTACCAATTGATGTCAAACCTAAACCACTCGATCTTTATGGTGTCCTTTTGGACTTTTTTTTTTTATATAATATTTTTTTTTTTTTTCTAGACTAGTTCTACATTTGGCCCTTTATTCATGTTAGATATGTGAAGATAAAGGATTTGATATGAACATGAATTTCATTTTGACAAGTGTATGCTTTCAATGTGATACCGCATGCTATAAACGGCATTGCTTCTGCTTAATATTTTACCCAACCAATAGAGAGGATGCCAAAAAACCTCCTTAGGGCGCCTCCATCTGCACACCAAAACAATTCAAGACACGAAGATCCTGCTGATATTATGTATGTACCTGTGGCAGTCGACTAGCTGCCATAATAAGACCAGATAAAAAAGCCGCAAAGAAAAAAATCTGCCATCAAATCTGATCATGTTTCTAGTATGCCAAATAAGCCATTGGAGATCGATAAACTTTTGAACCAGCTTATATCTATGAAGATCAAATAAAAAAAGTTGAGCAGAATGAAGACATGATCTAGTGATTCAGTACTCCCCCCCCCCCCCCAAAACACCCCCCCAAAGAGGAATAAAAACCCTAAAAGAAGCCCCCACCCCCCAAAAAAATATTTTTTTTAAAAAAACCAAAACAAAAAATTTATCACCTGACCCGACCAACCACTGGTAGTGACGACTTATTTTCAATCTACTTTTAAATCATATTCTCTCACAAAAATTGTGAATTTTGTGCTTCACAAATTTTAATTATGACATACATATGTTCATCATCTTTCATCCCTATGTTTAGTGAGACTGAACTCTACTCCATTTTTGTTTGAATGTAAGATAATTTCTAAATCAAGAGTGTGATATGTGACTAATCATGTATATCGAGATTCAGTTATTACAATTCAAATGTGTTTATTACGTGAATGTTTCCTAAAAATGCATAATGCTATAACCCAAACAAACAAAAAAAGACA
This sequence comes from Rubus idaeus, assembly GCA_030142095.1. Lineage (NCBI taxonomy): Eukaryota > Viridiplantae > Streptophyta > Magnoliopsida > Rosales > Rosaceae > Rubus > Rubus idaeus. The sequence goes on from CM057970.1 coordinate 7,578,162, forward strand.
CAAACGAAATGTGCTCATCATAAATTTCTTTGAGAACAACATGAACACTACACAGCCAAACTGAAAAGTAAAAAAAGAACAGAGGAATACAGAGCAGAATGCAATATTAAGGCACATTTAAAACGAGTGCCTCAGTACACAAAGTGACAGCCGACACTATTTATACAATTTCCAAAGTCTCCCACACCATTTAGAATACGCATTTAGAAATTATATGTTAGAAGAGCTCCTGAAAGAACCCAAAGCCTTAGCTGCCCCTGCTCTCAGTATGTATTGGTGATACAAGGCTGCAATGGCTGCACCAATGAAGGGTCCAACCCAGAAGATCCACTGATGAAAAGAGATAATTTCAAATTGATCAGTACAACACTTAAGTCAAGAAAATCAATTAAAGTCCTTTACAAGTGAAATTATGAGGGTAAGGGCAAAGGTACATACATGGTCATCCCATGCCTTCTTATTGTTGTAAATCACCGCAGCTCCAAAACTTCGAGCCGGGTTGATCCCGGTGCCAGTGATTGGGATTGTGGCAAGGTGAACCATGAACACAGCAAACCCAATTGGTAGTGGTGCCAATACCTTTCATTAATCAAACACAAGCAATTAGACTGAGTAACTATAAAATCTATCTCCTTCAAGTAATTGTAGAGTAATTGAAGTACTTGTGGTACTTACTGGGACATGGGAGTCTCTTGCATTTCTCTTGGGATCAGTTGCAGAGAAGACAGTGTAGACAAGAACAAAGGTACCGATAATCTCAGCAGCCAATCCAGTGCCTTTGCTGTACCCATCAGCTAGCCCATTAGCTCCACCACCATAGTTGCTATAGTAAGCATTCTGGAACAATTTCACAAGCCCACACCCACATATTGCTCCCAAGGACTGAGCCACAATATATAATACAGCTCTGGGTAGTGACACCTTCCTAGCCAAAAATAGCCCAAATGTTACAGCAGGGTTTATGTGCCCTCCTGCATACAAAAATTAGTTAAGTAAATGTCAGACAACCCTTGAAACCAAGATCTCCTAGAATCAGAATTTTGATAACTTATGGACAACACCAAAAAACTTAAGCTGAGTAAACAATGTATATCGAGTTGACCAAGTGACCATAAGGTACATATATACTAAGTTGGGTCTTTCATTTTTGGCTTATTGGGTTCATCCATTAGCTATATGCTAAATGCGTATTGAGAGAAAATTAAAGATAACTCACCAGAGATTCCAGCAGTGCAGTAAACAAGGACAAAGATCATGCCACCAAAGGCCCAAGCAATGCCAAGAATGCCAACTCCACCACATTGATCTCCACCTTTGAGAGGGTCACTCTGGCTCTTGTATCCAATGACAGTGAGCACAGTGATGTACAAGAACAAAAGAGTAGCTATGAACTCGGCAATGATGGCTCTGTAGAAGGACCACTTTCCGAACTCCTCTGGATCGATCAATGGTGTTGGTGGTGGGTCGTGGTAGTCCTTTGCAGCAAACCCACCAACTTCAATGTCCTTGCCCATGGCTAGAAGCTTAGTTGAGGTAGAACTAGCTAGACAGAGGAAGAGAGATGATCTAGTGAGTGTTGTGTTGGCTTTGAAAGAGATTGCTAGTGTTTGTGATGAGAAAGAGTGGAGAGCTGAAGGGTTTATATGGGGAGTGCTTTTTGGAGTCGAGTGAAAGTGGAGTGGGATTATTAAACTCGTGCTTAGCCGTCCAAGGCTTCAAGGTCACAAAATTTTCATTTGCCCTCTCTTTCTAGGACCCACCCCCCACCCCCCCCCCCCCCCCCAAAAAAAAAAACAAACACAAACACAACCTTGTCTAATTTGAATTTGAGTTCTTTAAAGATTATTCCAGTGAGCTCCACATTAATCAAAGTTAATTAGGACTGATGTACCGAGTGTTTGAACCACTAATTCAGCGACACGTGGGTTTTCTTTTGCCGTTGCCGGGCTTTGGCGCCGAAGTGTGTGACAGGTCAAAATCACATGATAATTGTGAGTATGGTGAAAAAATGGCGCGAGCAAACCGACCAATCATCACCGCCGCCCCATCCAAGTTCCAAATGAGACCCACCTCACCCTCCCAACCATTCACATCCAGCCACGTTTCACTGCAATCAGTGCTGTAGATTAATCATTTCAATGGAATTAATTATGCCCTAATCAACATTATCCCTATGCTATAATTAACAACAAAAGACAAACTGATTCCGACCTAAGACTTAAGAAAATGTTAATCGAACAGAAAACTATTAAGAACAAGATCGTGGCTCACTGGCTCTTGTGAAGCCGCGTGTATGCAACTCGAATCATCCAGACCAATGGTGGCTTCTGGAGTTCTGGTAATGCTTCCTTTGATGGAAGCTTCATGATGTCCATGATTTAAGGCAAAAAAGCAAAATTAGTAAAAAGAGCAACAGAGCAAAACTTGGGATATATATATAATTTATATTTATTTTTAAATTTAATAGTAAATAAAAATATTTGCTTACTTAGAATTGAATATAAATGAAGAGGAGAAGAACAACTCCGCTTTCTTTTTTTTCAATTTACTTGAAATCTAAAAAAACTCCGCTTTCTTTTTTTTCAATTTAATTAATTTTCAAACAAAATCAAATATAAAATTTTAATAATTTATCCAATTATATTTGTTTCAATTATATATTTTTGTTACTTAAAATTGTGTATGACAATTTTATCCTTGTTTTTAACTGCAAAGTAGACGGATTTAATATAAGGACTAACGAAGCATTAGTTCAGATACTACCATATTCTTTATGAAAATTCAAGTACAAAAAATTGCATTTGATCATAGTCCAAGTATGCATATGGATATTTTTTGTAATAAGATATGGGAGACTGGAAATTCAAAATAAAAGAATAAAACAAATTCGAATGGAGTTTGTTTTATTTTGAAGCATAATACCAAAAATGGCAAAATAACACAATACTTATATATATTAGAAACTTAATTAGGAGCCATGTAAGATTTTATGGACTTATCAATACTCAATCAGGAATGCGGCAACTTAGCTATGTTAATTGCGTTATGCCTTTGCCTTTGCGTGAGCTTTATCTATATGATATGTCATTGTTACTGTAAAGCAAATAGAGTGGTCGTACAAGCACTTTTTGCTAGGTGGTGCATGTTAGAATACATGAGATTAGTCGATGCTCTTGCTATTATTCTGAGAGTCCTCTTGATTCTTAATGTCATATGTGGTTTATACACTATTCCCCCCCCCCCCTCCAATTCTGTTCTACAGTTTCATCATTAATCATGGTTTGAGAGCGGCAGCACCGGTTTTCTTTTTTTTCAAAAAAAAAACATAACAATCTAAGTAATACCAATTAGGGCATCAATATCGTACAAATAACCTTGGAACTAATCTTCACTCCCAATGATATCGTGAAAATAATAGTAAGAAAATATTCATCCAATTTTCTCGTGGCATCATAACCTTTTTTAAGCAAGAAAAAAATTTCTCAATAAATTATAGAAGGATCGAAACCCTTTGACTTGTCGCTAAAAATTCTCAAGCATTTCAATAATACATGCATACATATATATAATCCATTTTTAAAATGACTCAGGTATTACATTATATGCACCTCACCCCAATTCATCCTACCAACCAACTCCCCTAGAATCATCATCTTCTTTTTTCAAGGGCATAATTCTGTCAATATATTCTCCAATTATTATTTTTTATGTCCCATCTAATGGCATAATATCCAGTCATTTATTCAGTTCTTTGTAACGCTGCTAATATATTCTTTTCTGGGTAGCAGGTCTGAGATTCTTCTCTCCTGTGAAGGGCTTGTCCTCTGTTGCCCTAAGAATATTGAACGTTTGAGATGCTACTTGGGCATCTTTTACATGGCATTTAGCAGAAAGCAAAATCTTGACGAAAAATGTATCGATCAGTTACTACTGCAGTCTCAAATCTCATACGCAATCAATCAATGATGAATGATCTAGTAAAAAATTACGATCTACAAGAAGAAAAAAAATCAGGCTCGATCAATCTCCAAGTTTCAACGAATTCAAGTCATTAATTTGCTGGATATTAAATCATAACTACAAAAATTCAAGGTCCTAGTTAGTATGTCGGATCCAAGTCCGCAACCTTCTACAAAGTCATTCAAAAGCTAACCAAAGAAGGAAGAAATAGCAAAAATAGGACAGATAGCAATATTTCAATTTTGGGACTCCTGCAGCCTGCAGGTCATAATCCTCCGTCTCCAATTCCCACTCTTCAGTTATTGTCTCCAATTTAGGAGAAGTGGAAGTCTTGCTGGGATATCTCAGAAGAAGGGACGGAGCAGCTTCAATCCAAGAACCCAACAACCTCATCTCCTCTGCCATCGCAAATAAAAAGTGTACGTCTTGAATAAGCTTCTTTCCTAATGTGGACAAGCAAAGCTTATGGAAGATGGAGTATTCTTGCTTCGAGAAATAAAAGGATGGTTGGAGAGTGCCGATTCGTGATTTGGAGGTTTCTCGTAGTGATTAGTTTGAGAGTGAGTTGAAGGGAAAGTTGAGGAAGATGCCTTTTTATAGGGGTTAATAGTTACATATCCTATCACAAACAGGAGTGGATGGAAGTTCACCAGAAGTTGCAGAAAGTTCCTACCACTAGAGTTTCAAGGCATGTGAAGAACATGGGAAATGTGATAAGCAATTGTTGTATACATGAGCTATATATGAATAATATATATATATATATATATATATATATATACCAAATACACCATATGTTTTATCGGTTTTTAACATAGCAAAATTTATTTATAACTCGTATAGATTGTTGACATGGTCACCTGATCAGCAAGAAATTTGTAGTCGCTCATTTTTAGATTTAATATGAAAAGTTGAGATTCAATAAAAGTATTTTAAGTGTTTCAATCTCAACTCTTGATTTTAAATACAAAAGTATGTGATGTGAATTTTTTTATCATTATGTTACTAGATGCACATCACTACTAATTTGTACATTTCTTTTACCTAGCTAGTAATATATAATTACATCTCAACCATCCACACAAACCCTTCTAAAACTCGATTCAAAAAAGTAAAGCCAAATCCAGTTGCAATGCTAAATAAACCGACAGTTGAATATGTAAATCACTAAATCCAATCGTTCGTGATTTGAACCCTCATGGCTCATGAGATTAAAAACATCCGCATTTAATTGATATGTGTAATTTGCAAGTGAATGCAATGTTGAGAATTTACTATAAGTTGAATCAATGGTTCAACTTGGTATCAAACTTGAACACATATATAGTTCCCAAAATATAGTCTAAAACAAACAACTCATTTTGGTACTTTTTTTAATGGGAGACAAAAAAATGTTGATCCTGAGTTTCTAATTTTAAGTCTATAATACAAATGTTTAAGAAAAAGTTTTCATTATCCATTAATAGAAGCTCCTAATAATTTGAACCATCCAAACAAAAATAAGGATTTTCACGAATCTGTACATCAAGAAGTTAGCTATAATCACATAGTAAAGAAAACACCATAAAAAGTTACGTCTCATATACACATTCCCTCAATACTCTGGTCGAGAATCGTCCCCTATTCAAGTGAATTTCGTAGGTCAATTAACGATGGGGGCTGGAGCTACCTCTCATCTGCATCTGATTTCTTAATTTCCTTGCCCGTTGAAGCTTTGTCAATAAAATTAGGCATCCAAGTATCCAACGGAATACCAATTGGTGATGGCAAGTGTAAAATATGAAAAAGGTGGAGACCCAAATGTAACATAACTCATGCTGGTGAGTTGTGATATGTTGTTTATTTAGAATAATTAACACCACATAGGTCACGAGTTTATTTCTCATTAACATCATGAAATAGGTCGAGTGGGGTAGACTCGGTATGGGTGGGAGTAAAACACATTTCCTCTTCTTTCTTTCTTTTGTTTTCTTTTTTGGTAAAACTTTGTTTTTTGGGATGTAAAACATATTAACGTTGAATTGAAAAATGATTGCAACTAAACATTCATGCTTTACCAATGATGCGAATGGCACATGAAAATTTCAAAGGGGATTGACATGGTTTGGCACGTTTGGAGGTGTCAAGGTGGCACCCGTGACATGAAGAAACATGTCTAACCTTGGCAACACCATTTTTCTTGATTTTAAGAATGTGTTTCAATTGATGGATCTAGAAAATATGGACTTTCTTTTTTTAAAGAATTTTCCTGTGATCCAACTTTGGAAAATCGTAAAAAACAATAGGGTCAAAAAATTTGTGTTTCGTCAGTTTGAGAAGTATTTAAAATTTCATAATATGAGGGTGGGAAGATTTTGGTGAGAAAATAAGAACATGTGATTTTGGCTAAAAAAATTATGTGTTATAGCCAACAGTTTTGGGTCAGAAACCATAGTTTCATTTTTTTTTTTGAAAAGTTTTGGGGTTGGTCTCCACGGTGTTAGAATGTTATTCTAGAGTGACACCGTGTGGTTGAAGCACTAAAATTGGACGCGGTTTGCATCACTTGCAAGGTGTTAGGGGCTGCACTTGTAAAGTCACAATCAAGTTTATCCAAAGTCATGAGTTAAACTTATAGTTGATTGCTTGTGAGCTACGGTTGTTTTGATAATTTACAAATTATGTATTTTTTTATTATTTAGTCATTATGATTCCTCAAACATATTGATGTTTCCCACTGTCAAGTGATAATTTGCCTGATATGCATGCACTTTCCGGGGGGGCCCCCCCCCCCCCCCCCCCCCCCCCACCCCCCCCCCGGCCCCCCCCCCCCCCCCCCCCCCCCCCCCCCCCCCCGCGGGGGGGGGGGCGCCGGCCCCCCCCCCCCCCCCCCCCCCCCCTGGCCGCCCAAGGCACACCCCCGGGGGGGCACACTTTAGGGAGGAGTTCATAGTTAGCAACACGTGTGACCTAAGGAACTAGTCTAGGTAATCACATGTACTTTTGCCTCCCCTTAAAGTCTTACCATCAATAAAAGAGGAATTATTTAATCATTTGTGTCATGTGTATCCTATGAGATTGTCCAACTCGAACTTTCAATTTAATCATTCTTCGTTGCCCAACAAACATATATTAATTGTGTTCTAGCCTATTGCATGCACCATTTTAATATCATGCATGCATTTTACCCAAGTGATAGCTAGTAAGTATCGCACGGTCCATTTTCATTTAAGCAAGTTTGGTCTATGACACAAGTATGCAAAAGTATCAATATATTTGTTTATTTTATACGATTTTTCAAACTCAAAATACTGGCATAAAAAAAATAAACGATTGGAGATTTTTGAATTATGTCAATTGGAACATCTTTTAAAAAACAACTTTTACCAATGGTGAATTTTTGAAGAAAAAAAGTTAATTTTTTTGCCGAAACCATTGTTTTGCACGTAAAACCGTGAGTTATAACATTCGATTTTTTGTCAAAATTTCTTGTTTCTTATTTTCGTACCAAAATTTTCCAACATTCAAATCATGATTTTTAAAGACTTCTCAACTTGACAGAACGCAAAAATATCGACTCGTTTATTTTTTACGATTTTCCAAAGTCTGTAAACTAGAAAATTCATAAAAAAATTAAATGATTTTACATTTTTTAGTTCTGTCAATTGGTACACCTTTTGAAAAATATATTTTACAAATGATGAATTTAAAAAAAAATTGACCAAATCATGGTTTTTCACGCAAAACCGTGAGTTATAACACCGATTTTTTGTCAAAATTGCATGTTCTTATTTTCGCACCAAAATCTCCCTCACTCAAATCGTTTAGAGCAGTCACTGATGCCCTATGGCATCCTTTCAAGGATCTAAGCATAAAATCATATAAAAAAGAAAACAGAGGTTCAATTCCTTCCGATAACCTTGTACAAATTAACACAAAGCTTCTACAATTTCACTCAAAAAGTCAAAAACAAGAAACTAATTAGGACAGAAGAAAAGTAAATTTTCAATTTGGCGGACTTCTGATCATAGTCCTCTCCCTCCAGCTCCCACTCTTCAGTTATGGTTTCCAATTCAGGAGAAGTTGAAGTCTTCTTGGGAAATATCAGGAGGGCAGGTGCAACTTCAATCCAGGAACCCAAGAATCTCATCTTCTCTGCCATTGTAATCAAACAAAGCAAAGCCCTTGTTCACCGCTCTCAGCGGCTTCAAAGATTACGAAAGATGCAGTTGATCGAATGACTTTGTATTTTCGGTCTCAGCTCTCTGCTGATGAAGAAAGCAACGATGCAGCAACTTTGTATTTTTGGTTCAGAAAAGAAAGGATGGATGAAAAGGGGGCTTGGTTGCAGATTGATTTGGAGATTTCTGGATTATGAAGATGGTTTTATATAAAGGGTTGGTGAATATGTAGTCGGTGAGAAGAACAGAAGATCGAAAAAGCAGGCATCACTAAAGTTACAAAACATGTGAGGAACATGAGAAACATGAAAAGCACATTTAAGCTATGATTGCACGTATTTACCAAGCGCACTAGTGTAGTGATTGATCCATCGTTAATTTTCATGTCCAATCTATGTTGGTCAATTAACTTGCTTTGTAAGTTTGTATATAAACATTCACCAAAACGTGTTTCTAAATTTTAATTTTTACACAAAAACTATTAATTCAAAACGTACATATGAATGATCCAATTACATGAATATATGAGATCCAATTACATGAATACCCGAGGACAAAGAGTGATACTGAGATGAGATGTAACAAAAGAGTAATTAATACGCAAAAACCTTTATCAATATGATATGTGTGGTTTAAATATGATTGCACCCGAGTTTGCCATATGACTAATTATTTGAATGAAATGTAACAGATAATTCATTTCATATTTTTTTTGTTAGGAGAATGTATTTACAAACAGCAAAGTTGAGACTAATTACAAATTTACGAAGCCTGCATCATCAGACAATGTTACAATGTTAGAAGAAAAACTTCTATTAGTTAGAAGCACCCTATTCAATGAACCAGTGCAGTTCCTTCCCTTCGATACCGAGGCTTTCGAGATGAATCCATCCAAACCAAGCATCTTGAAGAATGTGAACATGTCTTATTCATCAAGGATCCATAAACAAAAATTGAAGTGAAAGCCATTAAAAAGTTAAGGCTCATCGTCACATTCCTCAACACTTTCTTCAAGAATCGTCTCCAAACCAGGAGAATTTGAAGTCTTTCGTGGGTAAATGACGGGAGCGGGAGCTACCTCCATCCATGCATCCAGATTCCTAATCTCCTTTGCCATTGAAGCAATTGAAACAAGACTTCTTTGTTCAACGAATTCTGATCACAAAGGACAATCAAAGAGGCCCCTCTTCCCCCTTAGTAACAAGAAAGAAGAGAGATAGACAGGGTTGCTTTTATGTCTACAATAAGAGAGCACAAGAACTACACGAGTACATGGGTAGGAATGTGGAGGCCCTTATATAGTAGAAAGAGTAGGTCGGAATGGGAAATACCTAAAAGTAGGAAATCTGCAGTAATTAGCAAATCTTTGGGAGACTGATGGCAAACCGCAATCCATGTACCTAAAAACAGACCCGACATTCCCAATTTCTTGGCAAGTGATTTAGGCCAAGGAATACAGGACCAACGTGTATGGAATTTAATGGAAGCCTACAAATTACCAGCACCAAAATTTGGCATACTTTTCTCTACCTCTCATTTTGTGCCAAAAATGAAGAAACATCCTTTCCCCGCTCCCCTCTTACAGCCATTGAGCATGTGAGGGTTAGTTCTGAGAAGCAAGCAAGAATTTTTGGCTAATTGACCCTCTGCCCTATATTGTAAAAAGGTACTCCTAAAGGATTATCTAGATCAGCCCCAAGAAAAGAAAAGAAAAAAGGATTATCTAGCAATTGGCAGTTAGACATATAACTAAGCAACACCACAAGAGAATAAGCAATCAATAGCTGCAAAATTGTATGTTGAACAAAGCATAAAATCATTCTATTATGGTTTAAAATGGCACATTATCACTTGAAGCTTCAACCCCCGATTCAGAGTCACAACGGTCCAAACTAATTCCTTCTTTTTCCTTTCCCCCGAGAGTTAAACAAAATGTTTCCTAACGAACACCATATCATTCATTAACACATCAAAGTCTCTACACATTGAAAATAATACCAAAGTCTCAACTCAAATGTATCCATAACAAAAACAAAATTGCTTGTGCTTTTTGTATATTGGAACTAACTACACAACTATCCAAACTTGGACTACTTTGGGAAAACCAACTACAGAAGTAACATTATACAGTCACAATTCATATACATGAGGTATTAGAAACTCCATAAAAAAATGATGCCCTAATTACCACACCGCAAAAAATAAATAAAGAATATTGTATAAATGAGCATATGAAATCTCTGTTTCAATTGACTCGCACAAAAAGGTTCAAGCTTTATAGGAACCCATTCACATATCTGCTTTATTATCACCAACCCTGAGAGTTAAATACAACTCGAACTTGCAAATGTCCTTCTTGCTTCACAACTCACGTTCACAAAATCCTCACAATAAGATTCAAAAACTAGACTAAGTTTAATGCAATTCCTTGTTATCAGACCAACCCCCCCCCCCCTTGTTGCTTCACCTCTCAAGTTCCATAACCACTCACCATGAGACTAACAGTATTTAACCCAAGAGGTCAAAACACATCTAATTCCTAGATTATACTGACAACCAACTATGAAATGAATAGCATTACACCATCAAAACAATGAAGCCAAAACGTAATTGCATAAAGCAGGCTAGAAAACCAAGTGCATTTCACCACAATTCAGATATTGTGGGCAAGTCATTTATTCCACACTATACGTACGTTTCAATCACACTACAATTCTCAATGGTGTACATTTCAACCACAGATTTTAAAACTTGATAAACTAAGTAAACCCAAAGAAGAATCATTCTGGACTGGTGAGTGAAGTAAAAAAAAAAAAACTGCTAAACGGCTAAACCTGCAATATTTAATCAATTTCACTTGAGCATCATTAACCACATGCATACAACCCACAAAACATCAAACAAGCAAATCGCTACTCGATCACTCATGTGCATAAGCAAATGCATTTCAGATTAAAACATTAAATTTACGTCCAAACATTTTCAGCCAAAACAAAACATTCACTCTAAAACGCTACATTTCCCATTAGATTCAATGGCTCTATAGAATTCATAACTGGGAGGAATGATAAAACAAAACCCAACAAAGAGAAATCTTTATAAATACCAAAACTGGCTAAATGGCAAAGCAAAAGAGCTCAGTCCTGTGGAATCTCAATGTCTCCGTCGGTAATTTCCTGCTGCAAATCCTTGGGGTCCTTCCCGTCCACAGTGCACCCAACTGAAACACAGGTCCCGAGGATCTCCTTCACTGTGCCGCTCAAATCCTTGGCCATCGACCTGTTCTTCATGATCTTGGCGATCTCAATCACATCATCCAAGCTGATGTTGCCACTGTGCTTGATGTTCTTGACCTTCTTCCTGTCACGCTCGGGCTCCTTCAGAGCCTTGATGACCAGAGCGGCGGCGGAGGGGACCACCGAGACCTTGGCCTGACGATTCTGGACGGTGAGCTTGACGGTGACGCGGAGGCCCTTCCAGTCCTTGGCGGTCTCCTTGGCGATGTCTTCTCCGATCTTCTTTGGGGAGAGACCCAAAGGACCGATCTTGGGAGCGAGAGAACTGGCAGCGCCGACTTCGCCTCCGGTGACTCTGACGAAGACCTCGACGACCTGGGAGGGGTCGAACTTTGGAGGCATGGCTTTCGGCGGCGCGCTAGGGTTCTGGGGATTTAGGGTTTTGGAGAAGTGGAGAGAGGCCGAGAGTGTCTGCGAGTTGGGTTTATTAAGGGGTTCATATAGCGCTAGGGTTTTGTAGAGGAGTGGGATGCGTTGAGGAAATGACTCATGTGTCCGGGACTTTGTGGGCTGTTTTCATAGGCCTTTATGACAGTTTGTGCCTAGAAATGGGCATTGGCCCAAACTATAAATGTGTTGCCCATTCCACATGCAGGCCTAGTCTAGGTTGATATTTCATATTATTAAGCGCAATTTCAACTTGACACTAAACCCCATTGGGCACCCCACCTACCAAGAGTTTGACAACAGAACTTGGGAAAAAGTCTCAACGGGACCCATCCCCATCCAACCTTGATTCAAGGGATGGCCCAGGAAACAGAAATTACTCACAACATGGATCAAACTGAGATTGAAGCTCAATTAACAACACGCCCTTATTACGTTTTTTTTTAGTGAAAGATTACAAATAGGACAATACAACCTTAGAGCAACACTAAACCTCTAACCCAACAATCACACCAACCAACATGAAACTTACTTATGCGAATCGAGAAGACAAAGCAAACCAAATGCTCAAACACAAAGTGGCTGAGCCTACGAATTCGCTTCATCAGACGACACCCAGAAAAGGGGATGACTACAAATCCGGCTGGCGACCAACACAATTGGTTAACAATTGTCGATAGTAGGGTTGTTGGCCAACCTTGCCAACTGAATCAACCCTTGTTGGCCAGCTCTGAGTTTTTTAAGATAATTACTTGTGTATATATATACATACATATTTAAGAATTACATGAAAATATGCTATAATTTTTTAGATTTGAAAAAGGAAGAGAAATATAAAAGAGAGTTTCTTAAGAAATTATAAATCGTTTTAATATTCTTTTATTTTGTATGTATTTAGATTGTACATGCTTCAGAATTGCTTGGTATATTGATCCACATCTATATAGAATAGTGCATAAAAAGATACGAAACTACCCTAAAATTATATAGATTGAAATTGACAAATCGCATAAATCAGATCGCCCCTAATAGGGATGGTTTGGTATCGAATAAAGTACGAGTGCTCATATATACGCAGGGGCGGAGCCACTAAGGGACGAGGGGTGGCACGTGCGCCCCCTGGAATTTTATATATATATAAAATTAGTACATGTATATATAGTTATATGTTAATTTTGTTGACTGTGATAGTACATATATGTATAAATATTGAACTGATGGACGTAAATATGGTTTAATTAATGAGCATATATGTACTTTTCCATAGCTTTTGTCTGTCATGTTTTCATGCCACAATAAATTAATAGTTAATGCATTCAGATGTTATCAAATCCCTCTCTATTTTCACTTTATTTTTGTAAGAGAATCAAACAAGCAGACCTAATTCTCAATTCGTCAAATCGTCTCCAAAATTCAAAACAGAGGGTTTGATTTTGGCCAAGGGATTTAAACGTCGTTTCTTGTTTGATTTAGGAAGAGATGTCGTTTCGTGCCCCCTGCCTACCATTCATGACTCTGCTATTGTATATACGTACTTCATATCTCAAAACCATTGCTCTAATTTTATACGTTCACTAAAACCTCAACGTAACATAAAGCTTTTCGGTCATCCAATGACCACCAAGACTAATAGATCAAATTGGCCAACCTAGACCTTACCGTCCTGCTTGATATACAGTTGCAAGTTATAGATCATCTTGTGAACTTGCCATCAAACCCACTAGCGGATTCATTTTATACCCAAAAAAAAAAAAAAAAAAACGAATGAAGACAATCGTCCCTACTCAAAAGGAGGCAAGTTGCATCGATCATTAGTGTACCTTCTCTCCATATCCACTACTCTTCTTTATCTCTCATACTCTCTTATCGTAACTTTTTCTTCTCATTCACTCATAGCTCTCGTGCTAGATGAATATATGTTTATCTTATAAACTACCCATGAAGGAGAAAAGTACTGCATCGATCGCCTACTATTTTGGAATGTCGAATTCCTATTCAAACACGATATCCCTGTAATTAATAAAAGGTAAAGTTGATGAACCCTAGCTAACTTCCTCATCCTAGACGACGAGACTTCCCAGTCCATGCACGCATGTCCTATTCTTTCTCACCCACAAACCAGAATCGCAGCTCCACGTGCAATCATATACAATATGATCCATCCTGCCTAACTTCTATACAATATTATTGTTTTTAGCTTCATTATTTGGGGAAAGCTATATGTATTAATTTAAGGTTAACTAATTGTTTCTTTAATACATTTAGAAAATATTTATGTTCAGCTTTTGGAAGATTTATCTCATGCCACAGTGTATTTGTATTATTTTGATTGCAATTAGTGTGCTAATTGTGGGACCATCTATGTAGTTAATTAATTCATAGACCAAATCTCTTGCAAAGAGATGTACGTATCATGTGGTGGTTTAAAAAAGATTTCCAAGGCTACTATTATTGGAATGATGGATTAAATAGTCTTTGTCATCGTTTTTTGGGATGCAAATATCGCTAGAGGAAGCTTTCCAATGGTTGTTGATACTCGATCGCTATCTTATTATTAATTCCATCCAAATGATTTGCCAAATGAAATTAACTAATTAACTGGCCTCTTTGAAGACACTTAATATATTTTGCACCGGGAAAGATCACATCAGAATATGTATTGTCCAAGTCGAATAGATTTAGAAGATACCATGTAAGTTTTGCGAATTGATGACCTTACGTATGCACTCTTTCTCAAAAAATTTTTATAAAAAAAAGTACAATTCTTCTGCATTAAAGTCACGCGTTTATAGTTTGTTTAAGTCTTTGTACACGATAAATAAATAAATTACATATATGAAGAGAAACCTTATATTTGAACCTTTTTTCTTGGGTTAATTTCTTCTTTCTCTTTCTCCTTATGTTTTCTCTTACATTACAAACAAGACTTTTATTAAATTATTCAAAAATTGGTTTCTATTATTCCAATTATATCTCTGGAAACTTAATAACATTCATATTTTTGTCATCCATGTATTTTTCCAACATTATGAGTGATGTTTTGTTTTCGAGACCGGAGCCAGGTAGATTACTTATTGAGAATTTCCTATTTGCATGGAAGGCTCCAAACAAACTCATCCTCAGCAAGATGAATATGTAACAATCTAGACCAATTTTGTATGCACAACATTAGGAAGGTAAAACTTGATCTAATATGTTTTAATTCCAAGCATCGTCATCAATGAAATAGCTCATGGTTACGCTGAAATCTATATATAATTTATTAGACTCATAAATTAAATTTGTCGTTTATTGTCAACAATCTATCTTGGGTAAGACACAATAGTTCAGATCTAAATTTAACACTTGAGATATATCCTAATTGAGTTTGGGTCTCAATTTTTACACAATTGGAGATACAAAATGTTAAATATAGGTGCCAAATATAAGTTTGACCCCGACTAAGCAGATGCCCTAACCAATCATCGAAGAGGTTTTCATATTCTTTTCCCCAAAATAATTTCATTCTCATAAGTCATAAAAAAAATATATATAAAAAAGGGTTCTTATCTACGGCTATAGCGAAATAGTCAAAGTTTGTCATGTTTCGGCCCATTATCACAGTTGTCTTTATACGTCGATCGTACTGACGCTACTGAGCGTACAGCTGATCACTGTCCTTCTCGTATCCAATAAAAACCTATTACACCAATACGGCAAGTTTTCGTAGATGACGTGCCACGATATGGACATCCCGATCCTCTCTTTTTTGACGGTAAAATGGGTCGCGGGGCCCACCCCCTCCTTAGACTATTGATGGGCTCATTGGATTCAATCAATTATAGGGGAAGGCGCGAGCCCAATGAATTCGAGTAGTTGAAACGTTTGATGCACAACAAGGATGGTTGCTCCACGTGTCTTTTTCTGTGTTTGGATAAATTCGTCTATAGCTGCCTATCCACTTTGATTACCACGTACGGCCAACTAATTCATTTTTGTCTTGTAATGACTTGTCACTTTGTTCGCCAAATCGGTAATATAAAAATATAATATCGCACACGTATTTGTCCGATGTGTCATTAAGCAATTTATTTTTTTATTTTTAACTTGGTACCGCCTTTGCATTTTCTTTCTCCTTTTATTCTTGTGAAAGGATATCCCCACGTACAAAATAGTGAAGGTGAAAATTAAAGGGAAGGTGAATCTCTTTTATCTCATCCGGTTTTTACTTGGAAATGTTTTTTCTTTTACAAACGTGTGTCTAATATAGTCTTTACGTGTTTATTATATTTTTAAGTACTATTGCTTTAATGAGACTTACTTATAGACCATATTCATCCCGATGCGTGTGGTGCCGAGAGGAATGAATTTGTTATTATAATGTTTAATGACCAAAAACACTTGACTAGGATTCTTCTTCTTCTTGTTGTGGTTACATGACTAGGATTCTTTTTGTAATGTAATCAAATATTTAATGTCTAATTTGTAACAAAGAAAAAAAAATAGTGGATAAGACACTTTATATGTTTTATATACTCTATTTTTAAAACTTACCGTATTTTTGTAAAAGACTACAAGTTTAAAACTACGGATTTGTTCATAACTTTATCTTATCCAAATTGTAGAATTCTTTTTATAAAATGTACTTATGCATTTAATTTTAAGTATGAAATTATGGAAACTTCCCACTGGGTTTTAATCCTAGCCGTCCATTGGTGAATCGCTAAGACTTTATCTAGTTGGGATAAAGATGTTCGGTCAGAGTTTTATTTAAGATCTATTATTTAATATGCTTGCGGAAAATATGGTAAGTTTTCCGACTATGTTTCATTGTTTTTTTCATTAATATAGTTGTCAATCGTTGTGGTTGACGTGTGTATGACTCAACGTTAATCTCATGTCCATCGACGCTTAACAATCTCTCACACTAACAATAAGAATTCGAAATACAGAGTCATGTTCACATACTCAATAAAGTGTTTACTCAGTCATGCTCAATTGCCCTTGAATCTAAATCAAATGGTGAAGAACAATGAAGCAAATAAATTAATTCATTCAAAATATTTAATTATTTTACACCATTGAATTTATATTCAAAGGCAGTTGAACACAACTGAGTAATAAATCTATTAAGTAGATAAACGAGACTCTCAAAATACGAGAGCTTTATTGATCGGGAAAGAGTTGACATGTGTGCAAGTGTGGTTTCCTTTTTTATATATATTTTCTTATCCAAAACTCATTCAGTTAGTAAGAAATTAAATCCAATCTCTTACCCTTTTTATACATTACGTGAGAGCTAGGAGCATTAACACAATGATGGAGAGCATTCCATACTAAACAGATGAGGACACCCACACCGCATCATCACCGTGCTTGTCTTTTACTACCTTAAATGTTCGTACGAAGATTGGAAGAAGGAGCTTATCCATTTACTCCATTATAAAACGAAGAGCAATCAACGCTTTGGAACATCAAAATTTTCATATACACACATCCAACTCCAACAGTTCTAAGCCAAAAAAAAAAAAAAAACTACAACAAACCAATTTATTTCTTCAATTCATCAATGGCGTCAAGGATGACCAACGTCCACTCCAAACCAAACTACCTGTTTCCGACCCACAACCCGATTCGCAACTCCGACGGAGTGTTCGAATTCGACGAGGCCGATTTGTGGGTCAACTCGTCGACCGGGTCAAACCACCCAGCTGTAGCCGAGTCCAAGAGGATGTCCACAATACCCAGAGAGCCGAGGAGGAGGACGATGAGCATGGCCGATCAGAAAGGCACTGCAGCGGTGACGTCAGCGTCTCTGCCGGTCAACATTCCGGACTGGTCAAAGATTCTGAAGGAGAACAGAAAACAGACAGACGTCAGCGATGACGACGGTGACGACGACGGCGACGAAGACGAGAGGGTGCCGCCTCACGAGTACTTGGCGAGGAACAGAGGGGCTTCGTTTTCGGTCCACGAAGGAATTGGGAGGACTCTGAAAGGGAGAGACTTGAGGCGCGTGAGGAATGCGATTTGGAAGCAGGTCGGGTTCGAAGACTGAAACAGAGACTTGGGTGTTGGAAAATTTTTTGTAGGAAGGTGAAAAAATCAAATAGGTCAATGACTATGATCTTGGTGGCCGGCGGTGTTGTAAGTTTTAACCTTTTCAGTTTGGTAATTATTTTTTGTCCTTCGGTTTGGGTAATCTGGATTTTATTTCTGGGTTTGTGTTGGGTGCCTGTGTTTTATGAGAGGACCTGATGGATCATGATGCATGTAAAATCTGACAGCTTTTGAGTTTGTAGTAGCCAAGCCAAAGCCAACAAATCTTAATGATCATTTTGGTTTGAGAAGATGGGACGACATTTCTCTTGTTTCTTTCTCTTATTTCGTCTTCTTCTCCAGCTTACCATGTTGATGAGGATCGATGATGATAAACAACCAAAAAAAATAATTATTATCTTTCTTGTTAAATGAGAAATTACTCAAAATACTTGGTTTTCTCATAATATGCAAAGTTTTGAGGTTGATGATCCGGTTTCTATCGAATGGCGAATACATTCAACTACCATATGCAATTTTTCTCTTACAAATTTGAAGGCGAGAGAGAGCTTTGTTCGGAGGTCTTTTTCATATAGAACTTGGCCACGTAGTTCTACATCATCTAATGCTAACCAATATAAAACGGTTTATGCTTTTGACTTGAGTGTCACACGCGCATAAGTTAATAATATAATATTTTATCTCCAGAAATTGTAAATGAGTTCTACATCGTCTAATGTATTGCACTAGATACTATTTTCCACAAATTTCGACATAAATGTTAACATTTCTATCAATAAGTTAATGACATGAAGCATTATAAAAGCTAGAGGAAGATGAAGCTTGGTTAATGGTGGGTAGGGTTGGTGGGTAGAAAAGCTACATATCAGCTAGAAGAAACCTTGAAGTAGAATTTAAGCTCCTTGGGATGACAAATGCCCCTAATTGGTATTTAATGGGAAAACAACTACTTGTGTTCATTGTTGGTTTTTTTTTGGTTATTACTTAGTAAAAACGGTCATAAAATACCAATTAGGGGCATTTGTCATGATTCCATGATTCCATGATCTAGGCAAAGACTCGAAATTTTGGGTTTCCATGATTCATCATAATGTCAACAAATATATACCTCGAATGAGTCCATAGAAATTAGGGAAATTATTTAAAAGATTAAGTGAAAATTGTATTTAAACAGAACCTATGACATACTTTTAGTACTCATTGGATCATGCATATGTTATTATATAGTCATTGGATCTTGGAAATTGTAGCTCGATGAAGATCGATATTCAAGATAAGGTTTCAAGTTTTCATGTGCTCCTAAACATCTCATAATTTTGTTTGTCATTGAAAAAATAAAGAAAAAGAAAAGATAGGGGAACTTTAGTGTTCGATCGTTTGATGGGGGGATTGAGAAAATTGAATTTGGATCTCAACAACAATCTTACATTCTATTGCAGTACAATATTATGAATTTGAAATAACTAAATGATGACTGAATTCTAATATTGATCGAGCAAAATTTATTTGGATGTTGAGAGAGGGATCCAAGTCCACATAGTATGGGAACACCATGTAACAACGTCTAAATAAACAATAGTTTAGATTGAAAATGTCATTATGACAACCGCTATACTCAAGATGTAACCCTCGAATTCAGGAGCCTCACAATTCTCATCATCGATGCACGGTCATCAATAATTCCTATCATGGGAGATAGCTCGCAATTGTCCTCACCATGCTACAACATACCATATTACTCGTACAACCGAGATGTGTGACAATGACAGATTTATCTCACTGTATGTTTGGCCAAATGGTGACCAAGTTCTAATGTGCACATAAGAACCAAAAGTTAGGGTTTTCTTGTCAGCCTACTAATCTCTCAAAGTAGCACCCATGAATGGCGACGCTACCTCCTACAAGAAAAAATTCGGCTGTAAAGGCTCAACCTGAACTTAGATTCAAATGGACTCAAGGCGAACGTCACCGATAGGTGAGATCCCATCGTAATCACCAAGGAGGCGTATAGCCCCATCAAAGTTAGAGGGTCCTCCCGGTGCTTGAATGAACACATAAACATCCCAATGTCCTTTTTCCGGACGCATAAACTATATTTCCATGACATCACAAACTGCCAAATTCCTCAGCAGCATTAGGTTCACTATTCGTCAACCTTTCTAGAATTCTCCTAAACCAATCCAACTAATTTGTTGCCCAAAAAAAAAAATCAACTAATTTATAGCCAGAGAGTTAAAGTTAAAAACGATAAATGTTTTTAGAAAAAGCACAAACAGCCTTATCCAAATTCATCCTTGACCAAACTTTGGCATCTTGATTTTCTAAGGCATATCCCAGAATAAAATGCAGAAAAGACTAATTTAATATCACAGGGCTATATATCCAACGAACTGCAATTAATCTATAGCTAGGTTACTAATAAATCACCAGAAACCAGAGGCGCTACTTGATTTGTTATCCCATTGTTTTGTAATTTCCAATTTCCATCTGTCACTTTCTCACTTATTATTATTGGTTGCGTAAAAAGGATAATCAAACAATGACAAGCAAGTTTCCTCACTTTAGCTTTGTTTCGTCATTTTTTCATGATGGTTGATGAGAATTTCTGGGTTCGTTTATGGTCAAGAAAGAAAGCAGCTTTGGTTGGTAGAGCTCAAGAAAGAAGAAGAAAAGAAGAGGAGGAGCAGATGGCTTGTGAGGTTATGTCTGCTCAAAGATGTGATTGACACTGATGTATTGGAAATTATGGGATGAGATTGATATTTGACAAAAACAATACTCAAGTGAATGTGGTGCTCAGCAGCTGGTGGTTTTGCAGATATGGGGGGCCTTCTAATGTTTATGGGTACATCACAATAATGAGAGAGTCTTTGGTCCACAGGTGGACCAAAATGAATGGCTCAGAATTTTTTAATTTTTTTTCTTCAATTTTTTTTTATGCAATGAATGGCCTAGATCTTTCCGCACGGATGGAAGAATTTCCGCACAATAATGCACTTTGAAATTTTCTTTTTTCTTTGAATGGCCCCAGAAAAATGCTTAAAATATGGAATTAGATGCTTAATGCCGCACAAATGAGGGGTATTATTATTCCTCTTATCTCAAACGTGTCCTAACAAGCATTAGGGTGGATGGGGTGATTTAATTTGTGAGACAGAGTCTTTGGATATGGTGCATATGCATATCCTCTATGATTTCTTTTCAAATTCTTAATGTTAAGGCTGTCTCTAACCCCTAACCCCCTCTACAAGAAAGAAAAGATTAGATCATTTAACTATTTTGATATTATGTACAGAAAATATGATTCTCTTTTGATGGGAAGATATCAAATATCAAACCTTTGACATATGTGAAATTTAACTGATTTTCTCCCCTATCATTTTTCATCACTTGAGTGTATTTTTTTGGGAGAATGATAGAATTTTCATTTCAACCAATTAGAAATTATACTAAAAAAGGATTCAAATTTCTCCGAAATTGCCGAAATTTCCATCGAAATTTCCGTAATATTGAAGTACCGAAACGAAATTCATATGCTATGTTATTTCCGTCGGGAAGTTTCCGAAAGTTTCCGTCAAATTTCCACGAAATTCGTGATTTCCGTAATATCTGCACATAAATAGCAGAAATCTAAGAAATATCACCGAAATTTCGGTTGAAATATCACCGAAATTATGACACCCAACATAAAATTACTTTGAAGATGAGGAAATATTCATATATACTTTCATTCAAAAATTATGCAATCAATATTGAATACTCTAAAAAACACATCAAAATTATACAATCAATATCAAAATTCATGTACATGGAAGCATTCCAACAATCAACTTGCTCGAACCACATCGTAATAGCTCTTATTATTAGTAGTTAATATGTATGTTTTAGAATGTACGTATGTGTTTATATTAATTTTTGTTGTACTTGTTCTTTTTTATTCACAGAGTTTGAAAATTCCCTTAAGGGTAAGTCGTACACACACTAATCGACACACAAGGACTCAATCAAGGTTCAATTGACACAAACAAGCATATGCAACAACAACACTCAAATGAACAATCCTAAAACCCAAAGTGTGCGTCAAACTAGCACACCACGGTCTATAATCTATTTAATGAATCACACAATGATTTATGCTTTTAAGAACAATAGATAAGCAAACCAATCAATAATCACAACACACAACACCAAAAATGTTCACCCGGAAACCTCTACCTCTAGAGGAAAAACCGGAGGGGAGCCGTACCCCACGCTCTTGAATCACACTATGAAAAGCCAATGTGGCAAACACATACAAGGGGAAAAACGTTTCCAAACTCAAACACCAAGTACCTATACTCTAGTGGCAGTTCTAACCTTGTGTAGTGTAATACCCCGAATCTTCATATCTAATTTTTAGGAAATTCTTGAAATTAATTAAGGGAATAGAAATTGGTTCTCTTGTCTAGTTTGTGAAATAAAAATATTTCGGAACGAATATTGACTCGAAATGTTTTATTTTCGAGGGGTCAAAAGTTGACTTTCTTATCCGTTGATTTTCTCTGATAACTTTCTTCATGAAAGTTGTAGAGCTTGTCGTTACGAGTTCATAGACATGTGGCGCGTTAAATTCCGAGATCATACGAAGAAGTTATGGTCAGCGGAAGTTGTACCTATTTTTTTTGAAGGTATTCCGACCAAGTTGCATTTTCCTTAGAAATTGCATTAATCTGTTCATTATTTGATGATATAGTCTTCTAATGATTTCTAGTAGACATCTTAAAGAAATTCTTAGAGTTGGAATCACCTGAAAATCATATTTCTAGATTTAGTTATGATTTTTACAATCTATGTAGAGCACAAGAAGAAAGGGATTAAAGCTTGTGATGCAAGTATGATCTAATATATTGACCTAAGCATTTTTTTAGCTGCTGATTTCATCATTTCCAGCACACCAATTTCAGTCTTCAAAATCTTTGTGCACATTTCTATTTATTTAAGGTTCACTAGGTAGACTAAAAGTCTTTGTTTAACTTGCCTATTTACTATGGTTAACTAGCTAGATTAGAAACTAATTTAAGTAAGGTTAGTGTATTCTCTAGCCTATAAATATAAGGTTTCAGCTATTATGTTCTTTGCCAATTCACAATACTCTTCTCTCTACTCTCTACTTCTTCTTATTTCAGCCTTCTTATTAGTATAGAAACTTCACTTAGAAATCCTTAAAGAGAAAGTAATCTCTAGCTAGTCAAAGTAACCTTGCTCAAGAACTTGGTTATCTTGTGAAGTCCCAATTTGAATTCAATCTTCCAACCTTCTATTGATCACTTCATTTCATGTAAGTACAGAATACATCCTTATAGTCTTTTATCTTTAAGTTTATCAAAGTGCACAAGCAAGAAGAAAATAGAAAGGGATAAGTTTTATAGAAAACTTAAATCCTGTTTTCTAAAGTTATTCCGGCAGTCAACTTTTGAACCTTTAAACATATACTTCGGCTCAATTTATCATCTTGACTTCTTCATCAAAGTTGTTCCATATTGTGTCTAGTATTCTATATCCAAATTTAGTATTCATCCAACGGGTAAAACTTTCTAAATCTAAGTGTTTATCCGGTATGCTCACTGAAAAACCTCTTTGTTGTTCATAACTTCATGTGGTCATATCTCACTCATCTCTTAACCAAATTTTGTGATCTTTATATCAAAACGAAGCTTAGAACCTGAAATTTTAATCTGGAGAATATAATAATTAGTAGCCAAGTTTACAGTACGTAACAATTTAAGTTAATAAGGTTAAAAACAGAGCATATATAATTATGGACTGTTTTGGACATTCTTCATTTATGGACTTGGACATCTTGGATATGTTGACTTGGACTATACCATTTGATTCCCTATGAAAAATCCTTTGAAATAGTGTACTCACTTGATTATTTTGGACTTGTGGTGGACAATATAACAAAATTTGAAGTTTGATGATTCTAATAGAAGAATCATTTATGAACTTCCATGGACTTGGACTTGGACTAAAAACTGAAAATATTAATAATAACCTAAATTATTATATCATAACTAATTTCTTTAATATTGTATTTTATTTATAGTTATACATGCTATTATATTCTATTGTTATACTTATGTTTTATATTTATATACATACATATATATTGTTCTACATAAGTTTATGATTATTTGCTATAAATTATACTCTTATTAAATTACTTGTGTTTTACATATGTTTATCTTGAATTACATATGTTTCTACTTATTATTGTAATACATATGTTTATACTTATTTACTAAAGAATATGATCTTGCTTAATACATAATAAGTTCAATTACTTATGTTTTATGTTTATGAACATATGTATATCTTGTTTTACATATGCTTCTCTTTTGTATGTATTTTACTTGCACATGATTATCTATTAATCTCATATTGGTGCATGATTTTATTTATTAAAGTGAACATATCAACTTAGTATTATACATGTATATATATTAACATGTATGGAAGAATATATTATTAGGAGTGAAATAATGGTTGGTTATTTTGTATAAAGCTTTGTTATAGACTTATAAGTTAATCTATAAGTTTTATTATAGGCTTTTAATTTAGCCTAATCTATATAATAATTAGATTGTGTTGAATGTGGAGGAACGGTTTATTTGGGTGAGCTGTTCCATTAATTGACATTACCTTGTTTCTACTGTTATACTTTATTTGGACTAACTATAATACTTGGTTTGTTTTCTCTAACCTTATTATTTGATTTATGACTTCGAGGTAACTCTAGTTCGTATATTGTTTAGCAGGATAATCAAACATATTTGTAATAGCTAAGCTATGTTTGAGATAACTAATACTACTTTATATATTGATATTATATGTCATTGACTATTTATTTTAGGTTATACACCTGTTATCATTACTTTTGAGACTGTTATTTTTAAAACTTCTTGATATAGTGGTAATACTATAATTGGTATGACCTAACTTAGTTTGATGGTTTATTTTGTGCTTATAAGAACATTAATATAAGAATGTAACTTAGGGCTGTACACTCTTTTTTTTACTGCTTGGGGATGAACTTTAAACAAATATTTTATATTATGTATTTTTATTAAACTCTGATATTGTAAGATAATATTCTTTTAATTTTCAAATAAAAGTATTATTCAGACATTTTTTCATTTGATTTATTTTATGTTTTAATTATTTCATTCGTAAATTCGGGCACTATTTCAATAGAATATTGGCTCGGATTTAGGGGCGTGACCCCCCCCCCTCTCCCCCTGCTAGAAACCACCCCCAAAACCACCCCCCCCAACAAAAAGCAACAAACAACCCAACACAAAGCCGCGAAACCAAGGGGGGGGGACTCCCTAGACAGAGAGACATGGTGATCCGCAGATGTGATCGAGAGTAAGATCAACCGCCTCCTTAACCTTATAGATTTACAAACCTCATAGAGCAAGGAAAAATAGCTTAGAGAGACTTCCCTAATGCACTTTAATGAGGGCTTAAACATAAGAGTTCCATAGAGGCAAGACCACACCCTCAGAGGATTTCATTTTGGAAGGTATGTTATACCTTACCCAAAGCCAAAACACCCCATAGACATTTTCAATTTCCCACTTTATTTTGGGAGTTAGGCATTTGGATCTATGTAGCTTGACTCTAAAAGAAGTGATGGAAATAGGAATAGAGAATTCCGCAAAAGAAGTAATGTCCTCATCCGTAGATTGAGAAGTCAAGATTGACTCATGACGAAGGAGAAACACAATGCGTTTTCCCTTAAAAACAAAAACCAATTCCTTATGTTCCTTGGTTTATTCCGAAGACTCAAATAAAAATCCCTAACCAATTTATCATTGAAGATGAAAGCCAAAACCTAGATGATGAAGTCTATTAGTGGCCACAAAATGTTGGAGGTCCTAAAATAGTCTAGGTCTGTTGAGTTTCAAAAGAGATGTTCCTTTCGGATGAAAATCCTAGAGGAGGCCTGCAAACTTGGAGGTTTGGTTCTTAGGTGGTTGTGAGGAAGTGGCAACCTTTACCCTTCGACTTAGCCTACCCTTTACAAAAATAAACAAACCCAACACTCCAAAAGAGCACACAAACAACCACAATTAAGAAAAAAATAGAAAACCAACCGAATGGTGACCAAAACGATCGACAACCAATGCACACACAAAACACAAGACACAATTAGTTACAATTCAAACAAAGTACCTAAAGATTCAAGAAAAATATAGAAAATTGACACACCTTGAAAACACCAACCACGAAAAACCAAACAAGCACACTTCTCAATAGCCTAAACAAGTAAGTAATACACAAATACTCAACAATTTAACAAAGAACCGAAAAATCAAAAACCCGAAACAAGACCAATTTCAAAAACATTGAACACAACAAAATAACAAAAGAATAACATACAACTAGACAAAACTAATAAAGAGGAAACTACCAAAATAACATTAGACAAAACGAAACAAAAAAAAAAAACCTGAGACAAAAACACAAAACACAAAACAACGAAACACCAAAAACACAAACAAACAAATGAGAGAGTTTAAAAGAAAAAAAAAACCCAATAAAAAAAACCGAGAAACGAACGACCTTCGCCCGCGAAATGTCGATCGTCTTCTTAGGCAATGTAAAAATCCGATTTTTCAAAGAAAAATTGGTTTAGCTCAAACCAAGACCAAAACAAAGTAATCAAGATTAAGCTGAACACAATCAAAGATACATACAACTTAAACAATTAGACAAAGGTGATTGAACTTTTCCAAGCACACAACATTTTTAAGATTCAATCACGTATGGTTTTAACAACCCCCTCACCCACTTGGGAGAACTGGGCTTGGACTACAACTTAGATGACAACTTTGGAAAACCACAGGGGAGCCAGGATAGGGATTGCTAGCACCTTTGCAAACAAAGGAAGACCTTTGGAGACATAGGCCTTGTGACCATTCTCACCTTAGACAGTAGGCAATCTGATTGAAGGACCTTTTAACAGAGGGGCGCAAGCAAAACAAGGCAACCTGAACTTCTAGACACTCAGGTGGGACCAATTCACAAACTCAAGGGCTCACCGAAACAACTTGCTATATTGCATGGATACATGCCCATCTTGACCTAACATCAAACACTTTATTTGTTCACTGACGCAGATTTCAGACCTCACAACCATAGACCAAACTTTGCACAATGCAATTACACTTAAAAACACAAAAACCTTCCACCCGAAAGAGATAGACATGACAATTGACCCACAACACCGGGACACGGCGACAAAAGACAACCCTTTAGCAAAAACGCCATCACACGGCCCTAACCTTTCGCACTCAACCATATCCTTGCTCTTTTTGGGAGAGCACAATTTGACAACTCCATTTCAAAGGTAATGAGCTTGCTAATCAAAATGTCAAGCTTAATCTCACTAAGTAGTGAGTGTTCTTCTATGGCGGCCTTTTTGGGAATAAACCTAGAAGGAAGAACCTAAAGATTTCTTTACTATTTTAGCTTCGGTGATTGTCTCACCAAGATTTCTAGCCGCATTAACAAGTAAGCTCAACCTATTATAGAAATCCGAAAAAGACTCGGATTCTCCCATAGTGATGTTTTCAAAATCGGAATCCACCATTTGGAGTTTTGAGTCTCTAACACGGGTATCACCCTCATGGATGTCCCTAAGTTTATCCCAAGCTTCCTTGAGATATTCACAATGCTCAATGTGTCTAAACTCATCGGTAGATATGGCGGTAACTAAAGCATTTAGACCCTTAGCATTTGCATCACTAAGTTTGTTTTCTTCTACACTCCATTCGGTTTTAGGCTTAGGTTGTTCTACATTTTCAACCTTTTTAGTAGGTTCGGAATACCCATGTTGAATGATATACGAAATGTAGTTATCTTGAGACCTAAGAAAGAATCTCATTTTATTTTTCCAAACCGAATAGTTACTTCCATTGAAGAATGGAGGGTGACTCAACGAACCTAGTGCTCTATCCGACATGACAACAACTTACGACTAAACCGGATCGACCTATTTGCCTCTAGAGAAGCCGAACCAATTGAAATTCCCTAAGGGTAAGTCGTACACACACTAATCGACACACAAGGACTCAATCAAGGTTCAATTGACACAAACAAGCATATGCAACAACAACACTCAAATGAACAATCCTAAAACCCAAAGTGTGCGTCAAACTAGCACACCACGGTCTATAATCTATTGAATGAATCACACAATGATTTATGCTTTTAAGAACAATAGATAAGCAAACCAATCAATAATCACAACACACAACACCAAGAATGTTCACCCGGAAACCCACCTCTAGAGGAAAAACCGGAGGGGAGCCGTACCCCACGCTCTTGAATCACACTATGAAAAGCCAATGTGGCAAACACATACAAGGGGAAAAACGTTTCCAAACTCAAACACCAAGTACCTATACTCTAGTGGCAGTTCTAACCTTGTGTAGCTTCCAAATGCTCCTCCAAGTGTGCCTTCCTCAAGCTTCTCCAATTGAGCTCCACCGGTGTGTAACTCCAATCGCAAGAACCGTGGCAATGCTATGATGTATGAATGGTTGTGTATGGATTCGTTCAACTCAGCAAAACAACAATTAATGTTTGCTAGAGATGAACACAAACTCCTTAATCCAATGGAAAACTAAACAAGCTTGTATCAAGCAATTCAAAGGTTTAGCTCAAGTGGATTGAATGGAGTAACAAAAGAGGAACCTATAGCATGGACTAGGATCACTCAATATCAAAGGAACTTTCTCAAAAATCAGTTTGCAAGAGTTATAGATATGAAAGTTACGAAATGAAGCAACAGAAATCTGTTTATATAGACCTGAGGCATTAAGCGATCGATCGCCCGATAGGGTGCGATCGATCGCATGGCAGACAAAGACGTTTTCAGCAAGGAAAACGTGCAGGGGCGATCGATCGCCCGATAGTGTGCGATCGATCGCACGTACCAGTAGCTGCAAACCTTAAAGGCGATCGATCGCATATCAGGGGCGATCGATCGTTCAAAGGCAAAAGTCTAACGGAAATATTCCGCACTCAAGCGCACTAGATTTAAACACAACGGTCATATTTTTGACCATTGACCTTGGGCGATCGATCGCCCGATAGGTGACGATCGATCGTCCAAAGTAAAAATCGGTTTTAAACAAGTTTTGCAATTTTCACATAAAACCAATTTTAAGTTCTAGCAACCCTAAGGTGATTGAAAAGACTTCCTAAGAGAACCAAATATGTATGAGATGCAAATGCATGATCCATACCTTGAGGAAGTAGAGGAAATCATCACGAACCATTGAGATGAACTTCAAGGAAGCCGAACGATCACCAATCCTAATGCCACGACTTATAAAACCCTATCAACTATACAATTGAATGCAATTACAGGGAATAGGTTTTGTCTAATTAGGAAATAGCCAATATGCAAGAAATCTTGCCCTAACAGAGTTTGGAATTCCGTTCTCCCCTTCCCGGTCATATTTTTCTAATTATTAGTGAAAAATGTGTAATGACCAAGTTTCTCACTGGATTCCATCCATAAAAAAAAATAATTATATTATCAATTTAGTAATTTATTGCACATTTATAATTACATATAGATGAAAACATTATGCTAACACTTTAGCAACCTACTTAATTACTCATCCATATTAAATATCATAATTCTATTATAAATGTACAATCTTAGAGATGTTACATTGTAAATATGTTTATTATAAGTTAATTTAGTCTATATAAAATTTTCATTCAAAAGTGTGATGTTATGAATATAGTTTCCGTTGATTTCCGTATTTTTGACCGAAATTTCCATCGAAATCGAAACTTTCTCCGAAATTTCCGTAAATTTGATGTACCGAAATTTTCACCGAAATCGAAATTTGAATCCTTGATACTAAAAGAGTGAGAGAGGGACAAGAACCAAACCTTTGAGATATTTAGGGGTAATATACATCATGAACCAATAAAGCTCAAACTTTAAACACAATAATCATTCATTTTTACGGGCTACAAAGAACAAACATTCTCAAAAATACGATATATCCTCGTAGCCAACGTCAAGAGGAACAAATAATATTTCGTTCCCTTTTCATCGCTTGAGTTAACATTTATAAATTTAAATTTTTTATTTTGCTATATATTTAAATTTTAAATTATGTTCTTAACCGTCATTTTTTATCGCTTGAGTTAACTCCATACACTTAAAAGAGTTGTTTTCCTCGGTCATCTTTTTTGACTCAATATAGAGATGTTCATCAATCATCATCACTGCCACATGAGTGGACTTCCTAAGCTTAAAAAGTTGTTCGCTTTTGGGATTTTTCCTTTTCCATTGTAGCCATTAATTTGTTCTTCGAATTTTGTAGTCATCTACGTTTTACTATTATTCTACTTTAGTCTTTAAATTCAACCTTATATCCTCAGTTCCTCACATCCATAATCAATTAATCATGGCATTATAGTGTCAGAGGACTATAATGTCTGAAAAGCAAATTAGACAACTACAGTGAGTGTCGAATAGAAGTTGAGGGACTAATGCAAAAATATAGATGAATGATGATCCGAAGAAAGCAAATGCCATAAGATTATGGGCCATGGTGTTGGGCCGTTTCCGAGTAGTCGGGGGCCCAGGTTAGTACCCGCCTGATTGTCTTTCCGCACAAAACCTTGCAAAACTGAAGAGCAAGAGAGTCGAAATGGGGGGTGGTGGAGGAAGCAAGAAAATATTGGTGGGTTTCGTGGTTTTGATGTTTCTGGGGAGTGTCGTCTACTTTAGGCTTTGGACCATCGATTACAAAGTTTCTTCTGATGAAACCGAACTCATAAGGTTTGCTATGCTTCCCATCTTATCTCTGTCTACATCAATTTTTCTTTTCAAGGGTTTATGTTTCTGTGGATTCTCTGAATGAATGAATGCCCTTTATAAATAAGAAAATTTAAGCCAAGTTCTTAAGTTAATTTCCATTTCACAGTGATTGAGGATAGAACTGAATATAAGTTGTGGGAAATGAGAGAGACCCTTTTCTGTTTCTTAAACCAGTTGATGAAATAGCCCAACTTTCTGGATTGGCTCTGTGTTTACAATTTGTACTATATGATTTTAATCATGTCCGTAGCTTTAGATGTCGAAATAGTAACAATACTGCCATGGAATAAAATGGGATTCTCATCCCTGGCTTGGGTTTGTGTAGCTTTGTGTCAGGATTTTATTATATGTTGAGTTTCTTTATTCTTTTTGGAAGAGTTTGTTACTCAATGTTATATTTGTTCTGTTAAAATCTTGCAGACGACAGTTTGACCTCGCTAATAGAGAAGCAATGGATGAATCTGCTGAGTGGAGGCTGAAATATGATGTAGAAGCAGAAAGGTCTACCAAGTGTATGAACGAACTCAAACAGGTCTGCTGCGTCTGCGGACTCTGCACCATATTTACTATCCCTTTTGTTTTAAATTCCTTTTCATATTTTATCACTAATTAGAGCTAAAATTCTGTCTGTAGCATTGACTGGATGTTATCATTGTTTTACACTAGTCTAATTTGAGCTACAACATACTCTGTGTTGCGAATTAATTCTCAAATGAACTGTGGAGGGTGACTTTGAATGCTTAGAATGATAAGTTGATAACCCCTGAGGATGTGTGAGCATTATTTACTCGTTGAAAATAATCCTAGCCCTGACCCAAAATTGATGAAAAGTGCATTAGAAACTAAAATATGGTTTCTGTCCCTCTATTTCTCTATGTTTACTGCGATTTCTGGCCAACAATTTGTAGAAGTGGGTTTGGGCCAATCTTTGGAAGGGCATCCTTTTGTTGAATGAATTGTTAATCAATTCATCAGTCTAATGACTTGATCTTGTCAAGTAAACTATTAATCTTTGTCTTCTCTTTTGTGGGTTCGTTGTGGTAGAACTGCTGGTTTGAGATCAATTCTTTGTAGTTGGCTTTCATATACACTACTCCTCTCACCTGCCAACAACAATAATTTTTTAGCACATGTTTGGCCTGGCCACCAGTGAAATGATTTCTTCAAACATCTCTTTGTATATTATACACTGTAGATTGGTCAAACAGATGTGCATTCATAACGTCCGAGTCTCAATTTAGATACTGGGTCTATAGCTGTTAGAGGGGTGATGGCATATTTATTTGTTACTAAATTTAATATGCAGGTGTATTCTTAAAAGCAACAATTCATATGCAAGTAATTTGGCGCTATCGTCTTTCAGTTATTTCCTTCACCCTAATGCCATGATTAGAGTTCTGTTCTGTGCATGTCTTCGCTTTTTGGACTGATTAAGCATTTGAGTTCTTGACAGATAAAGGGATCTCTTGAGAAGGAGGATGGAAATGCTGCTAGTATCAACCAGAAATTGGTGATGCTACAAAAGGTGACCTTTTTTTCCCAGAACTTCACTCTTTTTCCTCGTAGTACTTCTCCTTTCTTGATATAGATTCACTTTTTGAAGCTTTTGGTAAACTAGGATAACGGAGCTCTATAGAAACCATGGTCAGAATGGCTTGCACACATTATCAAAATCCTTTGTGTTACAAACAACTTCTATTATGCACCATAAATGAAACCATTGTATTAACTGCACACTTTGATGTTACGTCAAACTTATATCTATTCTTCTCCCTTACTGGTTCCGATGGGCAGTTGTGTTATAGGGTGTTAAAAAGTTTGTTTAAGAGCGAATCCTGCCTTTTTCTTACAAGTCCTGAAATTTCCAGGAAAATATGGCCTTGGTAGAACGAATGGAAGCCTTGAAACAAGAGCTTGAGGATGAAAAGCTGAAGTGCAGCATGCAATAGTTTATCTGATCATGATCAATTTCATTGTGCAATTTGTATACCCTCATCCAAGAAACTATTTTCTGGAGCACAATCTCCATTTTGCAAGGTTGCTGCTTCCAGTGATTACTTAACCATGGGAGAGAGGTATTTATGGGGGAGGTATACACTAAATGTCGATGCCCCTTACAGCTCCCATTTTGTGCTGCTTTCCAGGAAACGATGTCTTCAGAAATTGGCTATGCTTTGATTATAGGAATGTACAATGATTGTGTTTTTTTTTTCTTCCACCTTATCACTATGAATTAAGTCATAGTTTTTGTATTTGTATGGGTATTCAACTATTCACTATGAATTAAGTCATAGTTTGTTAATAGATCAGGTGATACGGTAAACACGATTTACTAGTTGTATGAAGAATTGAAAACTTTGTCATAAGAATAAAGAAATTGAGTGATTTGATGATATTAAATCTCTTTTAGTTGACCGAGTTCAATTTTTTTTTCATTTGCTACAAAAATGGTGATCCAAAATAGGCTACTACTAAGGGGTAGAGCAACTTGGGTAAGACCTAAAGGATGTTTTTCACAAAATGGGGTTTGACCGTTCGAACTAGTAATCTTCTATTACTAGGAGAATCACTGCAGCGGGCGGAGTCTCCACTTAAAGCCTAGCATGCTTTCACTAGACCAACCCCATTGAGTTAGACATGATTAGTCGAGTTAGATTGAGTTGAATTATTCGACACAATTAATAAAATGAGTTGGGTTCGTTAACTAGCATTTGGCTTTAAACATGAA